>OY720026.1:19946839-20540630 GCA_963082485.1 Eudonia mercurella
TTTATGCCTGACTTGGGAACTGAACCCGGGTGCTTCGGCTATCGGGCCGAGCACTTTACCACTCGGCCACCGAAGTGTTGGTGGAAAGGAGCACTCGTAATTGTTATCATAATGTGATTACTTGCATTCGTGCCCGTGGTGTACCATATCGCTTGTACCACAGCTACTACTGATATTGAACAAATAAGTAGAGCTTGTGTTATGTCAATAGAGTTCATTTTGCAACGGACCGCTACGTGTTTCGCGAAGCATATCGGGGCTTGCAACAAGCTTAACTAATATCGGCGATGATCGAATATCGCTTTTTTGAGCTACATACCTGCTAGCACACTGCTAGCCGCCTACTCCGGCTTAGTTTTTTATTTTATTCTACTATCGCTTCGTTCTTCGATATTCATTTACTAACCTGTCGTTTAGAGGTTGGTGATAGTAAGTAAAGTAAAGTAAATACTGTCCCACTGCTGGGCAAAGGCCTGCATTATTGAAATCAAGTCATCACTACAATAAATTTATTGGCTTAACTTATCATCACGTTGGTGATAATGGTGGCCCAATTATAAAGGAAGTATAAATAAATATAAATATTATTGTTCTGATCCCAAGTAAGTAGCTGAAGCACTCGTATTATGAAAATCAGAAATAACGATGGTACTACAACCACCCAGACCCGACATAATATCGAAAACTTCGTTTTCGACATTGACCTGACCGGGAATCGAACCAACAGGACTACAGGAGAAAACTGGGTGTTCTGAACAGGGTTTATTTATTTATTTATTTAAGGACAACCAACAAAACAAACACCATGTACATTTATAAAACAACAGATATTGGGTTACATTCTAAGGCGCTGTCTTAATTAGAGGTTGCCACGACATGCATAAACTAAAATAGACTTATTAGGAAGCGAACTATGCACACACTTATATAATCACACAAACAAACTACTTAAGAACTACAAGATTTATTAAAGAAACCACAAGCCGATTTTGTATCAATCACCTTGTGGTTGTGGCCCCTCCAGGCAATTGATCTCCTAATTCGGTTATCAATATGGATCTAAACTTATGTACGTACAGGATAAGACATGTCAATGTTAACTGCAGACGAGCGTGGTTCGGCGATTCTTGTGTCTTTTGTACAAAACACAGGGACGGTCTTGCGTGGAGTATTGCTTTGCACATCTGGGATGGTTCCGTAATATATACAGATAATATATATATCGATGCCTTGGACAGATTTCAGCGTCGCGTTGTACGCATTATCGACAATGCAGAAGTCGCAAATACTCTTGAATCTCTGCAATTGCGTAGAGATATTGCGTCACTCAGCGTGATTTACCGCTTACATCATGGCACTCGCACCTTTTCCGTTCCTCCATAGGAGTACACGTACTGCTCTCCGGAGTCACCGCTTCACTGGCTCCAATATTCCATCGCGCACAAAGAAATTTGGTGACTCGTTTCTTTGTCGCTCCTCCAAAAGTTATTCCTCCTTCCAATGATATGGGGCCCTTTAAAGGCGTGAAGAGGCGCCTAGTGGGCCGGCAGAGTGACGGTAACTGATGCTGCGATGTTTTTACGCTGCACTAGTTGTCTTCGCGTCTGGACTCCATTTCCACATAACATCAGGTGGAATAAAGTCATTTGCCGTGCTATCTATTAAAAAAAAAGTAGACTTCTTTACCAATCCGCACTGGGCCCGCGTGGTGGTTTATGGCCCGTTCTCCCTATCCATCCATAGGGAAGGCTCGTGCCCCAGCAGTGGGGATATAAAATGAGCTGATGATGATGATGATGAGACTTCTTTACGAGAAAGTAAGTGCGGGAAAAAGGCCAATGGTTTTAATTTCATCTTTTTAGAAATAGTGTTTTATCCATTTTATATGTATCTGTTGCAGGTCAATAAATGTTTCTAATTCCTATTATTATCTTATATTTTTGGTAGTATAATGCTTCATTTAAGTATGAGATAAGTGTTAGTAAATTGTACTAATCAGCGAATAAAGCGAATATACAAACATTTCCTAACAAATTCCTACTCCTAATCGTTTCAATAATCCTTAGTCTAACTCCACACCTCACATGTAATAAATTAGCTTAGTTAGCGACCGCGAGTGCGCTCTAATTAAAAGTTAGAGAGAATTGAAAACACAGTCTGAGGACACAGTTTCGTACTTGTATTAATTACGGGTTTTGGAGACTTTAATTTGTATAGTACACATCGGTTTCATTTCTAATGGAGTCAAATGGACCACTGTTCCTTCAAGTTTAGTTGAAATGAGAGATTAAACGCGGAGATAGCTAATATTTCTATATTTATCAAGTTAAGAGCTGCATAGCCTAAGCCACCACCACCATCGCCACCGAATCGCAAGCTTGTCTATTCTTTTCAGGCCTAGACATC
Source organism: Eudonia mercurella (assembly GCA_963082485.1). Classification (NCBI taxonomy): domain Eukaryota; kingdom Metazoa; phylum Arthropoda; class Insecta; order Lepidoptera; family Crambidae; genus Eudonia; species Eudonia mercurella. The sequence continues at coordinate 19,949,246 of OY720026.1, forward strand.
GGGTCTCACTGCTGTATCATAGATATTTCACCTTGCCGCTATAAGTATTTTGTATCATCCTTCTTTGTGCGGACGGCGAAGCTACAAAACACCGCTATAAATTGGTTTCGAAACGTACCCATATCATCGGTTGGTTTGAACCGACGAAGGTTACTCGAATCCGTGGTCAAACTGTACCTATTTGTAAAGTAGCACGCAGATCCAGGTTGGTTCCTGGCCTGACCATTCCTTGCATTCCCCGCGCGTGGTCCAAAGCACAGTCAGGAACGATTTTAAGATTTCGTAGCACAATGCTCACTATCGCCATTTGTTGGCTTTTATTTAAATTTATGTAATCGGAAGCACAATGCCATCATCTTGGAATTACCATCCATTAAATCGCAATATGCTCTTAATAGAGAGATTTTAATGGCACTAATTTAAAGCAGCAGTTGTATATAGTAGTGTTGATAAGTTTAGAATTAGAAAATGCATATTTATTAACAAGTTTGGCAGTTAAAACTTAGTAGTAAAATAAACAAAAATGAGTCATAAAAAATAATGAAATGGATCATTTATTATATATTAAGCAGTAAAATAACTAAATGGGCAGATACGTGTGGGTAGTTAATAAATCGAAATTAGTCGGTAAGAAATCTCATTCTAAGCAGTTCTATAAACAATGAGTTGGCAAAATGTATTCTTCGTATATTAGGTTTTTGAGCACCACATACCACAATCTTATGTCGCTCCTTCCGTGACACTACGCTGCATTTCGCTCAGGAAAAAAAATATAACTTAACCTAACCAACAGTAAGGATTTCTGTAATAAGTTTGGAATAATTATAAATAAATATAAAATAATAAAATGGGTTAAAACAACCTAAAAGTTATTACTGTAACGCAAAATAACGACCCCTTGTAACAAAAATTTACCTATCTTTTCAATCGGTTCGGGTTCTGGTGTCTCCGCTCCTTGTGAACTGACGAACTATTTATCTAACTGCTCATTCCATCATTTTTACTGGCGATTTATTTATTAGACTGCTTGCTCACGTATTTTTAGTAGTGTCGGATGAAATAACCGACCAATTGTTTTTTGGCAGACATTAATCTGTCTATGTTTTACAGTCGCACTAATTTACCAACAGCCGATAAATAAAATAACTGCCCATTCTTTTTTTCAACTGATCATAATAACCTCTCGAATGGTTATATAACAGTTTAAAAAATTAGTTCCCGATTTTAATGAAGACAATTGTTTTTACAAAAAAAGACTTGATGGTTCAGACAGTTTTTTTATATTATGTTTTAGGACTATCTCATATTGTCCCAGTTAAAAGAAAAACAATTTATATACAGTCAGTGGTCGTGGTCAAGCGGTAAGAACTGAAACTTCAGTGCCACCGATGTGCTGCTGTGGCCGCTTCCCCTCAGGCACATTTAATTATAGTTTGCTAATTTAGTAATTGTAAAAGACAAGGCATTTATTTATTGCAACAACAGTATCTTAAAACATGTAATCAGTACAAACAGTTTAAGCCATATCCGGTTTTTATCTTATGACTTGGAGCTTAATTTGAACTTTTCCAATAAACGTGGCGTATGTACGGGCCGCGTGGGCGCGTGCATTGTTGGACCCCATTGATTTAAAGGCGGTTTAAAGCGCCCTGACCAGTTTTAATCTTTTAACCCGAAACGGTTTTAGGAATTTGGTGAAAAAGTTGAAATGTAAATTTCGCTTTTTAAATTTTGTTAATCTAAATAATCTATTGTCTAATGGTAAAAGATTGGTCTGTTTTTATGCACAATAAAAATCCGCTGTTTTAAATCACATAAATTAGTTGATTTAGGGTTTTTTTCTATAACTGTTAACTCTATTGATCTTTGTATTACTGGCGACGTATATTTAATATTACAGCATAATGTTTTTAAGTTTTAAAACTATAGGTAAAACGCAAATGTTGAAAAACTATAGGTACTTAAAAAGAACTGTAAATTTAATTTACCATCTAAAAAAGTATAGTAAAATAGAGAAAATAGCCTATATACTGTCCTGTATATAATATACTTTTAAAACAGGTAAGGTAAAAAATCAATTGAAATTCCCCTTTCCAGCGCTCCAGCCATCGGGGTTTTGTTAGGATCTGTTTAGGCGGGGGTCAAGTCTGCGGTCGCTCACTAACTTTTGTGTGCGATTGGAAGAGTAAGGTATTGTTAGGTAATTGCTTTTGTGGTGTCCTGCCGCGGCGGCGCTTCAGAACAATGTTACTTTGGGCCAGGCTTTGTGGTCACCCTTCTACGCCGAACGTTTTTCAAAGTACAATGGCCACACTCGATTGTATGTGTAATTGTCTGATCTTTAAAATTGGTCGTGTCTTCTTGTGCCTGAAAATAACGTGAAACCCGTAGCTTTGGTGTCGATATTGATCATGATCATTATCTTAAGACCGTCCCACTGCTGGGAATGGTCTTCCTGCATTAGAAACTGTTATTCTTTTTATTCCTTACTGTTAAGCACTTTGCCTTTATATAACCTGATGTTAAGTGATGATAAGGCCAAAGGCGAATGCGCTCTTCACCCAGAATCCTCAACTACTGCTCGTAGAAAGATTAGAAAGAAAGTTATAGAATATATTTATTGGTCAAGCATTTTAAAAACTAAAATACTACTGTAATACTATTGGGCTTTAAGTCTCTGCCCTGCTGACGGGTTTGAGTTTCGGGACCAATGGCTTAGCGTGCCTTTCGGAGCAAGAGAAACAAAATCAGTTGAAAAGCACTGAAGATGGATGAAGATTGAACTTCATTCTTGAAAAACTTCTAAAAATAGCCGACAAATGTAGGTAAACTGAACGAAAAACTCATTATTGTTACCAAAAAAGTCGATACCAACAAAAAATATGTCACAACAAGATTTGAAAGTGTACCATAATACTGTATTTGTTCGTTCCACTGAACGAGTTCAAATAGAAATTGTCATTTTAATTTTTTATATAAAGAAATAGTTCGACGAATTGAATCCAATGATAAAACTCATCAGCTACCTGACACCGTGACCAACTGTCCGTCTATATAGAAAAAATAATGCTGTTTTTTTTCAGTATGCATTCTTAAGGCATAAGCGATTGACCTGTTTGGTTAAGAAAACGTATAAAAACAAGATCGAGTATCGAGAATGGCGGTGAAGTATTAAATTAGTAAAATGTGTTTATAATTTATTTTATGTATTGTTATGAAAGTTATATAAAAAACGTAAAATATGACCACTGCGCTGTGCAAAAATTCCTATCATTCTCATCAAGTCTTCGCTACAATTTATGGGTACAAGCCTGATCACCGTGCTAGCCAAATACTGGTTGATAAACACAACCCGGGCGGAATGGATCAAAAATCTGAAACCCACGTGGGCGTGTTAATCGATCCGGGAATTGAACCCACAGATCACTTTGGCCACTTTGGCGCATCGCTGCCAAAGACATAATAGATATTATTATTACTAGTTTTAAAACATATTATATTACTAGTTTCCCGGGTTCGATTCCCAGTGGGGGGTACATGTTTGTGTACTCGGTTTGGTTGGTGGTAGGGCTTGTTTGTCCGACTGGCTAGCTACCACCATCTTATCTAAATATGTCGCCATAACATTTGTAGCATTGTTGTGTTCCGGCAGCTAGAGATAAGATAGCCAGTGCCTCACTAGTTGAGGATCCCGGGTGAAGTGCGCTTCCATCATTGGCCTTATCATCACTTAACATCAGGTGAGATCAAGGCACTGTGCTTACCCGTCAATATAAAAAAAAAAAATATTATAATGAAATGTCGAAAGCTCCCCACTTGCACCACACACCGATATACATTTCAGAATACATTGTTTTTTCGTACGGTCACGTCGACACGCGACACCGTCGTCGTCGAACGTCGAATATTATTTTCCTCGTTAGCCATCGATATTCGACACTAATAATCGGACGAGCTATCGTTTACAGATACCTTAGAAAGTCGTAAACGTGTTAATAACTACTTGGCTGTTGTTATTGTACTTTTAGAAAGGAAACACGAGACAAAAATACATGGAATTAACAGACATATCAATTAATAGTAGCTGCCTTATAACAACTAACTAATATCATAGAATTTAAACGGGGATTAACGCGAACTAATTGGTAAAAGGTATCATACTTTCTTTATAACCGATTTTTGAGTCTATGGAAACTACATCACCGTCTCTTTCTCTCGGGCTCTTGTGTACTAACTAAGAAAACGTGTACAGATGCACTGAAATAAAACAACCTTATTAATTAACTATAGCAGTTTTATTGAAGATACAACAATACCTTTTACTACTGATGCAAATTTGTTAACGTATATTTTTTATTTTGTGTTTTTTTTTTACATGTTGTGGTTGTCTTCTATATTTTTTGTGTTTATTGTAATGGAAAATGTCCTGCTATGATAGGGCATTTTCCAATATTTATGACGCTGTAAGGGAGAAAAGAGCTGGACACTTGCTGAGTTTCTTGCCGGTTCTTCTCAGTACAAGATCTCCCGCCCAGAGTAGACTTACGAACCGATGGCATAGTGACATTCACAAGAGCTACTTGTAGCCTAAACTGAATAAATGATTTTGAATTTTGAATTTTGAATTGAATTTATTTAGTTTTAGAACGCGAAGGATTAAAAGTGTATATAACTAACTGATAACTTTTATTAGTTTAGTTACTTACAAAGTTATAGTAATTATACCAAACGTATACATATTATGCTAATTGCTATCTTACTATCTGCCGGGAGTCAGACTGAAATGTTTGCATTTTCTTTGCAGGTTTTAGGTATACAGGTCGACTTTTTTATCACCAATTAAACCTTTTGAGATGACTCCCGTGAAGCTCCCGTGATACAAACGAACAACTTTTACTATTGGACCAATCATCAATATTCATTCGACCAAAATGTATGGAACAGCTGAATTTTATTTTCGAGTTAGGGAGTTGTTCCAATAGTAACAGTTGTTCGTTTGTATCATGGGAGTCATCTCAAAAGTTTTGGAAGGTGATAAAAAAGTCAACCTGTATGTTTTTGTTTATATGAAAAAAAACAAAAAAGTGTAAAAATGACGGCTGAGAAAAAAATATGATAATGACCCTATATGTTTTAAGTAACAAGTTGAAACGCTATAAAAAAACAACATCATTTTCACAGCGTATGCATGTGCACTGCTGCATACAATTTTCAACTGTGACAGATAAAGAAGTCTCGTGGAATAAGTAATGGAGTCACTTTGAACTCCAGATAACGAAGTTGCGGCTCAAAGTTAGTTACAATGCTAATGTTCTTTGTATTGGGTTGTGACCGCAAGTTAGCGGTTACCGTTTAACCGTTCTTAGAACAATCAGGGAAGTGGTTAAACTAGTATAGTAATGTAAATAATGTAACCACTTTAACTGTGGACTTAAACTTTTTTATGACCTCTTTGGTTCTGGGTTCGATTCTCAGAGTGCTATATTGTACAGAGTATTGGTGGTGGGGCTTGTTCTAAGTCTAACGAGCTATTTTTTGATTATTTTGAATTTTGCATTTACAATGCTTTAAATAGTTACAAGATAAAATTTTTCTAGAAAAAACCAACGAGCCTCAGGAAGTTCGAGTGGAAATCGAACCCAAGACCTTTGGATAATCGGTCCAATGCTCTGACCGCTGAGCTACCGAGGTCCCAGAAGACTCGTTTAATTTTTCTAATAGTTAGCTAGCTAGCTAGTTACCAGAATCTTATCTGATTCTGTCGCCATATACGAGAATTATATGATGACGGTAAATTTGTTTGGTTTGTGGCCAGTGATTCTAAATTCAATAATCAAAACTGAAAACGTTTAAGCTACAAAAAAAATGCTTTTATGAATGTCACCTCGCCAGCGATCGGTGCGTAAACATAGTGCCCTAATAGGGCAGGAGATTTTACACTGAGAAGAACCGGCAAGAAACATAGCTTGAACCTTTTTTTTCTCCCTTTCTAACACAACGTAAAATATTGAAAAGCTCATTGGTGGTTGTTAGTTGTTACCACTAACGTAGCCGGACTAACGGCTCTACGTGCCTTCCGAAGTGGTATAATATTAGGTTCTTACATATAAAATTGACGTTTTGTACGAAGATTTTTTATAAAATTATATTTTTCATACTAATGTATTTTCAATTTTCTTAGCATCTATTTATGTTTACACTATCCAAATTGTAGGGCAGTGTGTTTGTTTCGCTAAATAAATATAGCAGACCTTAAAAAGAAAATAAAACAAGTCCCTTTAAAGCTATAATGAAACAAAAGGTCAATTCCGCTAACAAAAAAAGAAGTCAATTAAAAAAAATGTTGGCCATAAAGGCACAAATTAAAAATCATTGTTTATTACTGAAGCCTAAGTAACATAGTCTTAGATAGATGGATAAATTCTTTATTACTCACGCACAGATGGAAAAGAAAACAACAGTTACACAAAAACTTAAAGCTAATATATGGGCAAAGATAGTCTTCTCGCTACAAGCGATCTCTTCCAGACAACCTTAGGTTAATGAATCCAAGAAAGAGACAGAGGAAGTGCGCAAACATTAAATAACTAAGTACATATAATACCCTATACATACATACATACTTAAATATAATATTATATAATATACATTAAATAAACTATAACATGTTGAGATTACAGATGAGTGAAGTAAATACTTGTGCAGTTTAGATTTAAAGGTATTTCAGGCGGTAGTTGGTTCCAAAGGAACGTAGCTTTGACAGTAATTTGATTTTAATTAATTGTGGATAAAAATATTAACATCCGGTATTGAATTTTAGAAGTAATACTCCTATTAATGAGTGAGACAAAATCGTCAATGCCATAGGTAAAGACCCAATACATAAATAAATTTAGTTAATGCTTCAAACTAAAAGTTTAAGTTCATGCGCTTCGTGGTCACACTGTCCTCGTAATATTCTGAGCGCTATCTGTGACGAATCTCGCATTTCTATTTTGCGTTGTGCGGAGCCAAACGTTTATTTTGTTCAATATGTTTTGTAAGAGGCCGATACAATAGCTCTGCTTGTTCACGGTTCCGAAGGCTGCGGTGATTGCGTGACACGAGGATGTGATAACATCTTCGTTGTTTTATTTCTCTATTTTAAATGTTACTTTTACGTTTCAGTTCACGTTTTAAGCTTTCCTTGAATTTTTAAGGAAAATCTAAAAATAGGTTTTTCTTTTGTTTTTTTCGTAACAGTTGTTTTTGTATTGTTTTTGTTCTGTGAAGTCGAACTGGCAAATTAAAGGTGTTAATATATAATTCAGTTGCTATTCGCTTGCTTTTATCAGTTATTTTAGGACCAAACCTTATTTGTGCAACTTTGAAACTGGGAGTCATGTTACATAGGTATATGTACTCACTCTTCCATAACTAAATTAATTTGTGACATCCTTTGCTTCAGTTTTAAGAAGACTAGCCACCTCAGTCTTCCTGTCACCACGGATCCAAGTGTTTTATGCTTCAGGATAAAATAATATTCATCATCATCATCATCATCATCATCATCATCATCATCATCATCATCATCATCCGCCCATTTAATGTCCCCACTGTTAAGGCACGAGGCTTCCCTATGGATGGATAGGGAGAACGGGCCATAACCACCACGCGGGCCCGGTGCGGATTGGTGGTTGTTAACGACTGCTATTGTAGCCGGGACCAACGGCTTTACGTGCCTTCCGAGGCACGGAGGAGCTCGAGATGAAAAATTTTGGTCACCCATCCGAGGACTGGCCTTCGCGAAAGTTACTTTAAAATAATATTAAGTAACTAAATAAAATAAACGCAATAAGGTCCGTCTAAAGAGTTTTTCCTATAAGACTACTAAGTAAGAAGTTTTTCTACATCGCGAGCAGTCGAAGCTATTTATCCTAGCATAGCGTTTTCCCCTGAGCTCGCGACTCCTCACAACTGATTACTGTAGCAAATTGATCGAATAATTCCTCGTATTCCGGCTTATTGGCTTAAGGACAAACGCTACGGTTATTACCGTTATATCTAATACATCCTATTACACTCGATAATATTAAATTTATACGGGCGCTGTATGGAAACAATACGAGCGTTTGATTGGTTGTGCTCAGTGGCGGGATGTTGTTGTTTATTTAATTGATTCTTGAAATAACTATGTTTTATTGTTTTGCTTTTTTATACTATTACAGAGAATTTCCTTTTTATTACGTTGTAGTATTTGACAAGGCCGGAAGCGGTAGTGCGCTTTAGCACCATATTGATTTAATTTTAGTACAATACACGTCACTATATCTATACTAATATTATAAAGAAGAAACCTTTGTATTTTTGTATGTATGTATGTTTGTAACGAATAAACTCAAAAACTACTGGACCGATTTTAAAAAATCTTTTACCATTAGAATGCTACATTAGCGCTCAGTAACATAGGCTATATTAAAAAAAAATAGCCACCCGTACGAAGCAGGGACAGGCCGCTAGTTGTAAATAAAGTCGTAAGCTTTCTGTGGCAATGTTTAATAAAAAGTAAACATAGCTCACGTTATATATCATATAACATATAATCGACCATAAACAAACAATCGAAGTAGTTAAATTCTTTTTGAATAAAAGTTAACCTGTTAATAGGTATTTCTCAGCACCACTGGCAGGGCGCCACAGTCGTTCGGGTATACTCGTCGTGAACTCTCTGAACTTATAACTCACTCCGCCCGTATTTTATTACTAGCTAGATGAACAATGTTTTTGAGCAGTTAATGTATGTATTAACTACTATTCTATGTAGACTTGTTATTATTAACTATAAAAGGTAACTAAATTATCCCTTTCAGATTTGAAAGGTAATTTTTTTTGGTTTCTATTAATTTATTACTACGTCAGCTAAGAATTATTTTTTTAGTACACTTTTTTTTATTTATGTAGAATACGCTTAATAGTTTGTTAAACATGTAATATAATGTTTGAAAAGCTATTAATACACTAAAAATAAAACTTTTTCTTAAGTAAGAAAAAAGGTATGTTTTTCTAGAAATACGCAGTTTTTGTTCGACAGTAATTCAGTCTATCAACCCGTTTGTTTGGACACGTTTAGCCCATTTAGAATAACATTCGCTTAATGGACGCGTAATACGAGCAAATGTATGGGATAATGTTATTTTTGGCGATATTTTCGGCTTTATTCTTGCGACATCATCGTCTGTTCACACGGAAAACAGAAATACGCTAAGAAATCAGTAACCTACTTTTGTTTTACTTTTTCAAGTTCTATCTCACACTTACCATAGTAGAGTTTACGAAGTCATGACTTTGAATTGACTTTTAAAAATTACTTGTAAATGTTAAGTAAGCAAAACAAATGTAATTTGTATTTTTTTAATTTTTTTTAAATTAATTACTGTAATGTACCTACTGTGTTTAATATGAATAAATGAATTATTATTATTATTTTAGTTTATCGTCATCATCACTATAAAAACGCCTCACTGCTGGGCACAAGCCTTTTTACGTGAACCCAACACATGTAGAGGTCGGGCCGTAAGGGCCACCGCGCGTCAGTGGGTCATAGAGAAGACTTTCCTACGACAACAACCAAACTAAAAGTAGGTACTCGTACAAAGGAACTTAAAAAGACTATTGATAGGTTTCTACACAGCTTGACTCTGCTCAGCTCAGCTCTGCTTTAATGGAGTATCACCACCCTTTCACAACTATAATAATACTGCTTTAGGAGCTCATTCATGGTAATGCCCCAGACAGCAGTAAAAAGGATAATAATGACTTTATTCAAAGATTTTTTTTGGAGAGAGTTTACTGATTGTCTCGCACTCAGGGTGGCGAGAAACTAAAATTGTTCCTAAAGCTGTGTAAACCGAAACATCGTCAGAGGTTTTCAAGACGCAACAGGCACCCTGATTTTGAAATCTTAATTTTAACTCTCGTATTGACACTAGGAGGTGCTGCTTTAATGCCATACAAATTAAGCTGTGTAAACCGAAACATCGTCAGAGGTTTTCAAGACGCAATAGGCACCCTGATTTGAAATCTTAATTTTAACCCTCCTCGTATTGACACTAGGAGGTGCTGCTTTAATGCCATACAAATTAAGCTGTGTAAACCGAAACATCGTCAGAGGTTTTCAAGACGCAATAGGCACCCTGATTTTGAAATCTTAATTTTAACCCTCCTCGTATTGACACTAGGAGGTGCTGCTTTAATGCCATACAAATTATTGTTTTCGTTAACGTGATCAAATGACAAACTAAACTCGCAGAAGGCACCCAGCAGTCTGCTACGGCCGATGCAACTCCCCGGATCATCGTATATTTAATTAGACTAGAGTCTCCCAGGGGTTCGAATCAGATCGGGTGCAGAACAACTCGTAGGGCGCCTCTAAAGGCTAGGCTCGGGTTGACCGGGTCGTTTAAGGGTGCATTTCACAACTAACATTCCAAGCACGTTGCAACCCTATATTGGCGGCATAACAGCGAAATTGAGTGACACGTTACCGACAACCAGTGACCCGTGACGAATCGATAGCCGCCTATCACTGCACTTAATGGAGTTAGAACTGCCGCAGCAGCCTTAAGTACGTAGCTACAGTAGTTATGTCAGTCCACTAGGCTATTAATTCCGAACGATGTCCGAGTCTTTTATATCAACGTATGTACTAAGTTTTTGATTCGTTAACTTTCCTAGCATCATGTATATAAACTAGGTACTAGCATTTTGTGCGCATCTTCGTCCACGTGGCTATTTAAAAAAAAACTTTTTTTATCAAAATAAAATATAGCGTACTTTATTTATTTCTTTATTAATAGTATAGACTGGCACTTTACTCGCGACTACGTCCGCGTGGATTTTAGAGTTAAAAAAAACTCTTTTTTCAAAATAAAATATAAAGCTTATGTTACCGCAAAGAACGCAGCAATCTATCAGTGAAATAATTTTTGGTATTGGACCAGTAGTTCCAGAGATTAGCCCCGACATACAAACAAACAAACAAAGCCACAAAGGTTACCTCTTTATTAATAGTATAGATAGGTATTTATTTTAGTATTTGTATTTGAAGGCTTGCTAGTGCGTTTGGGGACACCCATATGGAAAGATAGAGAGACATATGTTACAAGTTACGTTAAGTGACCAAATAAAGTTATCTTGAGCGTCTCAGAGCTTCGGAAAGCACGTTAAGCTCTTGCTTCCAATGGTTTTCGTAAGATAGAAGTCGTTAAACCCACCAACTCGCATAGTCGGTCATGGTTGGATCTCCATAATTCATTTAGGAAAGCCTGAGCCCAGTATACTTTTTTATATTTTATGTATTTACGGGTAAGCACAGTGCCTTAACCTCACCTGATGTTAAGTGATGATAAGGCCAATTGGTGGAATCGCAATTCACCCGGAATCCTCAACTAGTGATGCACTAGCTATCTTATCTCTAGCTGCCGGAACACAGCAATGCTACAAACATTCATGTTATGGCGACATATTTAGATAAGATGGTGGTAGCTAGCCAGGCGGACAAACAAGTTCTACCACCAACCAAACCGAGTACGCAAACATGTACCCCACGCTGGGAATCGAACTCGAGATCTCTGGGTCTAAGCCGTCTTAAGTTATTCTTTTCGTCTTATACTAAAAAAGCTGTGCGTTTTAACTGTATAACGTACCATACCTAGTATTTCACTATGAATTTTGAATTAGCAGTGGAATTCAGTTGTTCTATTGTTTCGCAAAAACAAATGAATAAAACAAAGATGTCGGGTCGCCAGCTAAATTATCCAGGTGACTCAGGGCTACCGGGTATCAGGGAGCTGTCGTGATATATCCTGGCCGGGTCGTATGGGAGGCAGGCAGTAAATAGCAAGTGTGGCGTAAGCTTGGTACACTATCGTAGCTGATAATGTTTCGGTCACAAATCAAAATTGTGGCGCTTGCCGCAATTTGAAGAGAAAAAGCGTATGCAATAAATTGAGCTGCAGTTCAGAGGATCCGGCTCGTAGGACCAACTGTGTTACCGCACTTACCGCTATAGCTAGTGTAATTTTATTGTATATGGCTTTAAAAGATTGATTTAGTTTGGAACATTCTTTCTTAAACATTGCAATTGTATAGTTAATTTAATTTTTTTTAAACAAAATTGAACACGTATATTATTTTTAGGGATAGTATGTTAAATACTTACATATTTTTTATCATTAAACTGGATGTTATATCTTATTCAAATAAAATGTTTATTTTTAAATTTAAACTTTTACAACACAATTACTGACTTATGCATACCAGTTAATAAAGAGATGACATGGTAGGTGCAAATAAGTGCGATGGCAAAAGTACGAGTATGTTTATTTGCATTGTCTAAAATTCTATGTTTTATGGTTGGTATATAAGACAGAACTAAAGCGTAGATATGAAAAAGAAACTTAGAAGAAGATAACTATATAACATAACTTTAACACAGGGACAGCACAAGAACTTTGCATAAAACTAAAAACTCAAATAAACATCAAAACATCAGCACCAAGTGACCATTCATTCCCCGCTCGGTGCGATTGTTTTAATGAAATTAAGTTCAGGAATAATTCAAAAGGCAAAGTATCCGCGTGCCATCTATTCGCATAAAACAGATTCAAATTGCCATTCAAATGAGCTCACCTCAAGCCATATTCCCACAGTTAAAATTTCAGGGGCCCGAGGGCAAAGTTCATTAATAAACTTAATTAAGTTCGCATTAAGAACGTCAGGGTGGATTAAGTGAACGTCACTTGAAGGAATTAATTGGGATTTGGTGAGATTAGAGGGAACACCTTTGAAAATACGGGCGGGTATTGCGTCCGAGCGGATCCTCGGCACAAATAAGCAGACTGCAGAAGTTAAGCTTCATGAATGACGCGCCCGAGCAACGCATTCATAAACCACAAAATATGGAGACTTACATAGGTTATAAGCTATTAAGCTTCATACAAACGCGTTTAAGCCACGCACACAGACCCTCGCACGGACATGGATCTCGGAACAGCTCGGAACAGTCCACGCGCAGTTGTTGCGAGATTCCGCTAGGGTCTTTTTATTTTGTGCATAAAATAAATAAATAAATAGATCTTTATTTCAAGCAACAAACAATGTAAAGATGGTAAAAATATAGAGCGGCCCATATAATAAATACCTTACAGACTAACATACATACAAAATAAAAATAAATTTTTGTTAGTATATAAAATAACTTAATAACTATGTTAGTATTATTTTATTGGCACCTACTGAGCCAACTTGGTAGCAACAGGCAACTTTCCATGGAAGCGCCTGTAGACCCTTCGGCGAGAAGTCCTCCTTCATGAAGATGTCCAGCTTTGATGTCGGGACTCACACCACAAACGCTTTGAAGCTCGTATTATGGCGCGACTCCAGCGGTCCAATTCTCAAATTAAAGTTAGACTTCATTCGTATGAACTCTGCTACCTCCTGCGATATGGTGGTGTGATGCAGGCGGGACAGGTACATGGCCGTGGTCGGTGTTGCAGCACGCAGCAAGAGGTTGGGCCCTGTCGGTGCGGTACCGCAACGGTTCTGGATTGCTCGCTGACGACATCGCTTCTTGTTTCGAACCACGACGAAGCCATCCTCGTTTTGATCCGGGTGAGCGATGTATCGTGAAGCGGCCTTTGTCTCGGCGACAGGTCGTTGCGACCGTATTTTTGTATTGGCGGCAACAACAGATAAATCTCTCACAGACTCAGAATCTCGCAAGATTCCGTGTCCATGACGTAGGCGTATACGTGGGCGTTGCTCGAGCGCGTCCTGTGTGAAGGTTATCTTCTGCAGTATCCTTATTTTGTGTCATCGGTGATGCGGCAACTGGTACGTTATGTTGCCTTAAAATCTAATTAGGTCAATTTATTTATTTATTTTGTAGAAGCATGTAACTGGTTACAAAGCATGTGGACAAGGACCAAACTGTAGCCTACTATTATGTTTATAGTTTAATACTATGTAGGTATGTCATTGTTATTGTATATGTAGGCACACGGGCCATATTGTTAAGTTCTTCCATCTTTGCTATGCTTGAGCGTGAGGTGGATTAACGGGCGAGGAGAAATAATTAAGAAAACTGAGACGTTCCACAGAACACGTGGTGCATGTGCCAGATGCATACCAATTATCCAACTTAATCTCAAAGTATGCAAATGCCATACTCCAGCGATCTGAGTTACGTCAAATGAGCTGTCACTGGTCTGTAACTGCCAGTGTCATTCGCGTAACTATGGCTTGAGATCCATGGTATTATAATACAGAACCGTCGTCATATACATTTTTTAAGAAGTTGTTGACAGGAAAGTGAAGAGTCATATAAGTCTGCGGTTTTGTTTTATTTTCTAAAATTTGTGTTATGTCGAATATGAATGTGAAATAATGGTAGATTATTAATGTGCAAAAATTTTTTTTCAACATTTGTGTTTTTGTAATTTGTTCGCAACAAAATTTGCGTTAAAAATTATTTAAACATTTTATGCTTGCCTACTTCTTAACTGATCTTTAGTATTTGTAAAAATATTATGATCGGATGTTAATGACGGTAGTTGTTGACATTGAATGGGCGCCTTTAGCTTTCAAAGTAAAAAGTAAATAGTGTTGAATAATTTTGGCGGGCTGGTTAGAACCACGATAGCTCAATTGGAAGAGTACCTGACCCGGAATGTCAGAAGGGTGCAGGTTCAAATCCTGCTCGTGGAAATTTTTTCAACATTTGTGTTTTTGTAATTTGTTCGCAACAAAATTTGCGTTAAAAATTATTTAAACATTTTATAATAGCTTGCCTACTTCTTAACTGATCTTTAGTATTTGTAAAAATATTATGATCGGATGTTAATGACAGTAGTTGTTAACATTGAATGGGCGCCTTTAGCTTTCAAAGTAAAAAGTAAATAGTGTTGAATAATTTCGGCGGGCTGGTTAGAACCACGATAGCTCAATTGGAAGAGCACCTGACCCGGAATGTCAGAAGGGTGCAAGTTCAAATCCTGCTCGTGGAAATTTTTTCAACATTTGTGTTTATGTAATTTGTTCGCAACAAAATTTGCGTTAAAAATTATTTAAACATTTAATACTGATTAATTATAGCGATGACTGAAATCCTATGATGATTTTTTCCCAGCAGTGGAACAGTATACTTATAGACAATTTATGTACATTTACATGATTCGAACCTGCTAGTAACGTCTATCAAGGCTTTCTTCTTTCTTTATAACGGCTTTCATGTTTTTAAATATGACTAGTGGTCGCCCAGTGGACGAAATTCTACCGTAATTTTATTAAGGCTGCACGGATTGTATCCTAAGCAATGAAAAATTAAAAAAGATAGAATGTGAGTTTGGATTGGCACTGACATATGTCGACTGCATTAAAGACAAGCAATACGTGTGTGTCAAATACATGGTAGTGTGTGTAATGTTGTTTTTGTTGATTTAATGTATTTTTTAAACATAATTTAAAAAAATATTAACATTCGGATAACCTTTTCTATATAAACTATAAGTGTGCGAAATTTCATACTCCTCCGTCCGCGCAATTTTCGTAAAAACGGGTACAAAGTTTTTGCTTCACGTATTAATATATAGATAAGGTTTTTACAGACACATCACAGAACATTCCATTGCTAATTAATACAGTTTGTTTAAAATTTTAATAATCCTGCTATATTGGGCCACATACTATTATAAGCTCACTTATGATATATGTATAACAGTTTCAATATTGAATTCCTTATTCAGTCAGCCCTCAATAAAACATTCTAACGAATAAAATATACAGACATAATTCCACGAATGACAAATTGATATTCATAGAAAGTTTACGGGGGCTGTTGTACTAACTTTCTACTTTTATGAATATTACTTTGGAAGGAGCTTTTATAATAAATATTTTTTTCTATTAATATATTATTTTCTGTAACACAAATATTTCCTTCTTATTTGTAACATTACTTTAACGTAATAAGATGTACATACCTACAAATCATTGTTTTACAATCATCAATGACAAGCTAATTAAAAAATAATTTACATAACATATAGTTAAAACAGTATGTCTAGTTGTAGGTATACGTCGTCAATTCGTCATGCTTAGCTTAATTTAAGTTGATTTTTATAGTTGTAAAATGTTTGTATTTGTAAAATATCTAGGTAATGTTTATTAAAAGCACACCCTTGATCTACCTCTCTCGAAGTGCATTTCGTTTTGTTCAGAGTAATTTTAGCACTGTGTTTCAAATTAGTTCCTAAGATTATTATTATAGACGCTGTATTTGTTTATACAATTCCTGATTCCTGAATCGCGGTATTGAGATTCAACAATATTAGTCCGGTCAACAAGTTGAAAAACGTGAAAAATAGAGATAAAGCCTCTAAAAATATGAGCAATAGCTCATTGGATTAGGAATGACTTCTAGAAAAAAGCATTGTGAGAATTTTACTGCATGTAAAAAATTGCAATTGTTATGCACAAAATAAGTAAAAAAAAGGTATTTAGTTTTTTGTTAATAACTCAAAACTATTAATATTTAAGATATTTTGAAAAAAGATCCTTAAAGAGTAGGCCGAATAAAAAATTTCAGCTCCCGGAACTCTACCTCTATTATTAATAATATTAGGTATATACCTAATTTTAAGTTTTAAGGCAACCGTTTATCTAGATTTCACACTCTTACAAACTATAAATAAAATAAAAAGTTTTTAACATTTAAAAAGTTATTTTAGTAACTTAAAACGATTTCAAAATAAATAAATAAACGATTTCCCGTGTCACACTAAACATAAATTAAAAATAGACTTTAAAACAAACATGTCACAACATGAGAATACAACAATGTCCTTTTATATTGTCAGGTAAAAATGAACCGTATTTGTCATACAGCAAGTGTTTATGACTCGGTAAAATTAAGTTGGTTTAAAAATCTGTATAATCCCTTCTTTTGTACGAGAGTAAAAGTTTAGTTATTGGTTATAAGAAATTCAGTTTACATCAAACTTTTACATGCCTCTTTAATGTAGTGGTTAGAGCACCGGTCTCAGACCCAGAGGTTACGAGTTCGATTCCCAGCGGGGATAGATTTTATTGTTTTCGATTTGATCTAACACTGTATCTAAATAAGTCATCATAACATCAAAGTTAGTAGTTTTGCAGTTCTGACAGAGATAGGTTCACAAGAGGACTATTCTTACTAACTATCACAATGTCAGATGGGTGAGCAAATTTCAATTTGCTTTAGCATTAATAATAATAATATTTCAATATTTAATTTTCGTGTTTCGTTAGGAGCGGTAAGCCGTTGGTCCTTGTTGATGTCGTAAGATAGCAGTCGTTGAAGATCAGACCTACCCTAATTAGGCCAGCATGGTGGGCTATGTCCCGAGCTTTCTATATGCTGTGGACTCTCATGAGCAGCAGTGGAATCTATAAGATGGAACAGTCTACCAGAACAGTCTTTCTTCCTGTGAAGCGAGGTACCTTGTGGCCCGGCAGAGTGAGGGTAACTGATGCTGCGTTGTTTTCACGTTGCACCAGTTTATTTCGCGTCTGGACTCCATTTCCAATTAACATCCAACTCCATTAACATTAAGAGAAATACAAAAAATAAAAGAGGGGAGTGTAACTATAAGTTGATCATAAAGATGTTGTTATAATACTTATGCTAAATGTATATTCGTATAGTAAGTATTTTCGTTGCTTGCAATACCAGCTATTCCTACCACATCCTCAATGTGTGGCTGTGAGATACTAGTTCAAATTGTGGTGAGATTGGCGGACGGTTAAACGATTAAAGTAACTGGAACAAACTTTATCCTTCTTTTAGAATTTAAAGTTTTTTTTTCCCTACTGAAATATTTATGAATTGGAACGTTACCCATGTTGGTTTAAATAATTATATACATAAGTATGTCTCGCTGTCAATCTCTCTGGTGAATTACTAATATTTTTTCTGCTGAGAGTAATGAAGTTTATGACGCAGAAGACTAAAGTCACCAACGACGATATTGCTCGCAAAACCACGCTTTGAAGTAGACGTGGACTGAAGACGGACGGATGATCATTGGAGCTGGAATGTTTTAAAGTGGAGACCGCGTTTAAGCGAACGCAGCGAAAGACGCCCTGCAGTGCAATGGAAAGGTGACTTAGATGGCGGACAGTAGACACTTACTGCTTAGCAACATTTAAAAAAATCTAAATCATTTATTCAGTTTAGGCTACAAGTAGTTATGAATGTCACTATGCCATCGGTTCGTAAGTCTACACAGGGCGGGTGACGTTGTACTGAGAAGAACCGACAAGAAGCGCAGCTAAGAAACTCAGGGTATTTCTTGGCAAGACCAGCGGCATAGTTGGCCCTCATTGGGGGGAGGCTTACGTCAGCAGTTGACAGCAATAGGATGAAAAAACATATGACTGTCACCAGGATTAACAGCAACATGCCTTCCAAGACACGATACATTTAAATATTGCTATCCAGCTATTGACCTAGCGTAATGAATACGCTAACGAACCGCTCACCATCGTGGTCATCGTATTGCTTCGGATATCGTAATCAAATCGATTTTACAGGAGCAAAACTCATTTACAACTCATAAAAGTTTTATTACACTCCTATAAGCTGATAGTGGGTATAGAATTTAGGTCAAATCACTACGCCAGCAAAGCTCGGTGTCAAAACTGGACCGCGGAGATATTTACGAGCACGATTTATGTTCTGGTACCGCTGCTGACAGATAGGGCGTGTGCACATGGGGCATTTGAACTATTATTGTAAGCTGGAGGAATATCCTACTACGGTTATCACAGATATAACCACTTGGGAAGGAATTGAGGAAATGCAGGGCTGTCCAGGACCTGCTTTAACCTCCGGCTATTCCCTCAGCAAAGGAAAGCCAATACGTGTGGAGCCAGTTTGGCTGCAGAAATCTTCCGCATATAATAATATCAGGTGGGACAATACGCCAACCGATTGTACAGATTTGAGGCGTGGTAGTGTGGCGACTCTCCCGTCCTTCTTTCCCAACGCTAAAGCATTGGGATATAGGGAGGGCTTACCAACTAAACACTACCAGCAGTCCTCGACTATCGGTGTATGAACATGTAGACATAATCTATACAAATATAAAGCTGAAGAGTTTGTTTGTTTGTTTGGTTGAACGCGCTAATCTTAGGAACTACTGGTTCGAATTAAAAAATTATTGTTGTGTTGAATAGTCCATTTATTGAGGAAGGCTATAGGCTATAGGTATTACATCACGCTATGACTAATAGGAGTGGAGCAGCAATGAAAAATGTTGCTAAAACGGGATAATATCGTGTATTTTTTTACTATATTTACTCTTTGTGATCATAGCGTGATGTTCTTAAAATAGTTTTTTAAAAGATTGTTCGCTAATTAACGCGGGTAAAACCGCGGGGCACAGCTAGTATGAAAATAAAGTCATTACCCGCGACACATGGCTTCATTTGACAACGATAATCGGCGATTAAGCTAGTAGATACAATATCCAGTAAAAATTTTACCAATGCTTTACTTCAAACACAAATTGAGCCACCGTTCGAATCGATAATAAATAAGATAAGATTTTTTTTAAATCATCGTTTATTATTTCAGGCTCATTGTTGCAAATCGCTTTGGAAACTTATATTCTTATAGAATGTCATACTTATGTATGCCATTAAATATTACCCATATAAATCTTTGAACCATCAAGTAGCCTGTTTCTGTGCCGCACAAATGGACTTCGTGGACAAAAGTTTCCAATGAGTATTGGCCCTTACTAATTAATTTTAAACAGGCGATACTGTTTCGCAACGTTACCTTTGCCCTGCGGCGTTGCTTGCATTTCCTTGTTAGCTGATTGGGTTTGCATTACAAAATGGACTTTAATAATATAGTTACATATCTCCGTAATTAGTTTGAGATAGATGACAATCGGGGAATTGATTCGTTCAGGAAATTGAAGGCGAAGAGTAAGGCGAAATATCAGTCCTCTATAAAATTAGTACTGTCTTTATCTGTTTTGACTAACAAGAACAAGATAAGACTGTATAAGTTAAGGGTTTAATAAACAATCATAATTGTTTGTCATAACTCTTTAAAATTGATTTTTGACGAATTTGTGAATGATTTCACCTACATTACCGAATATAGTATGTACAATCATTGATATGACTGTATAATCTAGAATGATAATAATTCGAACCCGCACTCTTCTACAAACCAGGTCAGGTAGGATATCCAAACAAATTATTTCTTTTCAACACTATTTCCAGCAATTGTTTACATACGCTATTAGTGTTCGCGTATACACTACATATATAAATGAGACTCTAAAATCAGATCTAACATTCACTTTATATAACCCGTAATTCTAACCTAACGTTCGCATAGACAAAAAGCACAATACAAAAAATTTGAATCTCCGATATCATTATAACTCAATCATTTCCATACACACCATGTGGCTTGCGTATTTTAATAATTTACACTCTTTATCTTTCGAACAACCTTTATTACAAAGGACTAGAGTTCTATATAGCAACACTGCAAATTTAAATAAGTCCACAGAATAGGTAGGTAACAGATGTTCATGTCCAACCCCAAATATTTGAAGGGCACTTCACAAATGATTACGGTTTTGCGAGAGGTTATGCCGTAAGCGGATTTCTTTTTAATAGTTTTCTTTCTATACGAGGGTGAGGGCTGGTCAGTGCTGCGATATGATTGCCGGCAAAATTGGTTTTGCTATCTTAAAAGCTAATACGTCAATCTGTTAGTTGCAATATTAATAAGCTAAAATGGAAATGTTATGAGTCTGTAGGTAGTTCAGTCAAAATAGACATACCTACATTTTTAAAATAAAGCGCGTTTAGTTAAAATTTGACGGAGCCCTTATTATTTACCTACCTTTTAAAATTAAAATCTAGATTACACTTTTATTGATTGCAAGCGACCGCCCGCTACTTTGCGTAAACATTCGTATCTAAAGCCAGCAAGATTTAAAAAATATATTTTTAAAGATAAAAGGCACCCATCAGGCACCTACTTATTATTTATTTTAAGATTTTTTTAAATATTTTCTGACTTAGTGTCATTTTAATGTGAAGTGTTCGCGTAAACTTTAGAAACCAATAATATCTTTATTATTTATTTAATGTGTACTCGTACTCTCTGTGCCTACGTGATTATTTACTTTTAGCTATCTATGTTGTTACCTACTTTTTACATTTGCTTTAAATTGACATACAATAACATCGGATAAGGCATCCAGTCCCGTCGTTTAATCGAGTTAATATCTCTAATCTCCCAATAAATAAGTTATCCGAGTTATAAGCAGCTCACAAATATCCTGCTCCCCAGGGAAAAGGAAATGCTTTGGAGAAAAATAGTTGAGTGGTCGTACATTATTTGAGCACCGGATACTATTTCGATTCTTTGAATTTACACTCGAAAGTGCGTTAAATATATTTTAGATATACCCATTTTGTTGCGAACAAAGTGTTAAAAAAAATATCTGCAAGCGAGATTTCAAATATGTACCTACTTACTTAATTTAACTGGTAAAACTGATATTTTTTTTGATTTGCTGTCATAAAACTTTACAAATTTATTTAAAAACTCTGTTAATTACTACATAAAGTCGAGGGCTGCGTCGTATTAAGCACCATCATATGCAAATAAATTACATAGTAAGCACCAAATAAATAAATATTTGCAGTATTCACACGTTTGTTGTTTTGAGTGAGTGTATTAATTAATGAATGAACGTGGTTGTAGACCCTGAGTAATAGCTTTTTTGCCTAACAAAGTAAGACAATCTATATATTAATACGTGCAGCAAAAACTTTGTACCCCTTTTTACGAAATTTGCGCGGACGGAGGAGTATGAAATTTCGCACACTTATAGTTTATATAGAGAAGGACTGCAGAATGTTAATATATATTTTTTTAATTATGCATAAAAAATACATTAAAATAATAAAACAAACATTACATGTGTTTGACACACACGCATATTATACTATTTTCAAAAAATTTAAAAATGGAATAGGAGCGACCGAAATCTGTTATGTCAATCCAAACTCACATTATAACTTTTTAAATTTTTCATTGCTTAGGATACAATCCACTATGCCACTATGCGACCACTAGTATAGTTTAATCGTCCCGCTATCTCCGCGTTCCATGTCTCCATGAATGTGTGTATAGTTCAATCACAAAAGCTTGTTCTCGTCTGCTTTTTAGGTAGTAAAATAATTAAATTCTGCAAATACGAATTCATAAATTGATCGCTCCCGGAATCCCAGCCAATTCTGTCTGGATGGAAAGTTAATTTCCATGTGGTGTCGTTATCTATCGGTGTGTTTAGCCAGGTCGCGTAATGTTATCATAATACGAGCTCCCACTAGGGTGCACATGCGGCTCCAATTAATTTCGTGACAAAGCCTCCATTGATGCCTACTTTTGCTATAGCAGTGGGGTCTGGGGTGCAGTGCGTGCAATCTTTGTTGGCAGCTCAGGATTAACGAGAAAAATCTAAACAACTAGAATGGCGTTAGGAAATATTACTACACTATAAAAATGCTTATCTTTCGAATACTATAAAATAGTATTAGATATTTATTTTAAATTGTAAAAATTGTAAAAAGCAAAACCAAAAAAATTGCAGATGCGTTACCGGCCTTGAAGAAGGAGTTGGATCTTGAGGAGGGAGTAAGAATTGGGAGGGAGGAAAGGTGAGAGATAGGCTTCCGATGCTTGCTCTCACCGGACGAAACACAACAGCAACTAGTGCCATTGTTTTACGCCGTTATTCTGTGAGAGGGTGGTATTACGCTGGGCGAGCCGGCCCATTACGTGCTGCAACGCAGCGTGGCTCTACCACTCAGACAGTGTCACTCATTTAGCATCACCCAGGGGTCACGTGTAGGGTCTCAAAAGTAAACCTACGGGCGCGAGTAACTTTAACCTTTAATGTTATAACCGCGCTAGTTGGTGGCCTACTTCATCCAGAATGAATCCTCACCAACGGATTAAGTGTCTGTTTTATCCACAGATATATGGTCTTATCCTTTACTTTTAAAACACAACATGATACAAAGATGGCGGTAGCTAGCCAGGTGGGCAAGTCCTACTATCAAGTGTACCGAGCACACTAATATGTTACCTCACTTGGAATCGAACTTGGGTCTTGAGAGTCTAAGAACGGTGGTTAAACAACTAAATCCCAGATACAAAAAAAAATATTCAAAAACCAATGATCACATAAAAGCTAAAAACCAGCCATAAAAACATAATATCGATACGTAACACTGAAACTAGTTCCATTACAGTCTTGGGCCGATAATTCACTTAATCTACGCAGTCGTTTGCCGAACTCGATAGCACCTAAAATAAGTAGACCCTCAGAAGGTATGGAGACCCTCAGAAGGTAAGCTTAATACATACCGCGATCGAACAACACACACATAGACCCTCTCACGGACACGGATCACGGAACAGTCCGAGCGCAGCTGTTGCGAGTAGGGTTGCCACCCATACTTTATTATAAAGTTTTGTATGTTTTCTCGGGTAATTGTACCTACTCTATACTTTATGAAAATACTTTATTTCACATATTTTAGTTTGAAAAAAGACAGTGTTGAAAAAATTCCAAGAGCGGGATTCGAACCCGCATCCCATGACATGTCGGGTCAGGTGCACAACCAAATATGCTATCGTGGCTCAACCCAACTCGCCGAAATTAGTCAACACTATCTACTCTTGTTCTGTAAGTCAAATTAGCCTATTCATATTCATATATTTTAGTTATGTAATATTCTTTTTACATATAACTTACAAAAAAGTTGCTGTGCAGCTATTTAGCAGTGATAATTATTTGTTAAAAGTTGCTAAAAGCAATGAGAAGTATGGATTTTAACGAAATAAATAATCGTACTTTATTTTGACACACTGTACTTTTTTATTCTACCTTTTAATAACCAATGTCCTTACTTTATTTGCACAAAAAAAAGGTGGCAACCCTAGTTACGAGACTCCGTATCCATGAGAGGTTGTCTATGTGTGCGTTGCTCGGACGCCTTTGTATGAACCTTACCTTCTGAAGTCTGCTTATTTCGTGGTAGCACTATAGCCTTTTACAATAAATACGGAACCATTATCGAAAGTTAATCCAGGCCGTTTAGGCGAACGACCGCCGAACCCCGACCTTTGTTCTGCGCTTTCAAATGCAAATTTTACGGCAGAACTATTACAAGGGCGAGGCGTAAACTTTATTGAGTATTTGCTTATTGATTTATTAGTACTAGTAGTATTAAGTACAGCCGAACATATAAAAGCAAGATACAATTATAATAGAAAACATCAACCAGCCTAAGGAAGTGGGAATCGATTCGAACTGCGACTAACTGTAACTATTTAAAGCATTGTGAATGAAAAATTCAAAATAATACTCGTTTCTTTGTCGCTCCTCCAAAAGATGAAAATAGTCTACCAGCACACGTTATCCCTCCTTCCTATGATATGGGGTCCTTCAAAAGAGCCGCGAGGAAGCACTTTGTGGGCCGGCAGAGTGAGGTTAACTGATGCTACGTTTGTTTTCACGCTGCACCAGTTATCTTCGCGTCTGGACTCCATTTCTACTTAACATCATGGATGGGATGGAGTCATTTGCCAAGCTATCTATATAAAAAAAATACAAATTTAAAACCAGTAAAGAAACGTAACATTGATCACAAATAGTGCTTCTTATCAAGTTTTAGAATATAGTTATCAAGTATAGCTTACAGTCTCACTGAGTTTGCCCAGGTCTTCACCATTAAAGTCAAGTCATAGCAGTAATTGATGGGCATAAGTTTAATCACCAAATTCAAGACCTGCATAAAAAAAGCATAATAATGGAAAATGCCAATATTATGTAGTTCGTAAAAAATTACATAATACAGTAGGTTCTTATGGGTACTATTTACTTCCTCTATTTTGGAAGACATTCATGATGCTGAAATAAAAAAAGGGTAAGTTTGTGTATATAAACGCAAGAAGATCCGTAAAAATTGTATCATTTCATAAAACACTATAAATAAATAATAAATAAATGCATTTTTTTCTCATCCCAAACTTACACAGCATAATTACATACATTAACCATTTATACGAGTTAAGTTTGTGTGAGATTGATGCCCGAAAAAGTATGAAAATACCTATGATTTCAGGTCATCGCGCTCCCACTACCTCGAACCGCTTTGACACAAATAGATGGTGATGAGTGACACTATGAAAACAATATGAAAATAAGGTTGTTTAAGTAAGGTAAACTAACTACGCAGTAACAGATTCATTAGATAAAGACAAACGAACCGCGTTGATTACAAAATATCAGCATTGTCTAAAGTTGGGACTAGCGCCGGAATCCGTGGAAAGGTCACGAGAAATTTAATAAAAGGGCGTCGAGAGGACGGCTTCATGCAAATGTGAGTTGGAGTTTCTTTAGACGTAACGTGACGATGACGTGGCGATTTTAAACGTAACCGCCTCTGAGGTCTTGTCTTAGACCATTGGCCTCAGACAAAGAGGTCTCAACGAGGAGGTACATATTTTTGTGTGTGTGTGGGTTTGTTTTCAATTCGTCTGGTTAGCCGCCACGAAGTTATCTACGTCTGTCGTCATAAACACTTTCAGTAGCATTGTTGTGTTCCGACAGTAAGAAATAAGAAAGCCCAGCTCCTCAGTAAGATAAGATAAGATAATTTATTTCTGTATATGTAATACTTAGCATAGATACAAAAAAATAAACTATGTAATTAATGTTAGGGTATACAATAAAATAAATTATGTAATACCTAAGCTAAGCAAAAGGTTGCCTGTGTCTTAGGTACCTATCCAAAACAGTCAGGTTAGTGCTTATTTAACAATAAAACATTTACACAAAAACAACGACATACATAGTAATTGTAAAAAAGGCAACAGAAATTATAAACATTAGTTGCTCTACTTATTTAGCTTTATTTCTAACAAGGTCTTATAATTATGTAATGACTAATAATACATTTTCAGTGTCATCGTATGATTTCCCAGTTAGCCACTGTTGTATTGTTTTTTTACACATTACTTTATTCATAGAATAAATACATACAGACTTATTTATCTTGTTGTAAAGATAACTTCCTAGATGACAAAAAAATCTTTGAGAGTGTGATCTATTGAATATTTCAGTGGGACATACAATATCTGCCCGTCTTTTGCTGGTTTGGAGTGCAGGGTAATAGGGCATTAGGGAGTGCTTTTTAGTAGTTGTAAGTAAAATGAAAAGCTGACGTACAGAGAGGACTTCGCATTTAGCAAGTAATTCTGTTGTTGGGAAGCGTTTTGGTCGGAATGTGCTGACATTCAGAATAGCTCTCTGTGCTCTTTCTAAATTAATCATTGTGGTTTTGTGTGTAGTAGTTGAAGGTTCCGAGTACTCTTCTACCTTCGGCTTAATAGACACTTACCGTTCCAAGTTTCAAATCCGCTAATTCAACAATTCATCGATATTGTGTCAGCATATAGCCTGATATTGATGTTAGGAGTATGGGACAATTGTCATAGTCAGGCCAACGAAATTCGATTGTTTTGGTTTCGAAATAGCAGAAAAAACCTCCCGAAAGAGAAAAGAGATTCGCAACAATTTTTTCCAGATCATTCTTATGAGAGTGACCAAAGATCGACAGACATTTGGTATAATGATGGCTTGATTAAAGTAACACCACAGAATAACTAATAGTGTAATACTTAAAAATCGCTAGCAGAATTAAAAGATTATTTATCGCTTGCGTGATTTATTATAGATAGAAATCGTGAGGTATAAGCGTCTCATTCCTAGCGTTACAGAAATATTGTGAGGGTAAAGTTTTCCAGATTTAGCACCTCAATATTTCGGGGATTACTTCAAGGGGTTGGATAATAGCCGCCTTATTGTAGCATTGCCTGTCTACGGTCTAGAAGCTTAAGATTGCGAGTCCGAGCTTACGGCATATTAACTGGTAGGGGCAAGATGCTATGTTAAACTTGGCAAGAAGTTAATTGCCTGTATACTGTCCCACTGCCGGGCAACGGTTCCATTCATTGAAAGCAAGTCACCGCTTTCGGATGGGTTGGTGGCTTAATACCCTCGTTCAAAGCTTGGCAGAAAGATAAAATATATATTATGCAATAAATAACATAAGTTTATTTAAGTATACGAAGTCAGAAGCTCAGAAGAATGGCAGATGGCAGAAACTTTTGCCCCACAGTGATAGTGAGACATGTAGGTTACCTATTTAAAAATAAAATTGCTATTGTTTAATTTTGTGTATAAGTAACTTCAATCATGAATAATTAATGTGTAATTCGTGTGAGTATTGTTTCGAAAGGGCCCACGATCGCAAGATATCCCGGGTAAGAATGGACAAGGTTGGTAATCTAATTAGCATTTAAAACGCGATTCAATTTGGAAGGTACTACCATTGGTTTCGATGGCAATTTTTTTTTGACGTTTGAAGGTGGACATCTTCGATTAATTATGCATAGATCGCGCCAAACTTCTTGTTCCCTTCTGAAGTTGCTTCGCGCAGCTGTACACAGTCAGGCCCTGCCGCTCGTCCCCGCCTTCGTTCTACTGACGCCTACTAAAAAGATTCGCGTCGAAGTAGTAAAAACTACTGCGACGCGAATCGCGCCAACTTCAGAGGGGACTAGAAGTTTGGCGCGATCTGTACTAGATAAAGGATCCGGAACATAAATGCATCTCGAAAGTGATCCTGTTTGCTCATACCTAGATACATTTAAGTTTCGAATAACAAAATCTGAAAAAAAACTGGATAGTATCAACAACTGCAGCTTACTATGAACCTTAAATCTTAAAAATAAAGATTAAATTATGGTAGCAACAAACGTCATTGTTGCTTCGTGATACCAAAGTCGCCTACCGTTTTTTAAGCGCTCATCGGGAATCTAGTACATAATAGATCGAAGGTCGACATATCATTAAAGTTATATAAATACAGAGTTTGAAGTGTGTAAATAAGAATGTTTGTTTTAGTAATTAGATTAATAACGAATAAAGAATCCAAAACTTTTGACTTCTTAATCCAAATAGTATCTAAAAGGTGAGATATTTAGGTAGGGAAATATGAAGTGGTAACCATAAAAAATATTGAAATTGTTCTGTTATACTGCTACTGCAACCAATAACACTTACTTAGTTACTTTATCACATTCGGCCACTTGTCTTGATAATGTTTTTACAGACTATATTCCTGTTTTTAAGTCAGTATTTAATAATCTTACGTCTGACCATTGTGGTTTGAAGTTGACCTATGATTTTGATATCAAGGATGAGCCAAAAATAGTAAAATGTAAACCAGTAACAAAAAAACGAATGGAGTGTTTCAAAAATAGTATAGTATGTAAAATTGATGCGTTACCCTTTGTACATGATGATCCAGATGTACTATATAGTAATCTTTTTGATTTAATAAAAACAGAATACAATCAAGTTTTTACTTCTAAAACAATAAAAATTTCTCATAAACTTAAGTTCTGTGATTGGGCCACGACAGGCATATATAATAGTAGAAAAAAACTGTATGAGTTATATAATTTAAGACAATATAACCATACTTTTAGTTTTACAGAATATGTTAAGAATTATTCTAAAATGTTTAAAAAAGTGTGCATATTAGCAAAATCAAATTTCGTTAAAGACAAAATTAATAACTCTAACAATAAAATTAAAGCCACTTGGGATATTATAAACCGTGAAACAGGCAAATTTAAACCACGGGACAATACTTTCACTTTGAAAGTTCACAACACCCTTGTCAATTCGGATTTACAAATTGCAAATATTTTTGATGATTATTTTGTGAATATACCAGTGGTAACAACTTTAAATTTAGATTCATCACCAGAAGCTGCACAATCTTTACTCAAAAATTATGTACCTAAACCTAATCTATCTTTTCAATTTAAATACATTGATTCTTTGAATATTATAAAAACATTCAAATCACTTAAAATGAAAAACACTAGTGATTTGTGGGACATAAGTATTAAGGTAATTAAGAATATTATATATCCTATTGCACCCTATCTTGCAGACATTTTTAATTACTGTATCAATAAAGGTATCTTTCCAGATCTTATGAAATTTAGTAAGGTTATACCTTTGTTTAAATCAGGGAACAAAGAAGACCCTAGCAACTACAGGCCAATTTCAATATTACCAGCATTAAGTAAAATTTATGAAAAACTTATACTCGAACAATTAATGGCGTACTTTAACTCAAACAATCTTTTACATAAGAAACAATATGGTTTTACTAAGGGTCGTTCCACTACTGACGCTGGTGTTGCTTTAATAAAACATATATTCAATGCCTGGGAGGGGTCTCAGAACGCTCTTGGAGTTTTTTGTGACTTATCCAAGGCTTTCGATTGCGTTGAGCACCGGACTTTGGTGATGAAGTTACACTACTATGGTCTTAATGATTTTGCACTTAAATTAATAGAGTCGTATCTCAGTTCAAGGACACAAACTGTCGATATAAATGGAACTAAATCATCTGGTTCTCATGTAAAAATGGGAGTTCCGCAGGGGTCAATTCTTGGGCCCTTCCTATTTTTAATTTATATTAACGACTTGCCATTCTTTGTGGAGAACTTCTGTGAAATTGTTTTATTTGCAGATGATACTTCACTCATTTTTAATGTTACTAGGTATAAGAATAATTATGATGATGTAAACAATGCTCTCGCAGAAGTACTCAGTTGGTTTACTGTTAATAACCTACAGCTTAATGCAAAAAAAACAAAATGTATAAAATTCACATTACCTAATGTTAAAACTGAGCCAACCGATGTTAGAATAAACGGTGATAAATTAGATTTAGTAGATTCAACAGTTTTCTTGGGTATCACACTTGACTCAAAACTTCAATGGAATCCTCATATATCGAAATTGGCCGGCAAACTCAGTTCTGCTGCTTATGCCATCAGAAAAGTAAGACAACTGACAGACGTTGAAACTGCTAGAACAGTTTATTTTAGCTATTTTCATAGTGTCATGTCGTATGGCCTCTTACTGTGGGCTACAGCGGCTGACGTTAAAACTATATTTATTTTACAGAAACGAGCAATAAGAACCATCTATAGACTAGATTCCCGTACTACTCTAAGAACTATTTTTAAAGAAATTGGTGTTCTTACAGTTGCATCTCAGTTTATTTATAATTGCATAGTCTTTGTGCGTTGCAATGTCAACTCATTTACTAAACACGGTGACACACACAATTTCAATACTAGAAATAAGAAAAAACTTGTAATGCCACTATTCAGACTGCAAAAGGTTCTTGGCTCTTTCTTGGGGCAAGGTATACACTACTATAATAAAATACCTAGTACTGTACAAGATTTACCATTACATAAGTTTAAAAATCATGTAAAATCTTCTTTACTTAAGAAAGGTTATTATACAGTCAAAGAATATTTAGATGATAAAACAGCCTGGTTATAATAAAAAATCAGCATTTTGTTTTATTTGGATCAATTATTATATTTTAATATCTTAGCGCTGATATGATAGCCTTTATCAGCAGTGTCCTACAGTTTACAAACAATATTTATGTTGCGTTAAACAATTTATTAAATTCTTATTTAGAGTAGCTTGAGTGTGGCATGCTCTCTTTATTGTCTCTGCGGTGGTGGCATGTGCGTCGGGTCGTTACATTCCCTAAGATATGGTTGAGTGAAGCGATGGCTGATTCATATGTCATACTCGTGAACGGGTGCCTCCTGTGGAGGCAGGTCTGCTCTTGCTTACTTATCTTATTTTTATTATTATTATACTCGTATACTTTAACTTTGTTTTCTTAGATAATTTTTGACTGCTATTAGTACTGTATGACATTGCGAAAATTGAAATTGGTAGTTACCTGATGTAATTTTTGCAAACTTATTATTATTATTATTTTTTTTTGTATTATTTTTGGGTGTTGTGATTGTCCTTTTTTTGTGTGTTTGTTTGTGATGGAAAGTGTCCTTTTATGATAGGGCATTTTCCAATATTTTTGACGCTGTAAGGGAGAAAAGAGCTGGACACTTGCTGAGTTTCTTGCCGGTTCTTCTCAGTACAAGTTCTCCCGCCCAGAGTAGACTTACGAACCGATGGCATAATGACGTTCATAAGAGCTATTTGTAGCCTAAACTGAATAAATGATTTTGAATTTTGAATTTTTTTGAATTTTATATTTTTTTTTGTGGTAACGAAAAAAATTAAGTCATCGTACGTCGAGTTAAGATCGAGTTACATAAGTATCTCGACAGTTTATTCAGGCGATTATGCGTGCGAAGGTTTTAATTTACAGAATAACATAACATAGTCGTGTATTCGATTTTTTAAGGATAGTGCACATATCCAGTTCAACACATTTTACAAATGTATTTCATCGTAAAAACTGAAATACGCGTAACACACAGTCATAGAATTGATTATAAATAAGGAAGGAATTTTAAGTGTTGCCATTTTTTTTTCTAAGAGATGGCGAAACTATTTGTGATGGTGAAATTATTTATTTGCTAGACTCGTGAAATGTTCGCCCAGCACATTGGGTTATTATATGTATTTAACTCCCTGTTATAGAATGTGGAAATTATCCAGAAATAAATGAAATACTATTTAAGAATTTCCTCTTTAATTTTACATTCATGAGTAGGTGGTAATCTTTTGCCCAAAAAAGTATTTCATTTTATCATGTGTTAGAGTTCGTGTAAAATTTTAAAAAACAATATTATACCCAGAAATGCTTAAACTTAGGTTTTTAAAGAAATCTTAGCATTAAATTTATAAAATATTTATAAATAAAAAACAGTGACAAAATTCAACGCCCACCCGACCCAGCCAAAAATCGAACCTGGATCTTCCGCAATCCGAGCGGCTGCACTGACCGCTGTGCTACCGGGAAGGCTGACGTAAGCGCTGAATTTTGTCACTCCTTTTTTTAATTTTTGAGTGCTTATTGCGGCACAGTGATCTATCCAAAGGTTAATGCAACCGATGGCTAAATTATCTTATATACCTAATATTTTTTTCCTTTAAAGAAACCCTTATATTATTCAACTTAAGCAGTGTACTCACCTCCTAACTCCAAACTCGAGAGGTTGGGACGTGCGTTTGATCGAGTTATGCATTATTAATGAACGCCGACATGTAATTACAGGGTACACACAGATTTATCGCCGCAACACACCCGACATTTTATAGTGTTCACCTCCTTAGGTTCAGCGAACTTAGTGTGAACGGGCCTTTATATTGAGTCGTACCATTGGTTATTTGATTGTTTGTGTTATAACTTTAATGCTTTTTTTGTTGTCGTTGAAAGGCGTTTTAGTTTCAACGCTGGATTGGATTGGATTGGATTTTAATTAAGGGAATTGAAAGTTTTTAATAACATACTCTTTGGTTGAAACATGATTTGTTAATTGGAATACGAGAAGATCTCATGCTAGTCTGAGACATGAAAATAATGTATCAGCTGCCTTCCCGTGCATATCGTAAGAGCCGACTAAAGAACAAGGGTTCCAAGATACTCGCTCATCACTCACTGATCACTGAACCAATCACTGATGTTATATCTAATTCACCTCAGAACCCTACTTTGTTCATGCTAAATGTGGCGTCGGGTCACTAATTGCGAATATACTCAAAATTGGTGATTTTAATGCTCTTTCTACTCCTTTTTTTTTCTTTTTGTTGACGGCTTCGTGCGATTAAATTAGACGATTAGCACATTTAGCCAGTGTCAAAGTAATTTTTCTAACAAGTAATACATAAATAAATAACATTTCTTTTCTGTATGATGAAGATGAACAGTAGAAATGAGAAGTGAGAAATGATATACACCCCAACTACTCGAGTATCTCAGTAAAGATGTGGGGCTTTAGTAAGTCCTCGGGCGGACTTCTTGAGAGAATTTGAAAAGTGACGTTGCACTGTTTTGTTTCATTTGCCAATACTCATGCACACTCACGAACACTTCCATCTCAGCCAAAAAGACGTCCACTGATGGACAAAGGCCTCCCTCAAGGATAAATAATTTTAAGGGGAATTTGCCATAATCGCCACGCTTGGCAGGCGGGTTGGCGATCGCAGTAAGGTGAGAATAATCACAGAGAGACGCTGCTGCCCATCCTCTGGAATGGTCCCATAGTCGCCTTCTACGACACCCACGGGAAGAGATGGGGTGGTGCAACTCTTTACCCCCGGCACCACACGAACACTTAACGGTTAATAATCCACCATTATTTCACGTTAATATTCGATATAACACAAATTTTCGAAAATAAAACAAAACCGCAGACATGACTCTTCACTTTCCCGCCAAGAAGTCTTCTACTCCTTTTTGTGAGAAGGACATGAGAGTATTTATACAACGTGTAACAGAAAGGTGTGGTCAAAATGAAAAGATCCAAAGTGTATCCCATCTAGATCTTGTATGCAGAGTTACTAAGTCATGATTATTAACTTTAATGTGTTATTGCAATTTTTAAATAAATATTTCTATTGTGACGTCACATCAAAATAAACATGTCTCAGCCCTAATGGTTTAGTAACCTCTGTGTACTAACATTTATGATCACTGCTGCTTGCTTATGAGCGCCTGACGCGAAACACTTCACTAATATAAATATTGCATTTACCATTGCATGACAAATTAAAGTTAATAATTATGCCTTAATAACAACACATACAAGTTATAGATGGGATACACTTTGGATCTTTTCATTTTGACCACACCTTTGTTACACGTTCGGTTGTATATGTGTGTAGGTTTGTATGAAAAAGTATAAGGACAAGGTGATTTTGATTATGATACTTACAAGTTTAATTTGCCAGGAAACGAAAGTAAGAATTTGCATGAAACTGAAGCAACCCCCACTGGTGACAATCGTAAAGGTAAAATTCTAGTTTTCCTATTTAGGGTTCCGTAACCAAATGGCAAAAAACGGAACTTTTATGGATTCTCATGTCTGTCTGTCTGTCTGTCTGTCCGTCCGTATGTCACAGCCACTTTTTTCCGAAACTATAAGAACTATACTGTTGAAACTTGGTAAGTATATGTATTCTGTGAACCGATTAACATTTTCACACAAAAATAGAAAAAAAAAAAATTTTGGGGGTTCCCCATATTTAGAACTGAAACTCAACATTTTTTTTTTCATCATACCCATACGTGTGGAGTATCTATGGATAGGTCTTCAAAAATGATATTGAGGTTTCTAACATCATTTTTTTCTAAACTGAATAGTTTACGCGAGAGACACTTCCAAAGTAGTAAAATGTGTGTCCTGCCCTGTAACTTCTAAAATAAGAGGATGATAAAACTAAAAAAAATATATGTTGTACATTACCATGCAAACTTCCACCGAAAATTGGTTTGAACGAGATCTAGTAAGTAGTTTTTTTTTAATACGTCATAAAGTACGGAACCCTTCGTGCGCGAGTCCTACTCGCACTTGGCCGGTTTTTTTTATATATTTTACAGGTGAGCTTAGTCTTCATCTCACCTGATGTTAGGTGATGATAAGGCCGAAGTTCGAAGTTCACCCGGAATCCTCAACTACTGGCTATCTTATCTCTAGCTGCCGGAAAACAATAATACTACAAATATTGGTGTAGTGACATATTTAGATAAAATGGTGGTAGCAAGTTAGGTGGGCGAACAAGCCCTACCACCAACCAAACTCAGTAACATTAACACTTCCTACTTCCTGCCTAAAAATACACGCATCAGGACCTCTAGTAATGTCCATTAAAATATACAATAAATCGCCCGAAACAATAAAAAATATAACAATAGATAAAACTTTTGTAAAACAATTAAAAAAATTATTATATAATAAAAACTACTACTCCCTACAAGAATTTTTAGATAATAAAAACCTCAAATAATATTTTATCATATTAAAGTTGTTAATTTATGTATAAGCTAAATATATAGATTTATCTATACATGATTTATATAAATATAAGAAACTTCAAAATTAAAAATTTGTGAATACGAGCATAAGATGACTCTTCGCCTCTCCCACTTGCCATGCCCTACAGGGTCCATAAATGTACCTACTTATATTTGTAACTTCTTTGTAACTTATGGAGTGCAATAAAGATATGAATATGAATAAAAAAAACACACCACAACACCACCGTGACATCCACCTGAGAATCGAATTAAAATTATAATGAGAATCAATTCAGATTCACGCATTATATTTTTATGTTCGTTAATAGCTAATTAATATGCGATTCCAATATGCTCTCGGAAAGCGTTCGCGATGGAGCGTGCCCCATCATCCTTTTATTGAAATCCAATGAAGGCATATTAATATTTCCGGATAATCCAGATGAAGTTATTCCCGTGTATTGAAATTGGAGGTAATAAATTCAATCCGCTCTGTAACGCGAAATGAAAAATAAAGCAGTTTTTTAAGAACTTTATTGGATGTAAGTGTAAAGTGCGATCTTTAAAGTTAATGCTGGCGCTTATCCATCCATCAGGATGATGTAAACCCCTTGAGTGCGCGAATATCAATTGCTGTCGGCCACCTGGTGGTCGATAGGTACACACTTAAGGGGATAAAAGAACAACTGGATTTAAGAGTTACTACATTTTAAGAGTTACTGTTCAGTTGAATGTAAAAGTGTAATACGCTACAAATGCTTAGACTGTAACTTGTTTTGTAAGCCTTAATCAATAAATAAATGAATAAATTTAGATCAAATCGAAACTAGAAACCTTTAGTGTCAACCGAGGAAAGTTATTCGTGTACAGTCTCGCTCACGTGCATTCACATGTAAACAATTTAACTTTTAATTCAATGGAGTAAGAATCAAATATATTGCTCGTCTGCTATTGCTCGTGACTGTACACCAAATGGCTTTTACATTAACGGCAAGTCACTGCAACAAGTTTCATCATGACACTCACCTTACCTCCTCACCATATCACCTCATTTTTATGTCCCCACTGCTGGGGCACGGACCGTCCCTATGGATGCATAGGGAGAACGGGCCATAAACCACCACGCGGGTCCAGTGCGAATTGTTGTTTGTTAACGACTTCTAATGCAGCCGGGAAAAATGGCTTTACGTGCCTTCCGGAGGAGCTCGAGATGACAATTTTCTAGTCACCCATCCGATGACCGGCCCTTGCGAAAGTAACTTAACCTCAGCACTCCCAGACCGGGCACGATAACCACTGCGCCATCGAGCTCCTACAACAACAAGTTTGCTTCTTCAAATATAAAAAAAAGCGTTGGCAATGATCTAGTCGAGCGAGCACATCAGCATCGAAATCGCACACAACCAAAGTTTTTGTGAAACAAATTCGTAAACAAGTGTACCATTTCAATCGCTTAACATTTAACACGAAAATTACAAATTGCAATAAGCAGAGGCTAATAATTACATTTTAATAGATTTGATATCTATAATGAAATTTTTTATCACAAGACATCGCTAAGCAAGCTTTACAACTGCCACATTGATTGTCAACAAAACATTATGTAAAAAGTTTACCAGAATCATAACCTCATGTTCCATAGCTATTTGTATGAAACTGTACATTTTACGTAAAAGCGTAGTAATTCACTTAATTAATCGCTAAATCGAACAGTTTAAATATGGCGGACGTATTAAAATTATTACCGCCGGCATTATTTTCCGGAGCTTGTGCGGTTACCCTACTGACCATTATTCGTATGAAATAAACGCAATGAATTCGCTGAATTCAGAAACCAAGGTCGAACAACAATTTACACAGTGTGATTTCATTAATTTAATAATGAGAATCTTTTAGACATCTCCAATAGTTCTTAGCTTAGGATATCAAATGTACCTCGTAGTTCTGCTGAGTGGTCTTTCCGCCTGCGGACTAGTCGTTTGACTACCAGGCTCTGCCCCAGAGGTCCCGGATTCGACCCCACCAGAGGTACCTACGTATTGTACCTATGAGTATGTACCTACTCGGTTAGATTTGCGGTAGGACTTGCTTTAAATTCTTCTGGCTAGCCACCATCACCCTATCAAAGCCTGTCGCAATAACAATAATGTTAGTAAAATTGTTATGTTGTGATATAGATAAAGAAAGTAAGAAAGAAAAACATTTATTAACCTCACACAAAAAAAAAAGACAATTACAAAAACAAAGTAAAAACAGATCAATTAAAACTAAAAATAAATAAATTAGAAAAAGAGCAATGGTGTGTGTGTGTGAGGCCAACTAGAGCCCACCTCAGCGTAAGCACAACGTCGCAGCAGCGCTGGTCTTCCGGTGGGACTTCCTATTTGGTGAGGTTTGTCTCTATTTTAAGTAAAATTAAATACAATAGTTTGTCAACATATACATAAATTAACATAAGTGCACAATGAATTTATGATGAATAACATTAAAACAAAAATAAAATAATATAGAACGAACTTGTGGATAAGATAACCAGCTCCTCCGTGATTGAAGATTCCGAACGAAGTGCTCTGTCTTTAGCCTACAATCTACAACTCTACTCATTGTGAATACTTATATCGACTATAAATCATAGTCTGAGCAACTTATTCTGGGTTTTAAAATTCAAAAACAATTTCAAGCAAACGAATAGTTTCGCAACAACAGTTAGTTGCAGAAAAATTCTGACGAAGTAGCACTCGCAACTATGCGATAGAAGCAGCTGCAGCGAGTAAGTATTTTATGCGCATATCTTTGAGTCGGCTGCACTGTGCGCTTTACATAGTTATGATGTATCTCTCCCCTCTTATCGGAATGTTGGTTTTGTTGCGACATTTAAAGCAGAAAAATGATAATGTTGGCAGAGTAAAAAACAGTGAAATTACAGGGCTTTAGCATTTTAACTGTTGTTTCAGTGTCAGCGACGCGTGTGATACCTTTGAAAATAACAGAATACTTTATTGTACACACAAAAAAAATACAGACACGTTAAAATTAAATTAATTACATCTACATGTTCTCTTTGTACAATGAATTTGTAAGTAGAAGTTATGTTTGGGCACTCATTAAGGACCTCGATGGCGCAGTGGTTAACGCGCCCGGTCTGCAAGTGCTGAGGTTAAGCAGCTTTCGCAAAGACCAGTCATCGGATGGATGACCAAAAAATTTATCATCTCGAGCTCCTCCGTGTTTCGGAAGACACGTAAAGCCGTTGGTCCCGGCTGCATTAGCAGTCGTTAACAACCACCAATCTGCACTGGGCCCGCAAGGTGGCTTATGACCCGTTCTCCCTATCCATCCATAGGGAAGGCTCGTGCACCTGCAGTGGGGACATAAAATGCTGATGATGATGACTCAATTGACTATTAATATTGTATATTTTTAGTTATTAGTAGCGGTTGACTAGGTTGGAAGGGTTACACCACACCTAATTCAGATAGTCTTATTTTAACTTACCAGCCAAGATTGAAGCTAAAGAAGAGACAGGTAAGTTAAAAAAGGGATACTGAAAACCACCAACCAATCTTAATCCACTACAGAGAACTCAAAATAGAATTGTTAAAGCTTGGTTCCATTATCCTTTCTACACGCCAACTAAAGAACTATAAGTACAAAAGTTAAACTATTTAATTTATAACAACTATACAAATATAACACATGCATCTTGATTTAAAAATTATAACTGGCGCTATTAAAACTAACATAGAACTAAACGAAACGAATGTGTGTGAATAGGGCTCCTTTGGCTTACAGAGTAAGAGTAGATAATGTTGATTAATTTCGGCGAGTTGGATTGAGCCACGATAGCATAATTGGTAGTGCACCTGACCCGGCATGTCATGGGGTGCGGGTTCGAATCCCGCTCGTGAAATTTCTTCTTTTTTCAAACTGTAATTTGTGCGCAACAATATTTGCGTTAAATTATATGTAAATAATCATAAAATGTAATACACATAAGCTTAGAAATAAGTTTAAACTCAAAACTATAATACCAAAGACTAACTATGGAACAAAGACGGTACTATTTGAGGCAGCTATTTAACAGTTTGCCAAACGAATTAAAGGATTGTGAAAGTTTAGGGGTTTTTAAAAATAAACGTAAGTTACATATAGCAGCATCAAGCATCGGTGTTTAATGTAATACAATTATTATTGTTTATCTATGTATCTCATTGTAAGTGAAATGTAAATTTCTTATGAGAATAAAAAAGTTCTTTAACCTAAAAAGATTTGCCGATGGCAAGTTACCCGCCAAATCTTATTGACACAACGACTCCCAACAGAAAACCGCCACCTACTGTGATATTTAACATAAATATTGCTGATTTCTTTCAAAACCTCATTACTATACCACCGTCCCAAAATAAAACAAGTGATTACTTTAAACGTTCCCTCCTTAACAAATACATTCTCGTTTTTTATTACACACTTTTATCACAAGGGCCGGCCGGCGTCGCACTCCGTAATCGTTTGAAAACGTGCGATCAACAAATAACCGATCATTACCGCCAAAAATCCCATTTGTTTGCAGTAAAAAGTTTTTAACACACATCTGATTGCAGTTAAGAGGGCCATAAATACTCTTTATTAAGGTACACCTCTGGTTAATGTTGCCACCTACGTACAATTAAATATTCAAATAAAGGATGTTGGGTCTTTAATATGCAGATGCAACTGCACAGCGCACGAAAACGGTGAGTGACGAGTTTTATAAATACCTACATATTCCAAATGTTACGATTTTCTTTTTCGTTTTAAATATTAGGAAAACTGTTGACTTAATTGCCTACCTAAATTGTATGTGGTATGAAACTCTTTTGTGGTTAACGCGCCCGGTCTGCGAGAGGAGCTCGATGGCGCAGTGGTTAACGCGCCCGGTCTGCGAGTGCTGAGGTTAAGCAACTTTCCTAAAGGCCGGTCATCGGATGGGTGACCAAAAATTTATCATGTCGAGCTCCTCCGTGCTTCGGAAGGCACGTTAAGCCGTTGGTCCCGGCTGCATTAGCAGTCGTTAACAACCACCAATCCGCACTGGGCCCGCGTGGTGGTTCATGGCCCGTTCTCCCTATCCATCCATAGGGAAGGCTCGTGCCCCAGCAGTGGGGACATAAAATGAGCTGATGATGATGAAACTCTTTTGTTTGTAAATGCAATTATAAACTGCTTAGGTACACTGAATGTTATAAGAGAATAGAGATGTATTCTTCGATCAATGATGAGAATTTTCCCATATATCAACCTACATAGGTTTTGTAGCTACAAATGTATTGTTAATTATGACAGTGTAAATAATTACGTCGAGATGATTTATAAACATGTGAGTTTCGCATTGGCTGACAGCGTATCCCACGCTCATGATTACCTTTGGGAAATAATAAATTAGAGAAAGACTAATAATAATATTAGACATCAATAACTATGTTTATTGGGAAGGAGGTGGAAAGGAAGCGCTTGTCATCTTATGCCAGCTGTTACACCCCATCATCATCATCACTATAATCATCACCTCCATCACCACGACCATCATCATCATCATCTTCGTCATCATCATCTTTCCAATGAATCGCAAATTCGTCACCATACCCGATTCTCCGCCTTCCGCTTGCTTAATGTATAATAATGCTAACGTAATAAGCTCGCCGCGAATGGTACGTTAGGGTTACGTTACGATGATCGCTCCGGTCAGTCGCCACCTTAAGAAACATATCCGTTATATCATTATGCAAATGAATGCGATTACAAAATCATGTAGGTTCAAATTATATATTTAACCCAAGCTAATATAAAAATTAGCGATGCAAAAAGGCTTTACACATTAATTTTAATTGTCTTTCAGATAACATAAAAATATTAACCGGTTTTTTAAAGTTGCTTCTTACTTCTTATCTTAATTTTAATTACTTATTATAAAAAAAACTAGTTGCGAATTGGATGATATATTTGAAATGAATGAAAATGAAAATACTCTTTATTGTACACCATACAAAAGACTTAGAGAGGACAATACAAGAAGAAGTACAAATGGCGGCCTTATCGCTGAAAAGCAATTTCTTCCAGGCAACCATGTGTTGAAATTGACAAAAAAGCTAAGAAATGAGTGGTTAATAGTGTTTTCCGAAATACTAATTGACACACACCATAAAAATACTTAATTATCATACATACAATGCGTTTTGTACATATACATATATATACATATATTTATATTATTATTATTTATTTATTATTATAGTATTTATTTTGTTATAAATATATATTTTTATATATTTATGTTTATTATGCAAATAAATGAAGTAAATGTATCAAGTGCTTTTTAAAACAACTGGCTTTGAACTCTGCGAATAAAGTTAGTTTAGATTAAATTTTTCGGAATCAAATAATTCATTCAGATTTATTATTTAAAATACTTATCTGAAAAATTCTGGAAATAGTTACGCATAGTTGCACATTATGCAAATTCAGTGCGAAACACAAATGAATAAAACACACACTAACAGTAGTAACGTTATCAGCTGGTGCAGCTTTTCTGTATCGCTAAGTAAGTATTCGTCTAGTTTATTAACAGGTTCGCCCGTCACAATAGAATTTAATTGTTTGTCGGTCAAATGGCAAAAATTTCTTAAAAAATAAAATTTCAAATCAAAAGCTTGAAGGTATCTACTTACTTTGTATATCTAAACATTGGTTTATAGCTCAGCTGTAATAAAAACCAGCAATACGACCAATCTGACATAACCTCAAAATGGTGTCATAACCGCTGAAAAAACATCAGTGTCATTCATATCACAGACTTTTATTTGCCATTACCTTTTTAAAAGGCCACAAACCCTCGAAATGCGTAGTCGTTGTCACATTAAAACTTTGAACGTATTTATTAACGCCATTTTCAATTATATCACCGTCTTATTTTGCCGCGCAGCCATTACGAACAAAAAAAGTGAGTCACGTGACCACTATAAAATACCTTTACGGCCATTTTGAACGTTCAAAACTGGCATTACGTCGGTTCGGTTTTCATGACTCAATTAAAAGAGAGTTTTAAAACAATAAAACTTTAATATATCATCTATGGGCGTCCAGTTCATTCTCTATTGTATAATTTAAGAGCCCCACCAGTTTTATTTATGACAGTAATAATGTCTTCGATTTCCATAAATTGTGCTTTAATTACATGTTTCGGTCGCTATGATTTGTTCGTTTTGTTCTTGTTGTGAGCTTGCGACCCCGTTTGGAGTTGTAAGGTATCTATTAAGTTTAAAAGCGATAAGAGAATCGAATCCAAACTAATATGTTTCTAATATAACAGTACCCATTTCATTAGTACCTAATAGCTGTACTAAGTGTATTCATATTTTTTTTCAATTCCATTATCAAGGTTTATATTTGCAATTATAAATTAACTACTTTACACAAAGTGTTTCATTTTATTAATTTTCTTTTTATTGCTTACATATTATAGAAGACGCTTAGTAGAAACTAAGCGTCTTGTTTTGTTTATTAATAATTATTTTTGAAATTTCTTTTTTTTTGTTAATAATTTATGCAAATGGTTTGTTCCATACTACTGAACAAACCATTTTTTAACAATTATGTTAATAAAAGTTTAGTTTTGGCTTTATTAGTTTAGTTTCAGAAAAAAATCAGCCAAATCACTGCTGGGCATATGCCTCTCCTAATGCATACCACTGAGTCCATTCTTTGATCTGGGTGCCTGCGAGTTTTCGTCGCTGTTCGAACATGTTAACGAAAATTCTCATTTTTATAGAATTTTTTTAACTCTTCACTTATTTCCCCAGCAAACTCTGTGATGCCATACAAATCTAACACCGTCTTCGATAACGTGATCGAATAAAAAATAAAACTCCCGAAAACAATATTGTATCTTTAATTTGACCTCTTCCATACATCAGCAGTAAGCGTATCTCGAATGAGTAACGCTGGTCCGATGTCTGCAACACCGGCGCCACTGTTCCGCCACTTAATCGATGTAATTTGATATTGTACGCTCGCTCAAACAAGCCAATTTACATCATGCGAGCTTGCGGCTACGATAATGTGTCGACTCTCTGTTCAGCTCCTTCAATAAGTTTATAAGTGACATCGAGGATATAGAAAAGAAAGAAAGAAATAACATTGGCACATACTAAAACAAAATTAATTACATGTAAAAAATAATGAAAAAACAATAGTACATATTCACACTAATAATAAAAAACAAAAACAAAAAACAAAGCGTCGCCAACTAGGTCCCAGCCTCAGCACATGCTACAGCGACATGAGGCCGTAGTAGCTTTAATCGCCTCTATGGTCTAGTGGTTAAGGCAACAAGTCTCAGTCTTAGAGGTCCCGGTTTCGATTCCCAGCAGTAGCGCAACGGCCCATTGCCCCATTGCACACTCAGTATGAGTCGAACGATAGGTAGTTATGTTAAATATATCGCCAAAACATCAATGTTTGCAGCATGAAGGCCAAGTACTACCCCGTGAGGTAAGAAGTAGTATTTAAAAAACACTGCATTCACCGGCCCTTATAAGGCCAGCGTGGTAGGGTATGACCTTGTCTCCCCATGTGTCTTTAAGATACCAGGCAATACACTACGCATGATGAGGACCTGCCACCTTCCAGCACCTGTGCGCACGTTTCTTGCCGTGAACAGCTAAACGAAGCTGAACATTCTCGCAGCCATGGCCGACAAGATGGCATAGTGACATTCATAAGAGCTACTTGTAGCCTAAACTGAATAAAATGATTTTAAATTTTTTTGAATTTTGAAGAACTTCTAGTGTTAGGTCTGAGCTCAGCTCTGGAATTTATATGATGATGATAATGAGGACAGTAGGGGTACTGTATGAAGCTTAAACATTAAACAAAGTCTATCGCAGTCAGTTAGAGTAAGTAGTAGTGAGACTGGGTGGTGTTAAATGAGTGACACTGTCTGAGTGGTAGAGCTACGCTGCGTTGCCGCACGAAATGGGCCGGCTCGCCCGGCGTAATACCACCCTCTCACAGAATATCGGCGTGAAATAATGTCACTCGTTGCTGTTGTTTCGTCCGGTGAGCGAAAGTACCGGAGGCCCATCTCTCACCCCCTCCCCTCCCCCTCCCAATTCTTACTCCCTCCTCAAGATACAACTCCTTCCTCAAGGCTGGCAATGCATCTGCGATTACTTTGGTTTTGCGGGTGTCCATGGGCAGCGGTGATTACTTTCCATCAGGTGATCCGCCTGCTCGTTTGCCTCCTTTTTATATTAAAAAAAAGTAACCAAGAGATGAGGTGATATGAACACCATGCGTTATAATGTCTTTAGCGGAAGCGCACTTCACCCGGGAACCTCAACTAGTGAGGCACTGGCTATCTTATCTCTAGCTGCCGGAACACAACAATGCTACAAATATTGATGTTATGGC
Organism: Eudonia mercurella; assembly: GCA_963082485.1. Lineage (NCBI taxonomy): Eukaryota > Metazoa > Arthropoda > Insecta > Lepidoptera > Crambidae > Eudonia > Eudonia mercurella. The sequence goes on from OY720026.1 coordinate 19,993,712, forward strand.
GACATATTTAGATAAGATTGTGATAGCTAGCCAGGCGGACAAACAAGCCTTACCACCAACCAAACCGAGTACACAAACATGTACCCCCCGCTGGGAATCGAACCCGTGACCTCTGGGTCTAGATCGGTGGTCTTAGCCACTAGACCACAGAGGCGGTTAAAGCATTCATCTTTCTAAATGTTTAATTTATTAGCGCTTTGCAAAACTATGTTCATTGTAGTTTAAATTCTTAATTATTCAATTCAAGACCCATTTCGTGGCCACGAAAAAATCTTTACAAGAAACCAGTAAACTGTAACGACATCACAAATATTTGAAGAAAGCAACATGTACAATGTCAAAGCTTTACCCCAAGTCCTCTTAAGTATTCCAAGCATCCAATCTCTGTTGGTGGCCCTTATCAGATGGCCGCTGATGAATCACGACACATGATTATCCAATGTATGGTAAAAATCTTTGTTTTATCTACAAACGAGATTGGGAGATGGATAACGGGAAGCTGCGTATGTTCGATTCACGTGTCGTTGCGATACTTATGTCACAATGTCTGTGAGCTTTGTTGATAAACATAACAAGTCTTACATGCACTGTGAAATTATTGTCAAAGAATAACTGTCAAACACGTTGATTCAATTTGAAAAATGTGAATATAAACCTGAACTTTTGACCTATGAACATAAGGTTCATATTATGAACCTGCACTTTTGACACAACTTATTAAGTACCCGCTATTCTTATAACAAAAACAGTAACGATATCATGGCAACTTTATCGTTGAAAGCATTTTCATACTAATATCTGATTTTAAATGAAGTTCCAACCATTACAGTAGATTGAATACGGTTGGGTGGAACTTCGTTCGAACGATTAAAAATCGGCTCGATTGACAGATGTGAATACAAAAACGGTTTCAACGACTAAGTCTCTATGTCATTACAGTTTCTATTACGGGAATCAGGGCCACTGGGCCCTAGCACTGGCTAATGCACATTTTCTTGTGCATTTTCTTATACCACTAATGCGGCAGTTTGCCTGATGATAAACGGTTACCGTAGCCTACGTAGCGTTGCCGACCCTGTAAAACTCTTTACTTTAGGAGTTTGATGGCGCAGTGGTTAACGCGCCAGGTCTGCGAGTGCTAAGGTTAAGCAACTTTCGCAAAGGCCAGTCATCGGATGGGTGACCAAAAAATTATCATCTCGAGCTTCTCCGTGTTTCGAGAGGCACGTTAAGCCGTTGGTCCCGGCTGCATTAGCAGTCGTTAACAACCACCAATCTGCACTGGGCCCGCGTGGTGGTTTATGGCCCGTTCTCCCTATCCATCCATAGTGAAGGCAGTGGGGACATAAAATGAGATGATGAAAACTTTTTTCACGCCTTTTTTGATGGCATAGTGGGAGGTTTCATCCCAGCCGTGACCCGGCATGTCGATGATCTTGTACTAATTAAAGAGTTCTCACATCGTCGGTGTTCTATCGAAGATTCGAGGAATGCCACGAAAAATTTGGTATTTTTCGTTTAAACATCGCGATCCATATCTGTTGACTCATTAAGCTCGGAGCGGGGAAGCCATTCTTAAATTAAACAATCGTAAAAGCATTCGCATCGTTCCAGCTTCGCCCACTCCTTTGTCCGAACGATTTATCGCCTGGCCTAATGTATAGGAAAATAGCGTATTCATTGGAATATGAGATTAGCTTCAGACTCACCCAAAGAAAATTCTTTAATTTCTCATATATTTTATTTTCTTAGCCTATTGATGAACTAACGATGACATTTTTGTCTGAATTAACATACTTTGTAAAGAACCTTTTATATGCGTGAGCGCTGAAATAAAATTATATTGTGTCTGTACTCATGGCAGACGAATTATCGATAGAAGTTTATATGTGATATACCGACATTATACGATTCTAAGCAAGCTAAGCCTTTGAATTTTATTTCTCTTTATTGTATTATTAATAACAATATAGAAAGCCATTGATTTAAGATTAGGTTTTAATAGTAGTAATATTAGTAATATCTTTATTTGTGAAATGTAGGTATTACAATAATAGATGACAATCGTTTGTTATTAGGTATCACTAAATTCAGTTTTATCGGGATTAATAGTAATATTGTTTGGTTAACTTCGTACCTATTCGATATATTTTCTGAAATACCGATCTGACATATAGCTTAATACGAAACTCTCACCATCTTGAGACTTAACCCTCACACCGACGTGTAAGGTAAGTCACGACCGGCCACTGAGCCAAAAGCGACATTTTGATAACATCGTTCCCTTTACCCGGCTGACCCTCCGCGGACCTTTGCGCCGTCGGTACCGGCTCGTCTCTTTGAATTGATCACGTTCATTCCAATGACTCATTTTTCATAAAGTTTAATTAATTAGGGTTACATTAGAATGAGTTTGATATCTAGCCTTGATATGACTGACCCGAAAACTTGAGTTTTATCTGGTTAGAAGATACAGACACGTAAAATCGTACACCCTTGTTATAATTTAGATTTTGCTATCGTATATATAAACACAAAAGTCAGACTAAAAAGAAAACTATTTGCTCATATAAGATGTCTTACGTATTTACTTTCGTATTATTCGTATTAACTGCTTTATTATTAAAATTTTAATGGCATTTCAAAATAATTAGATTAAAGCGTCCAATTCACTTCTATGCAATACATCGTATCGACTCGCTTGCTCCGTTTTGACATAATTAAAACATAAGTAAACAAACCCAGTTAATATTAGTACGGCTTTGTATACATGTGTATTTCTTGTGTACTCAGAGCTAAAATTAGTTTCTTGATAAAAAGAGACCTTAGTAGTGAAAGGAAATAGTTTGCAGCCGTTCACGACACGACTGCTTTTAGTGCAGCACGATGCTGATATCGATGTTTCGTTAAGTACCTACTGACCAGAAAATTATCCAAGATGTTGTGTTGTGTGTCTCAAATAATTAATGTTCAATCGGGGCAGGGCGAACTCTTTTGTATACTTACTTGATGCTTCGGGGGATATAACTCACGCGAAAATACTAACTCACGCGATCCAGTGACACATTAACTATTTATTACGTTACCATTTCGTGTTTTGTTCGTCATCATAGCAAGCCCAAGCGATAGCTTGGATGACTTGGACTTGGACTTTGAGACGAACAAAACAGAATGGTGGGATATCACCGAAAGCCATAACCCACCCACGCTAGCCCATTGCAGAAAGGTGGCATTCTATAGATGCAACCGTGAGCAACAATTTAACGTGGCTTCCGAAGCAGGAAACAGCTCAAAATACTTTAATTTGGTCACCAGTATTTGTTTAACTTCCAAATTCGCATTCTGACCGCACAAACCACTGCGCCCTAACAAGCTCTTTGTATTAAATTTATTTATTAATTTTTCTATTTATTTTATTTTACCAACCCGCAAAAGGCCCCAGCAGTGGGGACATAAAAATGAGCTGATGATGATGATGATGACGATGATTTATTTTTCTACATTTACATAAATTTCTACAGATAATGAACCTAATACAATAGAGTAACTATTTTATCAATTGAACTATATTTTTAATAATAACATCTTTCACAATTTCTGTGATTATCGATATCAGTTATACCCTTGAGGTGCGTCACTACACCGTTGACGTATTGACACCCTTCTCTTTGTCGCATTTATAACTAGGGTCTGCCCTTTGCAATTGATTAGCTGGCATTTCAGACCCTTTCAGTCGTGGGGCGTCTTCGGAAGCCACACAAAAGGCATGCTAGGGTTGAGGTTTGCGACGGCTGGCGAAAGGTTACGAACCCTTCTGTTCCTGTTGAAAACTTAATACTGATGTATTGATTTGACGAAGTAACGCTTTATGCGTCACTGCGATTCAGTAAGACACGATCGATAGATAGACAAATAAACACTTTATTGCTTACACAATTATACAGAAATCAAGCAAAGGCGGTCTTATCGCTTAAAGCGATCTCTTCACGAGTTGTAGTAACATAATTTGCAACGAAAGCGGATCACGATGTTTATTTATTATAGAGTTTTATTTTTATTTATGATAAGCTACATAATATGTTTAGACTGTGGAGTCTGTAGGTAATGACATCGTCGAAATACACATTTTTTTAAAATATATTGAAACAAGGCAAACGAGCAGGCGGGTCACCTGATGGGAAGTAATCGTCGCCGCCATAAAACCAAAGAAATTGCAGATGCGTTGCTGGCCTTGAGGAAGGAGTTGGATCTTGAGGAGGAAATAGGAATTGGGAGGGGGAGGGGTGAGAGATGGGCCAATTTTGATAAAGCGGGATTCAGGCGTAGATGTCAATTCAGATGTAAGTTTCAATAATCAATTTAATTTAATGTAAAAAGTAAGATAAGTAATGTACATAAAAAAAATGTTATTTCTTATATTGTTTTCTAAAGTTTACGCGAACACTACATATTCCCTGTCTCTGTGACCACGGATCCTACAAGGGTTCAAAACATCAGGACAAACATGAAATCAAATTAATGTGTTAAATAAACGCGCAGTAGATCCGTAAAAGAAGTTTCTTATCAATAGTTATTGTATGTAAATTATCTCCGGAACCACAAAACTGATTCTAATTATTCTTTCACTGATAGCAAGATGCACTATCGATAATCACTTTGAAATGAAACACTGTGTACGTACGTAATGTACACAGTGTTTAATTTCAAAGTGATTTATTTCGTAATTTTTTTAAAGCAATATTGTACCACTTTGATTACAGCCTTGACTCTTCATATAAATTATTGTCAATTTTTTTACTGTAACTAAACTAAAAACAGTAAAAACAATTGTTGTTATTTCTATAGAAAGATCGTTGATTGTTATCAATGTTTTTGTCGGCGCGTCCTTTCAAAATGAAAGTCATTAATTAATCCAATACGTTTGCGTGCCGTGAGGACAAAATAATTGAGCACCAACACAGTTGTAATTAGAAACAGTGGCATGATAAGACACAAAGGTAATTCCGATATTGATACAGATCTATTACAAATAATGTTTTTAATTTTAGTTTTAATTTTTAGGATCATCATCATCATCATCATCATCATCATCATCATCATCATCAGCCCACTTCCGCCCACTGCAGGCAGGCCTCTATCCTCGCATGCCACTCTTCACGGTCCTGCGCCATTCTCATCCATTCCCTGCTCGCCACTCGGACTAGGTCGTCCGACCACCGAACTGGAGGTATGCCTACCGATCGACGAGCATCTTTTGGCCACCACTCTGTTACTGACCGGGTCCACCTGCCATCTTCTCGTCTAGCCACCTGTCCTACCCACCACCACTTGAGTCGTGTGATCCGTTTACCGACGTCCGTAACCTTCATACGGTTCTGAATCACGGTATTTCGGACTTGGTCTATTAACGGATGCCTAGCGTGGAGCTCTCTATAGATCTTTGAGCCACTTTAATTTTGTGCATGTTTTCCTTAGTGAATGCCCATGTTTCGGCACCGTATGTGAGCGTTGGCAAGACACACTGGTTAAAAGCCTTAGTCTTGAGGCATTGTGGAAGCTTGGATTTAAACACGTCTACCAGACGATTAAAAGCGACCCATCCATCCAATTATTAGGATAAAACGTTGTTATTTTTCTGCACTTGCAAAGTTAATGTTATGCTCATAAGATAAGATAAGTGTACTTTCACTGTTTATCAATCCATCCATCCCATCCTGCGTTCGATCACAACACTGACTTGTACAGCATTTTTAATTACAGTGTTTTATTAGAAGCCAATACGAAAACTCTCTTGCCTTTTATTCTGATAAAACTCGCCTGCATTTTACATTTTCTTTGCATTCTGCATCTTGCATTTACATACTTTTTCGAGGAATCAAACCTTTTTTTTGAGAGATTTGCTGATTGCCTCAAACGGCATTTTCAGCTTCACCGTGCTTTCGGAATCAAACCTAGGATCGCATACTTACGAATATATGGCGTAGTCCTTAATTTACTCTGTAGAAAGCGAATCGTAGCTTAATATCAATAGAACCTAGGTACATATTGGTTATGTAATATTACATCAGCTCGACTGGTAAATATCTCTAGCGCGCTCTGCGGCCTCAGTTGAGCTAAGATTGCAGCTGGATCGTCACAATTTGATTACGGACAGATGCAGACAGCTGGAAACCCAATCAATGACGGCTGATGACTTTACTTGGTACGACGGTCAAGCACGATTCACTTAACGGTCATTAAACATTCTGACCACTGGAACATCGTAACCATAATTATAATTAAACAGTATATGTACCCACATATTTATAAATGTGGGTAATATCAATTTTACTCCATATTTTACACAAAAGAATTGAAATAATATTATCTTAATTAATGTCTTCGCGTTATTATATTATTTTTATATAACATTTGTACGGTAGATTGAAGTTAAAATGGAATCTCACAACACGTGTTATTACACAATCTCAGTCCCTATGGGGACTGTACTGTAGGTTGACCGTGATGTGCCACGGTCAACCTGAGCAGAGGTTAGTCTTTAGAGATGCCAAAAGGATAAACTCTCTTCGGCCGACTCGAACGCTACAAAAATTTCATTCTAGTAAGGGACCAGGATATGCTTGCGCGATCTAAAAAAACCTTTAAGATTCCTCCCTCCTTCCTTCCCTCCTTCTAAGTAACTACAGTTTGAGGAATCTTAAATTACTCTGCTTCTAGTACCCAGTTACACTGTAAAACCTATAGGTTTTGCACCTATAGGTGGCAAACGGCTATCATCTCAGCCAAAAGACGTTACGTAAATTCAAATGCCACCAAAATGAATCACCGACCGCTATAAAACATAACATCCACACAGTGTAACTAATCAAATAGTACACCCGAGCCGAATCTCGGTGCTGTACCAAATGACTTAAGAAACCATCGGAGCGTCGACAACTTGATTACTGCGTGTGCGTGCCACTCACAATCCAATTACCAGCGTCGACGTATCAGATCACGTGATCGAGCCCAGATGACAGTTGACAGATTTGAATTTCGTTCCACGTCTAATTGCTACATGTGTTATCTCGTACGGCCATTTTGTTCTTTCTCGATCAGCTTTTGTTTTATCGCCTTGTGCTACCATCATCGATAACTGGTTAGTTAACAGAGCAACTTTTTAGCACCTGCCATAACGAAATCCTTGCATCTGTAGCCATTTTATGAGGATAGCGAATTGTTTCGTCACTATTGTTCCGTCAATTGAGTGGCTTTAACCGTTAACCGTTTTATAGTGTGTGTGTAATCAAATCACAAAATGATTAGTTTTGAAGAACTTGGCTCAATTTGTATTAACGGTTGTTTTTGTCAGCATCCCTAATTCAGTCTCAAGATATCAGATCATGTGATCAGGCCCAGATGACAGTTGACAGATTCAAATTTGTTCCACGCTTAATTGCTACATATGTTCTACGTCCATTTTGTTTTTATCTCGATTGTCTTTTCTTCTCGCTCTTTGTCGGCATTGTTGACGCGTGGTCACTAGTCAACTATTGTGTGGTAAGGTTAATGTTAAACTGTTAACCCTTTGAGCAGCGGTATAATAATAAAGAGAAATAATAAATTGAGCCACAAAAATATAGTAGACTAGCACCTAAAATGCTAAGTTAGCATCTAAATAGTAGTTTAGGTGCTAACTTTGTATTTTTAGGTGGTAACTTAGTATTTTTGTGGGTTAGGTTAGGTTAGTTTGGTGATCGATTAAATACAACCCATTAATAAATAGCTGTTTTTAGATAACCCCTTGAGCGCCGATCGACCACCAGGTGGCCGATAACAATTAAAATTCTATTGTGTCTGGTATTCGCGCGCTCGAGCTCATAAGATATTTGACTATTGGTTTTTTTGTTTAATTAATTTCAACCGCCTCTGTGGTCTAGTAGGTAAACCACCGGTTTAAACCCAGAGATCCCTGGTTCAATAGGGATTGTTTGTCGGCCTGGCTTGCTACCACCATCTTATCAAATATGTCGCCGTAACATCAATGTTTGTAGCATTGTATTGTTCCGGCAGCTAGAGATAAGATAGCCAGTGCCTCACTAGTTGAGGTTCCCTGGTAAAGTGCGCTTCCATCATTGGCCTTATCATCACTTAACATCAGGTGAGATCAAGGCACTGTGCAATTGTGCATACCCGTTATATACAATAAAAAAATAAAATAAAATTTGATTAAAGTAAAACTTGTTATCTGCCTATGAGGTCATTTAGATCGAAGTTGAAGTTGCAGAATATGAGTACATACTGAATGATTTTGAACTTTTGCAGTTGTCCTAACATCTTTGAGGTATGTGTCAACATGACATAAGTTTCGTGTCTGTGATACTTTACGAATATGTAGTGTGCACTACCTACGTAACGTGCCTTCAGAAGTGTGGAGGGGCTCCACACATTTTAAATTCGATCACCCATCCGGTGGCTCAACACTGCGAAGGTAGCTTAACTTACACACAAGTAGTGAAAGTGTCCAGTGCATTGCTAATGTTTGTGTAGACATTTTGCACCACATTTGATGCAAGGAGATTGTCCAAATAAATCATTATATCATCTTTGACAGGCCAATTATGAGCGGGTCGTCGGTTTGCTCTGAGGACGTTATCTGGAGTATCGGGGTAGCGTACATACTTGGCGGCAGTGTTTGACCACAAAATAAGGACACCCCAGAAGGTAAGCTTATTATACAATCTGTAAAAAAAATAAAAAAAATAATATTTAAGGTTAAAGTTTTACAAAAATGTGGTAAAAAAAATCATATTTTTTTTTTACTTAAGTGTAATGTTAACATTTTGTGCAACCCTATTTTGTTATTGATTGACAAGCGCAAGCGAGGCGCTGCTCCAATGCCATACTAATTTTCGTTTTCGTAAACTTAATCGAATGACAACGGATAGTATTGTTTAGTTTTGTTTTGTTTTGTTAGTTCAATCAAACATTCAGATCAATGTCAAGCTGCTTCGATAGAGTGTTATAAGAGTTACACGCGCGTCATTAGTAAGAGTTTTGCCTAAAGTTCGATGAGGGGGGGGGGATATTGCTTACCTTCTGTGCTCTTCTTATGTTGTGGTTTGACCGAGATCCGATGACTCAGTTATGTCACTACCAGAGAATATCGATGCGTGTTGGTATAGTCAGCTCTTTAATTACCGAATACAATTAAAACTTTTAACAATACTATGTGTTTATTCAGTGTCAATATTTGTAAAAAAGGCTTTGACTGTAATTGTACAGTAACGTCTAAATATATTACTAAGTTACAAATTCTACACTTTCAAGTTAATTCTCCTCATTGTCTTTAGGACTGCCCAAAGACAAAGAGAGCCGCTAACTCACTAATGTATTAAATACATAACCGGGCAAATAATAAGTTTTTTTTAATGTTAAAAGGAGGCAAAGGAGCAGGCGGGTCACCTGATGGAAAGTAATCACCGCCGCCCATGGACATCCGCAAAACCAAAGTAATCGCAGATGCGTTGCCGGCCTTGAGGAAGGAGTTGGATCTTGAGGAGGGAGTAGGAATTGGGAGGGGGAGGGATGAAAGATGGGCCTCCGGTACTTTCTCTCACCGGACGAAACACAACAGCAATGAGTGCCATTGTTTCACGCCGATATTCTGTGAGAAGGTGGTATTACGCCGGGCGAGCCGGTCCATTTCTTGCTGCAACGCAGCTAGGCTCTACCACTTAGACAAAAGTCTTACTGTTTCAGAAAAGAAGTAGGTAATGTATATTATGTTTTTCGTTATAATACATTTAGTTTTTACACGGTATTTATATGAGTTATGTTTTTTCTTTGGTCACTAACACGGTGATGCGTTTGCCGCTTGACCCATCCCCGGGTTGTAGTAGAATACCAGTGCTTTGTCTATACATATACCTTTTTTATTTTTTTTATTTGATAAAATTTTAATTAATACAATTGTATAAATAGTACAACATAAACTTTTACGTTTTTCCGTGTACTACGATTCGTCTAAGAAAACAAAAACAAATATTAATATTACAGATATCAAACACGTCGAATACATTTAGCATAAATGTATAGTTGTATGTGTGTGTGTGTATTGTTGTGTTGTGTTGTGTTGTGTCAAAGTGTGTATTACTGGTATAACTGCAGAGGCGTAGCTGAGGGCGCAGCGCGCGGCACGCCAGGTCCTTCAGGATCCCTTTTTTTTAGTTGATGTAGATAAACTAATGACCTATTATGGTATGTGTCTAGGCAAAATTACACCTAATATTAAGTAGAAGTGGATTCCAGTTGCGAAGATAGCTTGTGAAGCATAATTTTGACACTAGCCGGCCTCAACTTGCCGACTCCCAAGTTGCTTAAAAAAAATCAAAATTTGATTTTGAAGAGAAATTAAGATCTATTATAATGTGAACCTGATTATCGTGTCCATTAAAATGTGTTTGGATAACTTCGCGATCCACGTTACTCACTATAAAAAAAATATTTTTTGTACAATTTTAAAATTTAATAGTAACCGCCCGAAATGTATTCAAATTGAGCTTTTAAAGTAAAACTGAATATTTTTAGGTTAAAAAATTCTATTGTGCCACAAATGAGTGGCGATGCGGACGATAAAGGCTGACAGTAGCCGCCGGTATTTCTGTATTTTATAACGCACCTGCCTATTTACGACCCTTATATCCGAAATGGCGTTATAATATATTTAAATGAATGCCCAAAAAATGGAGGTGCGCGTTGGGGCCCCATTAGTAGCGGTTGCACTGCGGACACTGTGGTACGATTGTTGAACTTAATAATATTCATCATCATCATCATCATAATAATCAGCCCACAATATCAGTCACTGCTGGATATAAGCCTCTCCCAACGCATGCCACTGACCTCGATCTTCGTCTATTTTCATGCAACCGCTGCCAGCCACTTATATATCCAATAATATTATGGTTGTATATTATTTAGATGCAGATTTTCTATACTTATTACTTACTCAGTAATAAGTATAGAAAATCAGCAGTGAAACTATTTAATAAGTTACCTCTGGACATAAAAAATTAAAAGAAATTAGCTTTATATAACTTGAAACTTAAGAATTTCCTAATTGAGAATTGTTATTACTCTATAGATGAATATTTTAGTAAATGAAGCTAACCTAATGTAATCTAATTGCTACACAATAATAATAATAATAATAAAATAAATAGTTCGGACTAATAATAATAATAGGATTAGGTTTTTATAATGTTTTATTGTTTTTATATTAAAATATTGTAAAAATCTAGTTTTAAGAAAGAAAATAAATAAAAGAGATAATAATAATAATAAAAAATTTACATCATAATCCTAAATACAATTTTAATAAAATTTTCACTTTTGTTTAATAGTAATAGTTTTATCTGGACATTTATTACATTAGAACGCATGTTTTTAAATTTTTACTTCTTTTTATTATTAATAGTTTTATGTGGACATTTATTTGATTTGAAATTTTGAACGTAAATAATGTGATAATAAGAACTCTTAATTAATTTATGCATTGACACCAATTTTTGGGCTTAATTAAGGTCGTTTTAAGCGTAAAAGCATGTAGGTCTGACAGCTTGTTTAATAATTAGGTATTCTGGGTAAATCCATTGAAATAGTTAACATAGATTTATTACATACTTAAGTATATCTTATTAATAAATTCAATATGTAAAATGTTATAGAAGTAAAATTAAAAACAAATGGTCTCGGTAGCTCAGCGGTCAGAGCATAGACAAAAAACATTTATCCCTAACATGAACGTCGCTCCCTCGCACTCGCACCACACCCTCACCTGATGATCGTACTGCGTGACGTGTGAAGTACTAACCAATCGGCAATCGTAAAAGCCACCACCTGCCGCACACGGACAGACACCTATTTACATGTACTACTGTGTCCGACCCATTGTTGTTTGGGACGTAGTTTATTTTCAAATCTCTCCGCTTGTCTCGCAGTAGCCTTTGACACGCTGTAAAAATATTAGGCAGTAACTCCATGTCGAGGAGCTCGGTGGCGCTGGCACAGTGGTTAACGCGCCCGGTCTGCGAGTGCTGAGGTTAAGCAACTTTCGCAAAGGCCAGTCATCAGATAGGTGAACAAAAATTTGTCATCTCCAGCTCCTTCGTGATTCGAAAGGCACATTAAACCGTTGGTCCCGGCTGCATTAGCAGTCGTTAACAACCACCAGTCCGCACTGGTCCAACGTGGTGGTTTATGGCCCGTTCTCCCTATCCATTCATATGGAAGGCTCGTGCCCCAGAAGTGGGGACATAAAAATGAGCTGCTGATGATGATGATGATGATGAACTCCATGTCGGAGGTACTGCGGTAGACCGAGAAGGAGATGTACGGACGAACTAGATATATTTAACCGAAATTGGAGTCAATTAGCTCAAGACCGCAGTAAGTGTAAGAAATTGGAGAGAGGCCTTTGCCCAGTAATGGGACAGTGAGGGCTTATAATAATAACTAGTGGACCCGGCGGACTTCGTACCGCTTTGACAATTTCAAAAGTCTGTCAAAATTTCAATAACAAAGTATAAAAAACTACTAAATTGGTTCTATTCCCAACATCAAATCAAATTATGAGTTTCATTCCTGTGGGAATATCGGGACAAAAACTATCCTATGTTTTAATCCAGGTTTTAAACTATCTGTATCTGTATGCCGAATTTAATCCAAATCCATCCATCCGTTGCAGTGAGCGTGAAGAAGCAACAAATATAGACACACACAAACTTTCGCATTTACAATATTATTGTGATAACTCCATGTCGGTGCACTTATCTGTTATGGGTCTTACAAATAAACAAAGAAGAAGTTCCGAATAGTTATTCCGTGTTTTGTCTCTTTTACTCAATTTGAAATGACGTTTACATGACAGGAACAAAACAGGGAATAACTATTCGGACCTTATTCTTTGTTTATTTGTAAGGCACTATGTTTAATATGTATATAAGACACTAATGTTTAATCTATGACGTTATAGATAGATACTCGACGAGCAAGCTTTTATCATTTATCACAAATCTACGTCCATAATTAAAATTAATATTGATCACTTCATATTTATCATTATTTACATTCTCCATATATTTTCAAAGTTGTAGGCGACCTCCATCTCGTAAAAACTATGCCTAAGAAAAATAAATCCGAAAAATCTTCTGTGCTTGTTTAACAGCAAAATGCAAGATTGTAAGAAAACACACTTCAAGATAACGTTCTGCGTCTTCTATAAAGTGTAACTGATGGAATATAACTCAGCTAAAGCTTCTTCACACTCAATGAGACTATTATGGAAATCGAAGTATCGAACTTTCTCGACTGCTTTCATCATACTTACAGCTCAGCAACAGAAGACTATGACGTCACTTGTAGGTGATTTATATAAAAAAGGTTTGAGTAGTGGTACTGGGAGATGATTTTGTATGAGGTTTGATTGATATAGATAAGTGGTGAGATCCTTAGTAGTGAAAATTCAGTGTGAAGTGCGCTGCCATCGTCGGACTTATCATCTCAAACCATCAAGTTAGATGAGGGTCAAGCCAAGCGTTTGCTTATTAAAGTAATAAGCTTATTATTGTCCTACTGTTAGCATGACAAAGATCTTTAACAGAGCCTTTTTAAATAGAGTCATCGATACAATGATAGGGATTAGAACAATCACCCCCATTGCTAAATACGGGTTGGATAATGACAAACCAAGGCAAGGGAATTGAACTCAGGACCTCCAGATTTCGAGCCGACTAATATCGCCACCCGACCATCTAGGTGCTCCCCGTTTATTATATAACCTGAGTACAGCAGTAAAACGTTCATATTATACTAACATTGATGACTGTAAGTCGAAAGATACTCGACACTCCGTCTTACATAGTAGACCCCAGCATTCTTGGCGTGATTCTAGTATGCAGTGAGTGCCGCACAGTCGGTTAATAGCTGGTCGGTATTCGTACTGCACTACTGGTTGTTATGGAATGTTTATTGAGAGAACCAGGTGCTCAATAGATTCTGTGACGATTATACTTTTGTAATGCGGGGATGTGTTTATTTGTATGTTAACAGCTATAGTAAGTTCAATAGCAATATTTTATTGTCATATAAGTTATTTTAAGCCTAAAATAGAACTAGCAAGTGTGTCACGTATTGAAATCGTATAAAGATTGTAGCGTAACCTAAATACATGTAGTGCTATTAATTTTATTTGGCTGCTAGGCAGATCTTGAGCTAACTCTACCAAAAATCTTATAATAAAATCAGGTTCTCAATACCTACCTCTAATTTCTTTTGGTTATTCTAATTAATTCTTCTAATAATGTCTCATTTTTAAGTCTTGTCAGTTAGTAGCTATGCCTATATGTAAGAAAGAGGTCTTCAGTGGTTGACTATGGTGATCAAGAATAATGTGAAAGAAAGAGGATGATGAAAGAGTTTTAGCCCTTATCACTTACCATCACGTGAGAAGGTCCATCGAATCTCTGTTGTGAAATAAAAATAAAAAAAACAAATCCACAGTTAAACATAATTTATTTCATATTATTTTAAGTATCACAGATTCATTTATTTTAATAGTCATCACGTTAACAAAAATATATATAGTCTACGGCGGCGTTGTATATATACCCATTTACAAAACCATGGTTACAATCAACTACGTAGTCGCTGCGATACAGGTATTTACAATCTGTTACATTATATACAGAGTATGAAGTGAAAATGAAATATTAAACTTCATGACAATAAAATCCATAATGTTAAGTGACATAAATGCAATCGGCTTAAGTCTTTAAAAAGTTTAGCCCTTCAATCGTAATTCGTCATGGACTTCAAAGCAAAGTGAAATTTATTCCGATGGAATAGAAATCTAATTTGAATTGTGCTTAAGCTTAGTCCATGACGTCGACTCTTGTACTGGACTCTTTATGAACGTGTCAAATAAAAATCTACTTTCTAACCAGCAACAATAAGCTCTGAGTCGCGTATAACATTTTCAAATTATTGCCAAACAGTGCTCTGGCTTTAAGTTTTGGCACAGGATTGCAATATCTAAAAAAAGCACAAAATCATCATCAAGCAAACGATAAATAAGATTTTCGACAAAATTACCAACACTCAAGGATATAAAAATTAACAAAACAACTAAAGCCCAACTAGACGTTGGCAGTGTTTCTTTAAAAGACTTTGTAGGCACTATTATTGCTACTATAATAATATAATTTATGCTCCAATCGCTTATCTACAGCATAGTTAATGTATTCTATACAAAATATACTACGACGATTTTACAAACTCAGGCGGTTGGCCTGTGAAACTATACTTTTCACTAACGTAACATTTAGACTACGAATTAGTTTACCAACAAATAGTCCGTATTCGTAGGCCTACGATTTTAAAACACCTCGTTAATTGAAATCAAGGTTAGACTCCTTGATTATTCATAACCAAGAAGGCCTGCCTTGTAACAGGTCGGCGGCGTCGTGGCGGTCCATCTGACGCAGCGCGGTCGCCAGCGCCGCGGTGGCCCCCGGGCCTCGCTCCCTGCATTCCCACAGTTCTAAGATGGCCTCTGTCGGGGAGCTTTTTGTGGCGAACCACGTTGTATAACGATCCACTCCTAGCCTCGACGCCAGCGCGCGCCAGTCGTTACCGCGAGCGTTCGGTGGATCCAATATAGCGCATAGCTGCCGCTTCACTCGAGCACTTAATTTAAATGGGCCTTCGCCTGCACACTCGTTGACTCCCGCCTCGCTAACGGTGACGCTCCTTTTACCGTCTCCCCCGTCCTCACTACGGCACATGCGAGCCTCCAATAGATTCTCGGTTATGTTAAAGCTACGCTGAGATTCGGCGCGAGGCGACCTCCCCCGCGGCGATCGACTCCGCACGTCCTCGAGGGATATTCGAAACGTCTGTTTGTACGATGGATTGGTCCTTTGACATGCGGAAACGTTAAAGTCAATATTGTCGCAACCGTGCGTTCTCTCTAGAATGAAACTGCAGTGCAGCGCATTGTAATTTGAACTCCAGACGTGATTGAACGGTATCTCCTGATAGCCAATGCCAGGCTTAGTCTTCCAACCGGGACTGACGTGTTCTAAATTCAAACACAAATTGGATCCGCCGTCTTGGAACAACAGGGTTTTCGGGCGTTCGAGTAAAACGCCACCCAATTTTTTCTCTTGCTCCTGGCAGTAGTATGCAGCGCACGGCGTATCCTCAAACACGTATAGCCTAATGCTATACTCGGAACAAGTTTCGTTTAGCGAAGCTGGGGCGTATATAGCGAGCTGCAACGCTTTGACGGCCTTTCCGTTGAAACTTTCGCCGACTAAAACGAAAGTCGACAGCATGTCCGTCACGAGATAAATTTTGTCGTTATCGAGCTGTGTGAACACTGTCGTGTTGATTGTTTCTTGGCCGAGGCTGACGACTTTCTTCCATTGATGTTGGGTGTTATCTGTTTTGGCGTTGTTATGATCTATCGCGTACAGACTAAGGTTCCAAAAGCCGTGTTTGAGGCTCGCACAGTGAGGTATTTGTAGAATCACCGACTTGTTTAATTGGAGACGTGGTGGTCCGCATTTAACTACTGGACTCAGCTGCGTGATACCTGTAGGGCAAAATTTACTCTTAATAAAGTATCTTAGGAGCGAATGCGATATGTGTACCCGGCTCGCCTTAGGCAAAACTTGCGTTTTTTTCCGAGACATAATTATGGTTGTTTGATTTCATGGTGTAACAACCTGTTATTTAAATTAAAACAAATGACAGTGATCGCGAAACGATCTTATTTTGCAGAATAATATATTGAGAGTTAAACTGTTGAGAGTTTAACATGGAATCAAATTATCTTATTACGTGTAGTGCCCCGGTCTCGCCTCGATCTGATATCCAAGGTTTTACTTTTAAATACAGTCAAATATAAACAGAAATTTGAAAATACGTACTAATGAAATGAATACATGGATAAGTTTCTATTGACATCGAGTACGAAGCTGTTCCTACGCCAATTACGGGTTACCAAGAAACAGATCGGTGCAACTCTGTAAGAGCATTGATGAGAATAGCGAATATTTGTTTTAAATAGAACGCGAAAGTTTAAAAGTGATATTCCAAAAACAAAAGACATTTAACTAACTAATAACTCAGAATAACAAACATTTGAAAATCAAGAGATACCTAATGTGATTTAAGTGCAATATAATTTAATTTGCTATCGTATGTTAAAAAGCAAAATGTTTCTTTTTGAACTTCCCTGCAAATTTTTATTTACAACAAGTGAATGATGATATCAAACGAATAACGTACTTTTTCCAAGTCTAGGCCTGTATCTGTCGTCTTTGACAACGGCTACATACATCTGCTCTCTTCTGCCCCTACTCAGTGCGGCTTCTGGTATAGACAAGGCGACCCCAGCCGCTGGTAAGGCCAGTCTTGCACCAGAACTGGACACTGAGAGGGATTGAGAAGTTGGTGAGTTAGAGACCAGTTCTGCGAGCTGAAGAGTCACTGATTCGTTGGCTGCATCGTACATAGACCCAGCTGAAAAGAAAGGTGGTGTTAGGAATCTATGTGGACTCAATTTAGATCAACAAGTAAAAATAATACGTTTTTTAATATGAGTCTTGGTCACTTTAATAAATAAATATTCTTTTCTATTCTATAAATCATCATCAACCTATATGAGTCCAGGGCTGGACACATGCCTCTCCAAATGCACGCCACCGAGTACGATTCGCGGTTACTCTTCATCATCATCATCACCATCAGTCTACACTAGTCCACTGTTGAACATAGACCTCCAAGTGCACGTCACTGAGCACGATCCATGACTACTCTCACCCAGCTCTTATATTGGCGAATGACGATGATAATGATGATGATGATGACGATGATGAGGGTGATGATGATATTGAATATAATGTTACTTTTAAAACCAAAGTTACATTAACAACAATTTTATCTTTTAATTCAACTTTTACTTGTAAAGCTCCGGATGATCTCGGAGCTAGTCAGACTAGGACACTAGGGGCACTGTTAATAGCAGCTACATGAATCTCGAGCTGTTATTAATGTTACTCTTGTTCGATTTCAAAGTAACTCTATTTTACAGAAAATATAACAAAGGTAAAAAAACTACTACTACAGTAACAGGGGTTATAAAAGCTAAAAATAGTAACCACAACAGAATTGAGTTTCTAAATCATTGGAAATGCTTCAAAAAGATCACCAACCACATACCAAATAATATATAGTAGATCTCTGTGAGGCCGACTAAAAATAAGTTGCGTCATATGACATTTTAAAGTCCTGTCATTTATATATGATATTTTAAAGTTTTTATTCGAAAAACCTCACTCTCAAAAACGTTTTTAACCTTAAAGCGGCATGTTAAACTTAAACAATTATTGCTTCTCAATCTTATTCCTATAGGGTTCCATATTTATTGGTTGGAAAATAGTTGTTACTGTTTCCCCATAACTTTACCATTGCGTTGGTTCAGAATTTAGAACAAAGTATGAACTTAACGAATTAGAAAAAATTAAAATAATAAGTTAAGCTGTTGCTCCCGACAGCCAAAAGTTAAAGGTCGTTAATTCCTACCCGGACCAACACGATTATCCTTATCTATGTAACTTTCTGTAATATACTTAATGTGTTTAATTTAATTGTAAACAAATACCGGTCCATTTCGAACCGGAACAGCCTAGACAGTCCTGCCATTGGATTAGTTAATAGTAAAATGAAAGTGCAATTTGGAGAGATTAGATCTAAATTATGAACAAGTAATTGTCTTGCATTAAGCGTTTGACTTTCACGGAGTATTGTTAGGGGCCGCAAGAAGTTATGTTGCTGGAAATTCTTATTTGGTATCGTTATATGAGAACCAATTAATATGTTTTCGATTTGTATTTATATAGAGCATTTTAAACTATCATAGCCACTCACATTTAGAGTAAATATTAACCGGATTTATTAGTTATTTTAATTAAATAATTTCATTTACTGCCTTTAATTTTACTTATTTGAAATTAATATTCTTTGTTCTAGCTAAACTACGAGTAGTCGGTTAATACTTTGGGAGAATTAAAGATGCCATTTTAATACATAATGATTTTTGTACAAAGAATTACTATGACTCAAAATATATTAGATGAGAGGAAACTGAAGATATAGTCAAAGAAATATAAAGTTGCATAATAAAACGAATCTTCACACACTATCCAGTTCTGAAAATTCACAGGCCTCTGTTCAAAAATTCAGCAGAAAATACTTACAACTGGTAAAGCAGCTAGATACGGAATGCTCCGACTCGCTGTAGGGTTTGCTATCGTAGTCGTCGCTTTGGCCTTTGCTAGACGCACATGGCGTTACCTGGTGGTCCACTGGGGACGCGTAGCTGTTGACAAAGGAGACGGGGTTCAATATTATTACAAGAAACTACCATTAAAGCTACTAATAGACCTTTACTCAGCAATGATCTTAAGAAAAGAAAAGTAATGGTTATGTTGAAGAAGCCTTCCTGAAATTTTTGAATACGGGGTTTTTAAAATGATCACAAATTTCTTTAAAAAAACATACCTAATAAGCAATTAATATGTCGGGGTAGGTATGTTAATTTTTTATTCAAGAATTTACACTGGTGATCTGGGTCAGAATCTTAAGTACACAGATCTATAATAAAACTGGGGTCATATTTGTTTCTCCTTCTTATGAAAGAATCTATCATGAATATACAATCTCCTATTGTAACTCTGCTTCGGAACAGTTGCAAACCTGTTAGTGAGATGCGGCACGTCGTAGTGGTGTTCAGCCCTAGTGTCTGGGGGATGCTCGTACCGCGGCGGTCTGTGCTGCATCAGGTCCGGGGCCAACGACAGCGCCTGCTTCTCCACCGTGGGGTACATCTCCGGTTGGAAGTCTGCTTAGGAACGAATCACCTCTATATAAAATGTTTTATGAATCCTATCGGATCGTACATATTATTGTACTCGGTTTGTTCGCAGTGGTAGAGTTTTTTATTAGTTCTCTGTGCTAGACTGCAGCACCGTGTTATGTAAGTCTGCCGTCACAACAATAGTACTAGTTACAATGACTGTTATGTTCCATCGGTAAAAGATAAGATAGCCAATGCTTTAGTGGTTCTGGATGAATTGCGCTTCCGTTTTCGCGCGTTGCATTAGTTACCATCAGGTGAGATTTTCATGTGTAGAGGCTAGGCTAGAAATTCTTTATTGTTGTGTAAAAAAGTGTCAAAATGCAATAAATATCACGAGCATTGTTATTTGCTCCCTAGGTTAAAAGTAAAGCTATATTTATTCAATAATTTTTGCTTATCAAACTTATTGTACTCTTACCAGTTCTCGTCATTGTGTATAAGGAGTGATCTCTGGTCTTCCTCTGCAACAACTTGTATACCACCGCTGCCCCAGCCAAGAATACCACTACGGCAACAGCAATGCCAATGTACAGTGGGACGTCACTGTGGGCCGCCACTGTTGGAGAGAGAAAGTATATAAGTAAAAAGAGAAACAATTTAATGAAACGTTCACAAAGTTATCAGATGGGTATTCAAAAGCTCAGACACTATTGTGTTTGGGACCGATCCGATCCTAATCGTAAAAGTTAAGTGAACTTAATGAAAGGCACTTAGACACAAAACCACCTTAGCATCATCTGACTAAAGGTGTATGTATGATCTAGAAGTTCTCCGTATTTCTTAATGTTTGTAAATCATTTTGTTCTTGTTTTCAGAAAGGATTTCAGGCAATTTTGTCCACAGCTATAATAGTAAATTGCCCATAGCGTTTTGGTGTTATTTCATTTAAGTTGAACAATATTTTCTGTCCTGCTTTTATACCCCTTTTTTTTGCACTATCTAGTAAAACCTTGACGACAAAATTAACGATACCAATAGTTATAGTTAAGTGTAAAATTTACCTAAATGTTTTATTCCTAATATTGTTAACATTGTTGTGTTCCGAAGATTAGTTATAAGTTAGCCAGTTCCACCATAATTGAGGATTCCTGCTTAGTGTTCTTCCTGTTTTGTCTTTAACGTCACTTACCATCAGCCCAAGCTCTACCCTGCTGTTTTATACTCGTAAACAAACTTAACAATATCGAACATAAAATGCTTTAATTACTTTATTTGAACAGTGGTGTAGGTTTCTTATTATAATTTCAATAAGCAGTTAAAGGAATTTAAGTTGATAAATAACTTGTAATATTTCTTGGTTATTTGCTACTAAAATTCGTGCGTCTCAGGTCAATAAATCGTTATCAAACTGATTAAAGCGGCAGTTTCTCTTGTTCCAACTTTGCCTATACATTCCTGTTAAGACAATACCCTCAGCACAACCGTAAACAACAAAGTATTGGCTGTAGCTCACGAAGTTTACAATCCTCGTCATATCGATAGCCGAACTCAGCGGGGGCAACTATTACACTGTCAAAAACTATAAAATAAACAAAATTTTTATGAACTACACCTGTACATGATAAGCTTTTAACACTTTACGAGTCGTCCTATAAAAAGTTCTTCACGAAACCGAAAACTACACGAAGGGAAATGTTTACAAGCCAATTCTAACTTTATTACTTTCCATCAAAGTTGAGAGTGGCTGTTTTGTTCTTCTCAACAACGTCTGTGTTTTTTCCATATTAGTTTCTGGCAGGCTGCCTTGATATTATTTATGTCATCGCGTCCCAAACTTTACGATTGTGTTTGTGCCGCATTTTTAACGTGTTTTTTTTTTGTTTCTCCTGTAATTTCGGCGCGAGGACTCAGCGATGGGGTCCTTTATATGTCAACGTGTGTTTAAAATAATAAGTTTGACGTCTCTTAATATACTTCGAGGCGGAACATTAAAAATAATCGTGTTGAATTGTGGATTAAATTTACATATTAGGTTGTATGTCTTTTGAATACAGTGACCACATATAAACAGTTGTCTTATAATGTCTGATTGTAATAGTCATAAGACATCAGTTGTATCACTTCACTTTATTTCTGTTTTAATAATAAAGTCTCTTTGTAATTTAGTAATAACGTCGATAAAGCCGTCTTATACTATTCCCCATCTTATTTTTATACAAAACATCTTAATTAACGCGAGATAAAAATATTCTCTGTTCACTGCGTTGAACGCGCTTATAAAGTCGTCGAGCTTTTCAATAAGGCGATAAAGATCTCGAATGTTTCACGCGCAATTAAAAACGCGAAACGAGTTTACAATTTCCTAAAGAAAAACCTTTTTGGAACGAGTCCAAGGAAAAAGAATTGCACTAAAATCTTAAATATTGATGTAGCATTGTTTCTATGATTTGAGATGGTTTTACCATTTTTATATCGTAAAGCTCATTATAATTAACATTGAATTTTGCAAATACTACGGGTTATTTATTGTTCGATTCAATAACAAACCAACAAAAACCTATGAAATTAGCATCATTATACTGATACCACACTAATTCAAATAAAATGGAAATTCCAGTGCACTACATCAAGTTTCGATTAAATGACAATAAAATTCGAAATGGAGATAATTACGGCCGAGCAAAATGCACATTTTCATTTATTACATTGCATTGTAGGCGAATAATTCTCTGAGACCTAAATCATGTATGTACATGATTTGGTACTCATTTTCATAATGTGATATTTCAAATAGAACTTATCAATCTGATTATATTACACAAACAGATGAAAATATCTTTTTAAAAACAAGAAGTTTCAACGCAACTGTACTCAGCCTTATCTACAATATTTAATTGAGGATAGAAAATATATTAAGTAGAATCACCACAGAGAGTATGGATATGAAGATAGTTATTAAGTATTTTCTTGAAAACAGTTTGGCTAGCAACTTAGCCAATGGGATAAACCCACTGGTTTTTTACGCAATGGCGTAACACTGCAGCGGAGCTGTGCCAATAAATCTTGCAGCAACGAGCTCCACCTAGCACTTACCGCCAACCGATGTTTGTGTTACTATAAATCATACATCCGTTACTTCCAACCGCCTATAATCTCCTATTAATTTTACCACGCGTTTATCCGATTAATTTCGAAATTTGTATCGTGTGTAAACATTTGTCAGTGCCAGTCGTATTTTGTGTCTGCCACAGAGATTGTAGATACGAAAACCAATCCGAATTTACAAACCCTTGTCGTTTTGCCCATAACATGGTAGGAGGCCTTGCGGAATTAAATTCTTAAATAACATCGTCCTTCACAAAAATAGACTTTATTGATGCTTTTGATAGAGGTGAAGTTGGCGATGGACCTGTGGAGGGATATGTGAATGCAGTTTGCGATCCCCCGCTGCGTTCACTCGACGAAATCACAACAAATCATTCGCTGGACCCACCTCCAATAATGATGGCTGCATTGCATATAAATTGATTTTTCCGTCTGTTTGTTGTACCGTCAATCAGAATTAAAGATCTTTAAGAGTTTAATGATAGCAACAATATGGTTTATGGTGATGTGAGATGAAAATGTTTATGTTGTTTTCAACTGATCATTTATCTTCAGATGAAACATGAGGAGCTTGGCGCAGTGGATGGCTTGGGTTACGTTCGTGCAAGCTAAACTACTTTCGCAATGCCCGGTGCCGAAAAGATGACAAAATTAAAATATCTCCCGGTCAAAGTTGCAACAAGGCAATTGTAACAACCAGTAACCCGCTTTGAGTCAACGTGATGGGTTATTGGCTGATAATAACTTAAGTTTAACAGTGGGATGTTTTTAAGCAGTGATGAAACATGAAACATAGATTCAAAAAATGATGTTTGAATGAATCAAAATGTAACTTTTTGATACGTTGGTTCACTATTGACACATCTCATATTTAAGTTATAAAGTGACGGTTTAGAAAGTTTAGTTAAATATTCGTCACTACAATATGGGTTAATAGATGCTTTACTGAAACCAGATATTAATGTCGTGAGAAAAAAGTGTGAGTATACGAAATTCACAATAAATATTAACATTAATACGCTATAATTTAGGCATCTTTATTTTCATAAGCATGTTATTTATTATAGTTGCTGTCGCTTCACGTTTACTCAACGAGTTTATTCTATTTCGATGTTTAGGCAACAAAAGATGAAAAGGCGCTATAAAATTTCACCATTTCCCCTTTGTACAGGGCAATTAGGCTAATGAAGTGGCGCGAATGAGTCCGGCGCGAATGAATGGCCCTACCCAACGTTCTTCGCATTCACTCACCTTTCATGTGGGTAATTTACTGATGGTGCCTTCCATGGGTTTACTTGAATTACTTGAAAGCAATGGCTTATCCGTAGTTATAGATGTTTTCAGCGTTTTTCCTATTTGGTTAATGGAGAATTGTGCCAGTAGAGCTGTGAGATAAATATAAAAACATTTCATTCAGTTCCCTGACTTTGGATAAAGTTTGACTGTATCAGTTAGATCTTTAGCGTGTTTTAGTACAAAAGAACTGTATTATTTCTAAACCCATCAATTAATGAATAAGTTATTAAATAATCGTAAGTAAAAACACAAAACAAAACAAAAGGAAAAAAGTTAGAGGAAACATAATAGAAAATGATCGTCCAAAAATACAGACATGATGGATTTGATAAATGATGGCCCCGACAATATCATATCATCCACGTGGAAAACGAATGCCTCCAAAACTAGTTCCTGAGTAATGATCTACAATAAATAACAATCAATCTCGAGTCAAAGATAAACAAAACCAATTTATAGGCAAATATGTCAGAGGTTGCAGATTTGTTTAGTGCGAACCGAGCGTTTATAGGGATGGAGAAATTGTTAAGCAAACCAAAACAATTGGGAGCTGCCTTGGGGATATTTATCAATGTTTGATAAACAGAATGGAAAATTGAATTCGACTCGATAGGGACAAATAAATTATTTATTGCTATTATAAACAAAATATGGACTGATCATTTCCAATTCGGAGATTGAATTGCGACCACCTAGGGAGCTTTGGACACTTTAAATACGGTATTTTTATCAAGAAAATTAATGTTTAATAATTATAAAATTACGTGTAAAATTGTAACTGTGTAAGCAAACAGCACAATTCTTTATTAACACTAAATGTGATAGTAACTCTTGAACTAAATCCGGAATGAACAATGACACTGTTAAAGTTGTATAATTTCATTACCAAGTCCCAATTACAAACATCTACATATGGAAAGCAAGTAATTAGACGCAGCGTTTTTGTAACAAGATCGTAAAATTTTAGGCCCTCGTCTATATTTAGAAGATATGATACGACCCAGATGGTCACGCTGCCCGATTTTAGTGTCTCTCGAATCTTTTAACGCCACCACCTTTGTGAGACCTGTGTTACACCTTTTACATATTCTCGAACGTAATGAATTCGTTTTAGCTGTAGAAGAGTGAAGGTCTTGTAACATTGGGTAAGTGCAGTAACTCCGATAGCCCGTTATAAAGCGCCCAGTCCGTGTAGCATTTCATAGTTATGAGCGTGCGCGGAAAAGGAAGTGTATTTTTAGACGTATGGCATCTGGTCCTAAGAAACCGTATGCCTTTCAGAGAATTGGCTCAATTAACATGTCCCTTGAGTAATCGATTCATAACTCCAGATTCCCACGTGACATGACATCGTAAAGTTTTTGGACGATCTACGCCGCTAGCGGTGTCCGTATCTGGGCCATGTTGGTATTATAGAAATGAAATATGGTGTCAATTAGTGTTTTGAAATATGTTGCAGACGGAAACGTATGCGGGATAAAAATGATAGTTAATTTGAGAAGGCATCTTAGTGCTTTAGTTAATCATAATAAGGAATGGGTCCGTGTTATGACACCTTGGAGATTAAGGCGATTAAGGAAGGATTCACGTTACTTTGGTATGAGAATTATTAATATTTGTGTTAAATAAATATAGTATGTATTTGTGGCTGTTTATGTTGCAAGTTTGTTTTTATTTTCGTCGTCACTACTAATTTGAACGGGCCTTTTTGAGGTGCCTTTAATGTTTTCTGTCGTTTGTGTCTATGTTAAACTGCAATGACTTTCATATATTAATTTATTATATCGTAAGATAGTTGAGACAAATTAAGCTCCATAAGCCAATGTCGGTTTCCTTGATGTGATTTTAGGTCACTTTATGTTTTATTAAAAAAAATATCGAAATTAGTACGTAGCTTAGATAGTGGAAGAGCTTCGTCGTCGGTGTGCTATGATGTGACGCTAGTTTATTATACTATAGGTACTAAATATGGCATCAGTGTTCGACACTTTAAGCCCATAATTCGACACAACTTTCGCCGCTAAAAAATAACATAGAATCATTGAAATATCTCTCTTTCAGGCAGGCTCAGGAAGCTCGAGTGGGAATCAAACCCACGACCTTTGAAAACTGGTCCAATGCTCCGACCGCTGAGCTACAGAGACCCTAGAAGACTCGTTGATTTATTTAAGTACTTTGTGGTTTACACTGTAAGTCTTATTTTCTAAAATCCAACTCACCACCATGGACTCCGCAGTAGTCGCCCACACAGTCGGCGTACTGGACGTGCTGGCCTGAGCATGGCGTATCCCCAGTACATGATCTTCTTCTGCTTTGACGACAATCGGCTTCACACACCGACCACTCCGACCACTGGCCCCATCGGCCAGGCAGCGCTGGAAAAGAAACTAATGAAAAAACAACTGAAAATCGAAAGCATGCAAAGTTGACAACTGACAATTGTGCGTAGACAAACGAAATGAATTTCTTTATTGTAACTAAGCATTGTTTTCGCCATTTTGTTTTTGTAATGCTCTAAGCATCCGTACAAACCGACCGACGACGGTTCTTTGTGATGCATATCCAACAAACATTGCAATTTTTTGTAATAATTAAATGTAAAAAAAACAATATTTTAACGAATTAATGACAAGAAACAACGTACAAAATTGTAATAATAGAGAAAATGTGTCCTTAAGGAAACTCATTTGATTTCTGTTGCTCGAAGTAGCCGTCATTTACAGTTGTATTTATCGTCATTCATAATCAAACGTCCCGGGCAATCTAGAAAGCTGTAGATACAGTCACAGCATGTATATGTAATCATCATATAGACAAATTGTCCTTGTATGTTTTCGCTTCAAATTGTCACATATTTTTGACGCTGGAATTACAAGTCGCTTACGAATTATCATATAATTCTGCTGCACTGACTGTTTAGTCACGAGCATGAAATTAATACTTTGGATAAATCAACAACAATATCTGCACCAGAAAAGCATTCAACAAACTGTCTACAAGATTGCAGAACCATTATATGTGCTAAGTCATAGGCGACTTGTATTTCGAGAGTCAAAAATATGTGCCAACTTAAAACTGAAACATTTGAGAACAACTTGTCCTTATGGTAACATTTATTATTTTTACTTAGCTCGGCAAATGACTTCACTCCACCTGATGGTAAGTGGAAACGGACAGACGCAAGGACAATAATTTATTCTTTTAACTGTACCTTAGATTCTAGCCTCTATAAATCCTAAGGTGATCGGTTACTATGACTTGACGATCTATAAGTTTCTAACCACGCTTTTTGGCACTTATGGCGATAACGCTGAAACGCCATAGACAGAAAAACAGCAAATGATTTCCAAAGAAACAGTTGCATTTTAAAAGTAAAAACCTTCTTTCTTTCTTTTGCTTAACGATAATTGTATTCAAACCTTAAAATTCCACAGCCTTTTTAATTTCCAAATCGCATGCCTTGCACTTATTAGGCTTTCTAAATATAAATACTGAGTCATAGTAAGTGTTAGTAACCAGGGTGCCTACTGCGAGTATTATTTACGATTCAACAACGTAAACGAAAACGAGATTTTTTTAGAAACAATATTTCAATAATCCTCGTTTGTCACTAGGAGGCGCTGCTACAATTCCTGCTTCAATAGTTTTCGTTAACGTGATCGAATGGCAATTATAACTCACACTATACACTCGTAAATCGCGTACGTTACGTATCGTATAGGACGTATCCTCTACTCGTATTCTAAGCCTTACACGAGCACTATACATTAAAACGAATCAGTTTGTACGGATCTACTCGCGTTATATATAATATACATATTATTTAAGCTGTTAATATACATGTCATGTAGAAAACTCAATTTTCTACATGACATGTCAGATCAGACTTGGCAAATAAGAGTGTCCCTTGCAAGATCAAAGCAATACGGGCAAATGCATTTTAAAATGGAGATAGTGGCCATTATTCGCCCTTTGCAGGGTCCATCTTCTTGTTGTTATGGTTCAAACTCGAGTAGATCATTGAAAAGAGTTTATAGTTGAAGCGAAACACACAACCGCAAAATTATGTTTCGTTTATGCGCACCTTTCACAATGTAATTATAATCTAAAGTCTTAATTTCAAGATGGTTATGTGGGATTTTCCCCCCAGATTCCGTCTCCCTGGCCAGGCCTGCCCACTAAAACCACTGTTCATCGCCTACACGTGCCACTAGGGTGTCTGGGACTACCGGCTTGGCAATAATCCTAGCAGCATTCACTTTAGCAGCGGTCCGCTAGAGAGAGCACGCCGGAGGATGTTTGAGCGTGCTCCAGACGTTCTGAGGCCAGCGACGGTTAGAGATGCTATGGTACCCTTGACTTTGTTTATCAGACACCCAGGTGGCAAAAAGATCTGAGATATCTAAGGCAAGTCGTTCTTTTTCATGCTATATACAATTTTAATATAAAAATAGCAATTCGATGCAAAAAATAGCTTTAAAATGTATATGACGGAGACGTGGCGCTAGCATCGCTTAGAAACGACAAGTATAGTCTATACTTAGTGTGGCTGCGCAGCCTATGCTCTATGGTACGCGAAACGTCAACGTCAGTTGGCGCGACAACGGACGGGGCACATTTGAACGGGAGCGGTCGGAGAGTACGCACGCGTAGAACTCACTTCGTTTCTAAAATCCATTTGCATCGGGCAACTGTTTCTAAATTATTACATTGTGATATTAAAATAATATTAAAGTGACTGTAAGGAATACGACTGCGCTTTTATTTTGAAGATCCAAGATGAACAGTGTTATCGACGAATCAGAGTTTGCTCGACCGTCCTATCTATAAAACCAACCTCGCCGCCGACATCAGAAGTGGGATGTAACCTTTGCTCTAAGGATGTAATCGACGCGAACAACTAAAAGAAAACGATGCCAAGTTTTATCGTAAATGACAACGGATGTTGGAACAGCAAAATCAGAATTGGATGGCGTTACTTCAAGTTCAGAAAGCACATGAGGAGATTCATTACCGGAGTATATACGCGTGCGTAGCTACAGTCGACGTATGGATTGCTACATTCTCCATGTGAGTGTATAGCCGAGAAAAATGTACAAAGTGCACTGCATTAGTGATTGCTCGGTGAAGCCTTGCTTGATGAAGCCTTGCTTAAAAGCTTTTTAAAGGACAAAACAAAACGGCTACTTGTGTGGGAAACTGGGACATCGCAGCACCAATTGCCTCTCCAAGGATAATAAAAGGTCATGTAATCGTTCCATTATTTTTAGTGCTAATTATTTTGTCAAACATCGACCAAACGCGCCTGGTGTTATGTTTCAGATTTAGAGGCACGGACCCTTTTGCAAATATGTGCCCACGCGCTCATACTATCACTGCGGGGCGCGGGGAAGGGCGCTACTAGCAACTGTGGTGCAACCGGCAGCAGCGACACCGACACCGGCAGCATGGCGAGCAACGTGAACCAGCGTCATCGGGTAAACAGACCTGTGCTGCATCGGCAACCCTGCTGGACGCTGAATGTTTCTGGTGATGTTTTCATGATTCATTATGATTATTTTATAATGCTTAGAAATTTCTATGATAAAAAAAAAAAGTCAAATAGCCAGAGGAAAACGTTTACTTACTGAAGTGACATTGAGAGTTACTGGACAATCTAATGTTATTAGTACTGTACTGTTGGTTATTACAGCTGGACAAGTTTATTACAGGTGATTTTGTCTTGGTTAAAAATAGTGAACAAAACAAAACCAAGTTAGATAATAAATTTAGAGACTCGTTTTTTTATAACTGCGGCATTAGAAGTAGACTCACTAGAACTTACGTTTAGTACCCCATAGACATGAGGGTTTATTAGAGAGAGCCAGTAGTTTATTAAATGATGAGCTGTGTACGGGTACCTGATGGAGGTAGCTCATGATTATGATACGTTGAAAGCATTAAATTCTAAGCGAACATACAAATACACACACTATAGATTAACAGGGATGCCAGAAGGTCATGTACCAGTCGAAGTTGAGGTGGAGGTACATTGTGACCCGATTGATAATGAGTAAAGTTGTTGTGTGAACTCGAGTTAGTGCTCTAATGGCCGTAACGATTGTCGACCATACCAGTAGCTATTACATAGTCGTAGCCCGGTAGAAATCGGTGTCTATTGAGGAAACTCAAGTAGTCCGTGGGTGCGCGGTGCGTGTTTAGCTCTGGCGGAGGTCGTGGTCTATCAGGACAGCAGTGTGTAGTCAGAGGGTGATGCAGACGTGAGCATGGTTCCACTGAGATGGACACGCGTAAGCGACTGGGATCGCTGTTCGGCTGTGAGAGCCGTGGCATTGGAGGAGTAACTCGAGGTGATTTTAAAGCTTACATAGCTTGTAAATAGTGACTTTTGATTTGTGCAACGAATGGTTAATGGCCCTGGTTACCTGGTTATCTAGTTTGGATTTGGATTGTCTAGTTACCTTTTCTTTTGTTATGTTACATTTGATTTGTTATCTTTCTAAATCGAAAAGGTTTAGTTTTCAGTTTTAAATAAGTTAGAGTCTTATGTAGAGTGTTATGTAGAGTCTTATGTAGAGTCTTATGTAGAGTCTTATGTAGAGTCTTATGTAGAGGCTCATGTAGAGTCTTATGTAGAGGCTTATGTAGAGGCTTATGTAGAGACTTATGTAGAGACTTATGTAGAGACTTATGTAGAGGCTTATGTAGAGGCTTATGTAGAGGCTTATGTAGAGGCTTATGTAGAGACTTATGTAGAGACTTATGTAGAGACTTATGTAGAGACTTATGTAGAGGCTTATGTAGAGACTTATGTAGAGACTTATGTAGAGACTTATGTAGAGACTTATGTAGAGACTTATGTAGAGACTTATGTAGAGACTTATGTAGAGCTTTATGTAGGGCCTACTGTGAGGCTTACTGCAGAGTCTACTGTAGAGCCTATTATAGTGCCTACTGTGGAGCTAAATGTAAGAGTCAATTGTTGTTTGGTCAGGATAGACCGAACGGGAAATACTGTGCTTGGTTATCTTTTGTTACAGAGAAAAACACGAGGACGTGTTTCAATCAGGATGGCCGTGACGGAGACGTGGCGCTAGCATCGCTTAGAAACGACAAGTATAGTCTATACTTAGTGTGGCTGCGCAGCCTATGCTCTATGGTACGCGAAACGTCAACGTCAGTTGGCGCGACAACGGACGGGGCACATTTGAACGGGAGCGGTCGGAGAGTACGCACGCGTAGAACTCACTTCGTTTCTAAAATCCATTTGCATCGGGCAACTGTTTCTAAATTATTACATTGTGATATTAAAATAATATTAAAGTGACTGTAAGGAATACGACTGCGCTTTTATTTTGAAGATCCAAGATGAACAGTGTTATCGACGAATCAGAGTTTGCTCGACCGTCCTATCTATAAAACCAACCTCGCCGCCGACATATACATATGCCAACTAACTCATAAACAATCGCCCTATAAATTGAAATTAAAATACAAGGGCAAGTTACTGCCCTTACATGCGAGTGTGGCATAAATCACGTGTTTTTTTACAAAAGAAATAATAGAGAGTCGGTGTTCATTCTGATTTATTGATGGTCTAAGTTATGAAGTTGGAGCGGTTGTCTCTTTGATAGGATTCATGCTAGCAGATGGTTTAAGAAGACCGAAATGTTTTAACTAGGATAATGAAATCTTGAAATGTAAATTTAATTATGAATTTAATGAATTTAAAATATGAATTTATTTGACACTGAAAAACGCTTGTCCCATGAAAAGCAAATTGTAAAACCTTTTGATACGCCGCGCCGAAATATAAGAAAAAATTTACTTTTTTTAAACATAACCATAAACAACAGATATTACTATTTAAGACTAAAACAAATAGTATTTAAGACTACGAGCATCCAATTTATGCTTTAGGAGATACCTATCTTTATTATTATAATTCAAAGGCATAACCTAATATTTCTCTCATTTGTCCCGGCTGCTTTAGCAGTCGGTAACAACTACCAATCCGCACTGGGCCTGCTTGGTGGTTTATGGCCCGTTCTCCCTATCTATCCATAAGGAAGACTCGTGCCCCAGCAGTGGGGACATAAAATGAGCTGATGATGATGATGATGATATTATGATAATGTTCATAACGCTTGCTGCGTTTTTTGGGGCTAGTTGTTAACTAGTTGGCTCATAACTTGGACCACACCTCAACTCTCTCCCCTCCACCGTGGGCGTACTATGCATATTTAACTACAACAGTGTAACATTTCTTATTAATTAATGCGCACACATATAAATCAGTCGTGGCTCGTTAGGACGACCAGGACCAGCTGACATAAAGGACTTTCACATTTTTTTACACTTTGCCGCGTGAGCAACAGAAAATAAATTGTTGGTAATTGCGACTTGTCACAATATCCTTAAAGGGAGAAACGAAATTTTCGTGAAAGAAGCGAGGAGACGGAAGTCGTTACGACAAGATGAAGTGGCCAAATTATATTACGATAATGCCGCTGAATGTACTCGCGGTCGTTTATACGGAAATTTGAAACAATATGTTGTGTATTCCGATGCGTTAACGCGAAATGGCTATGTTTCAAGAATACATAACAGCCTTCGGAGAGGGAAGGCTGCCGTTGAGACCGTGCGTAGGAAGGTGCTGAGTGTTCGAAACGACTTTTGGGTTGCCGATGTAACTTTTGATTTATCACGTGAAGAAAAATTATGTTTCACTCAACTTTTGTTCAACTCTTGTTCAACTTCAACAACGATTGGGAAGGGAAGCCTATTCACTAGAAACCTAGAAGGTACAATCCCTACCGTCACGGGAATGACTCTGGACCACGAACGAATGGCAAACACAGAATTGATTTCTCGTATAACACAAGTGGTTAATTGAGTAGGGTAGTTTGAACAATCACCCACTTTAAGGTGGGGCTGACTGGAGCATTTTGCTGTAACGTAACATGTTCGATGCGAGCGTTCGCATGGTCAGTACACAGTAAACCGAGCCGCACACGTATCAAGCTCGCCACGAATAATGGTACGTTACAGTTACGTTACGATAATACACTCCAATCAGTAACCAATATTAGATTCCATTTTCAAAACTCTATAAAACAAGTTTTATCTGTACCAAACTTGATGTTCCAAATCTGAAATAAACAAAACAACACTAAGTACTCAATTGAGGCCTAACTTCGGTGGTCGTAAAGAGGACCGCCAGAGGCGTAGCCGACATGTGTTACCAATTAGTGGTAACAATAATCCTCGGCGGCTTGAAACAACCACTCTTGATTGGGCTTTATTGTCCGGCCGGTCTAGTTTGTTTATTCTACATACAGTTTTGGGGTTCATCGCACTTTGTTTTAATGAACTCGATGAAGTTTACGTTTCATTACACCGAAATGAGGTTTGATTACGAATTTTTTTCTTTGATTGGAATGATAACTTATAGTCGAGCATGTTTAAGTTAAAAGTTACTTCGGTCGCTTTATAATTTGTAATCTATTGGTTCAATTGGTTTTTTTATATACTTTAAACTTGATAAGTTTTCGACAAGGAAAACCTGGTTATGATGTAAGTAAAAGTAAGGATGTTTAAATTGAATTATTGGAAATATGATAGAGAAAAACCTTATCAACTGAATTTCTTAGAGCTAGAAAAACATAAAAAATAGTATTTTGAGACCTTAGTTACTTCTATATTGAATAACTTCAAAATAAGAAAATTCCTCCAAGAAAACTGAACAGCAAAAGCGGCAATGCAAAACTTTAAACTAAAACACATCAATGCAGGACAGCTGCTTAGGGGCAGATATAGATAATATTCATGACGATAGTAGATATACGTTGCCTTAATTCTTAACTTTACCATTTTTGGCAATTTTGTTATTTAATTTACTTACATCTCACTATTCTGATTCCAACATTTTCTCATTGTCCAAATGACAAATTTAGGCTACTGAGACCCAATTGTGGAAGTTTTTAAATAACAGAATTTCTCTGCGGGACCTTACCACCGGTTACATCCCTATCTCAGGCTTCGTCATTGTCTTTTTGTTCTTACAATCCGTATGTATGATTTTATAAATGTTGAAGTTTGTCTTCAACGCACGCTGAGTTTTATTGTCGCTATGAAATACTTAACTCCTTTGATGTGACTCTTGGTACTGAGTTTATGCGCTCCGAGAAATAAACGGCGGAGATTTTTATAGTTCCGATGGAAACGAGAGATATGGAATGTAAAGCTTTGTACACATTGTAAAATGCGTTCGTTTAAACAAAGTCACCATTATCATCATCATCATCATCATCATCATCATCAGTCAGCATTATTAATAATGGCGCTTAATAAACTTTGAAAGTCAGATAATACAGTAAAAACAGCACAAAGCTCTTTTGTAGACTTTGTAGGTATGTGTTTTAATGACTGTAATGTTGTCGCATAATTTGAGAAAAATTTTGTTAAGAGGTCTTCTTGAGCAAAATTAAAGATAATAATAAAGTATCAATTGTTTATAACTATCTTGTGTTTCAATCGCTTATCTACTTCAGGAGGCAATTATCGGGTTGCAGTTGTTCTTTAATACAGAAAAGTTCTTAAAACATATCAAAATTGTACTGTGCCATACGATCTTCTATTGGATAATGATAATGGACCTTTACAACCAACTATAATTGTTATGACTTGCGATCAACACTAACGTCATGAACTGCAAAGGGACGTACAAGAAATTCCTAAGTGTCCACGTCGTAAACTCGCCGGCATACTCCGAGCACTTCTCCAGTGTGCACCAAGCCTTCCGTCCGCTCGTTTCAATTGTAAGGATTTCGGCACGTGCGGTTTATGTTCGATATTAATTCCATCGCTTTATGTCTCTCGGTGGCTTATTGACACACGAGTAGATCAAAGATATGCTTGTGGTTCTCTCTTTGGAGGCATTGGCTGTTGAATTGCTTTTATGGGACATCTGTGCCACGATCTTTAGTGGGGAGACCGATAAATTATTTATGATTTTTTATTATTAACTATTGTGTGTTGTGAGTTTTTGATTGTATCTTGAATCTATTGTGTTTTTATGTATACGCATTAGTATTTCGACACGTTAAATGATATTATTTGAAAGTCATTTTTATTGTTATTGGCAATACATGGATGTGTATAGGTAGTAAGTACATTGATTATACAATTTTCCTTATGAGATACTTACCAACCAAAAGCTGTTGTGTATTATCCATGTAGGTTTCTTCCAAGGCAGCAGAAAGAAAAAGTTTTGATATTATTAATTATAACATGATCTAGACTTAATACTATTAAAATTAAGATGCCAAATAAGTACCTGCACATTAATTTATGTACGGGTCCCGAATATGAATACGGCTCGTGCGCGTTTTTCGAGCACTTCGACACGGAATGTCAACAGTAAAAGACTATTGCAATTATATGTATATATGTGTCACTATGGCAAGGCACGCCCCTAGCAGTGCCCACCCTCTTTACGTACGGTTCGGTGCACGTGCGCGTGCGTTGCTGCCCGCCCGTTGCTTAAGCACGGCGGCGGCGCCTACAACTACTTTGTAAATGTATTTGTTACCACTTTGGTAAGATACGCAGTAGGCCTGCCCGTGGCAGTGCGTGCCCCCGTTCAGCGGGTACACGCTGCTACCTACTCGTCGACCGCCTGTTGCAGCAGCACGGGCGTATATACGTTCGGCCGACACAGACGTCTTGCTAATCGGCTACCGGATTTCGAGTTTATTTCTTGCTTTCTATTACCGTTGGCTATCACTGATGCTGTAGTATAACGCGTAATAAACTAGAAAACCGCTCGCCACATCGCAATACGCTCGTGCTCGTTGCTGAGGCTTTAACAGTTTTATTATTGCAATTATATGTATATTAGTTACCACTCTGGCAGGGCACGCAGTCGGCCGTCCGCTGCACGGCCTGCCCCTGGCAGTGCGCGCCCCCGTTCAGCGGGTACGGTTCGCTGCATGTGCGCGTGCGCCGCTGCCCGCCCGTCGAACGCCCGTTGCATCGGCAAGGTGCCCACGAGCTCCACGGACTCCAACCACCGTTCACTGTTGAGTAAAAGACAAATTAAAATTAAAATGCTTTACAAAAATATGTTAGCGATAAAACAAGATATAAATTTTCCTCTTTGTAGAAGTTTGAAAAACGAATATAAACACCATACGCACTCGCGATCTTTTTGTCTGTTCAAACTTTGGTCACAGGTAAACTGAGGTGTTGATCGTCTTACACATGTTTTGAGATCGCGCGTGATGTGATGTCACGTAATTTTTGCATACTTAACACTTGACAAATATTTGTAAAGTAATGATCGTTAATTCATTTCTTATTTTAAATTTACCTCACTCAGACAAATAAAAAATAACGAAACTTTATTTGCTAAGAAATACAAAAGGGTTTAAAGACATGTTGCCTTACAATGAAGATATAAATCAGGCGGGAAAAGCATTTTAAAATTGACTCATTCACGCGAACCCTGGAATCCTCCGAATGCAACCATTACAGGGCATAGCAAAAACGTTAATTTTACACCCGTCACGAACAGCCGGCAACCATTTTGATGTCCGACCGTGTGTGGATTGAGCCACGGGCTCCTTTGCTTAGACGGGAAAACGGCACAAAATTAAGAAGTTATTCGTTCAGTAAGTGGTTAGTATGTTTTGCTAATCGTGATGTATTGACGTAGCTATAATACACATAACTAAGTATATTTTGAATTAAAGTAAGCTGCCACTTTTGTGTTAGGTACTATACACGATACAAGTTTATCAAAATCTACGACTAAGAAAGTCGTCAAATAGCTCAACTTGTTTCAAAAAGGGCCTTTAGTCAATATGGCCTCAAAAGTGTGTCGATATTACAATTAAAATATTTAAACTGTGGGTAACTTGTCAAAATGAGCGCAACTGTACACAATAGTACATGTTTTATAATAGCAGAATCAAGGTCCAAAAGTCAACAGTTCTTGTTACTATGAGGACGGTTTCCTTGTACCAGAACTTCAGACATCATAAATACGGTTGAAACTATCATTTGTTCCATGAGATTCGTTCATTACCTATTTGCCATAATATATCACACGTTTATCGCTACTCAAGCAAACATCTTCGCGAGAAATCTTTGCGAGTGAACCTGTGTGCATTAACAAGTATGTTTATATCTTTTGAATAGATCGCTTGTTAGGGGTACACGCAAAGTCGCGTGCTGTACCTAGCTCGACTAACTGCCTAGCTAGAATTTACTTTTCTATAATTACCACATTTGAAATGGTGGCCTGGATAGGAATCCTGAACTTAGCGATATTATTGTTATGAAAAAATATTAATTTCGTATTACTAATGACTGTAATTGAGACGGAACACGATTCCACGACTATAAATCATTTAAATTGACAAGCAATGCAACACTGGGTTCCGGGAATAACTCTAATGTGTCATGTTTTTTCTTGATGATAGCAATAATAATGTCACTGAAAAAGTTAAAATGTATACGATTTTTTAATGTTTTATAGAAATTTCTAAATTGACAATAAAACATAAATTGAATGAACGTTGTTTATAAAATTTTTCACTCTTCAATATTCTAATTATGATGTTTCTATACTACTCAAGAACCTATGGGACTTGTACTTCCATCTAAGCCGGAAGGAGCTCGATAGGCCGGCAATCGGATGGGTGACCAAAATTGTAACATTTCGAGCTCCTCCGTGCTTCTGCTCCGGGCACATTACGCCGTTCGCCTGCGTGGTGGTTTATGGCCCGTTCTCCCTGTTACGTAAAGTATCATGTTACGTGGCTATTTAAAGTAAAATTTTGCATTCCAGTATTAAGGTTTGATGGCATAAAATACTTCTTGTGTTTGTGTATAGTGTACAAAAAACACTAAACGGATTTCTGAATATACAGAAATCTTTATTAAGTAATTGGGTCGAAACAAAAACATACTTTTTTCGAACCTCAACAAAATACAAAAGGTGTAAAATTACCACATCTTTTTATATCGTCTAGTCTCAAATTATACCGTAATGGAAGATCATTATAACACCGAAGCTGTTAGAAATGATCCCGGGACGCCACGTGTTGTCCAAATTACTGGCACCGAGAGTCCTTGACACGATCGTAGTGCGGACGTTTCAGGGTAACTCGAACCTGTCACGTTTCCACAATGTTTATTTTTTAAAGTAATCTTGGTATCTGCTTATGATTACGTTAAATCCACTCTCTCATAACTTGCAAACGAGTTTTATTTAAGGTTTATTTGTTTCATCGAATTATCATCAGCTCATTTTATGTCCCCAATGCTGGGGCACGGCACGAGCATTCCCTAAAGATGGCTGCTTCCCGACTGCTAATGCAGCCGGGACCAACGGCTTTACGTGCCTTCGGAAGCACGGAGGAGCTCGAGATGATAAATGTTTGGTCACTTATCCGATGACCGGACTTTACAAAAGTTGCTTAACCTCAGCACTCGCAGACCTGGCGCGTTAACCACTGCGCCATCGAACTCCTCACTAACTTAATCCTCCTACTATCAGATAAATGTAACTAACCACTTTTAATGCAAATAAATTATTCTATTCCAAGGTTAGGATAGGTAAAGTTTTGTCATACAAAATGTCGTTTTGCATTGAGTTTGATTACTTATCTCGGTACTCCGCTTTTCAACAGTCTTTTGACACACAGCTCTTAATTTTAATACAGTATTCAAAGTATTTTAAAGTTTGGTGAATAAAAAAAAGCAACACATGTTGCTCGAATTATAGGAATCCAATCCTTAGAGTATCAACCGTGACTCGCGGCGGCTCGCCACAAAAACTTGTGACACGAGTTAATTGACGAGTTTTTGTCGGTTTCGAGACTCCAATTCTGAGAACTGTATTTCAGTTATAGTTTTTTATAAATGTGTAACCTCGGAAAAAGAGATAAAATAATGAAGTGATGCTTAATCCGCACTGGGCGCGCTTGGTGGTTCTTGGCCCGTTTTCCCTATCCATTCATAGGGAAGGCTCGTGCTGGGGCAGTGGGGACATACAATGACCTGGTGATGATGATGATGAATGAAGAAATGAATAGATGAAGGTCACGACA
Source organism: Eudonia mercurella (assembly GCA_963082485.1). NCBI lineage: Eukaryota > Metazoa > Arthropoda > Insecta > Lepidoptera > Crambidae > Eudonia > Eudonia mercurella. The sequence continues at coordinate 20,033,138 of OY720026.1, forward strand.
AATATTATTTTTATTTTTACCAATTGAGACACAAGCACCGATGAATTAATAAAATCAATCAATGTTATATTTTTTATTATAGTTACCATTACAGATTTAAGACGACTCATCGCTTTCATAGTCATCCGTGGTTTACAACCACTCACTGCTGAACTCAAGAGTTCCCCTCTGAAGAAGAGAGATTTCAGGTCATAACTCACCATGGTGAACCAATATGGGTTTTGTGGGTTTTGGCGACGAATACCATCAAGCAACAAGAACCAACGACTCGACGTGAGGTCCAAAGCATAGAAGAGCTTGACATCCTTTTTATTTGGTTACCATAAATTGATCCGCCTTATAGAGATTGTTTAATTTTTAAAACCGCGACCTGAACATTTAAACCGCTTTGCCATCGAGCTTTACGATACGTTGTCCAAAGTTACTTTATCGTAAAATACAAAATTGAAATTGAGACATCCCAGTAGATAATACGACGGCAGTCATCAGAATCAAATAACCAAAAAATGGATAATCGGCGTATCAGTTTCTTGTTAAATTAATAAATAACACCATCAAATTTGTAACGGGCCTCTTTCAATGTACACGAACGATAAAATTCAATTTTTAATGAATGCAAAAGATTGGTCCGCCGGGACCACCCGCCGCCGCCATTTTGGTTGTGCTTTCTCAATAAAAATTGATTGCCCTATTAGATCCCGCTTATGTTATTAACCTATTATAGAACTGTTAATATTAATAAAGTGCCTCCATATGGCGTACCTACGAATAGAAAATTACTTATTAAACATGAGAAATTTTGTTTCCGAATTGAGAAGTCAATTCTAATGCACAATCTCAAAGATTAACCGTTTTATGGTTTGATAGATAACTACTAGTTTTAGAGCAAGAGGTCCAGGGTTCGTTTTTTAGCTAGCTTTTAGCTTTTTAAGTTTGCTTGGTTAGTTTCCACAATTTTTACCAAGTTTGTTGCCATAATTTTAATGTTAAAGAAAAAATAAACTATGTTATGTGATGTAACGAAAACGAAAAACTAGTCATAACAACAATGTTTTTTCAAACTGAGCGCAATACCTCCTCTAGAAATCTAACCCGATTCTTCTAGTTCTAAGACTGGAAAGTTTTACCACTAGCTATACCACAGACACGATTAAAAGCATTTGAACAAAAGAGTGTCAACAATGAAAACAACAATATCCAATAAAATAAACTTTAGAGAAAGCAATAAGAGAAGTGTTAAACTTTATAACGCAAGCGATTCCCGTCAATCTGGACATATAATAAAGGACGTTCATATAATTGTGTGGAGTCGTAAAGAGTATTGTGGGGACGCCATCGCCCACGCCCACGGCCCAACGATGAGATAACAACGATATATTGCACAATTAACACGTGAGTGCCACAGTAACTGTTCCTGTAACACAAAGGCCTTTATGTCCTCCAATGAACGTAATTGGCGTTAGTCTTTAAGGGAATGACTGTACCAATTAGATGTTTGTGTAGAATTTGAAATTATTATAAACCCCGAAGGCCCTATTTGTGGGTATTTGAATTAATATAACGGAGTTTAGCTGCTGGCGGTATTTTGTATTTTGTAACGAAATATTGGTTTTCGTTTTGTATTGGTTCTGTAATCACAACAAGCATTTCCTCTCGATTTCGTGAGTAAACTCGATGAAGTCGGCAAATGTAATTGGTCAATAATTTATTTTGTTTTAAATACTCGGCCCGATATCTGGAGATTATGGTCGAGGAACGTGTTCCTTGGATTAGCACGGATTTGTGACCCTACCGCACTTGCTAAGCGTGATGATTTTGCCAATACCTTAATAAATTTTTGCGATGACTATTTTTGCTAGAGATTTGATGTTTGCCCGGCAGTGGGACAGTATATAGGCTATATGCATATACTATATTTACCTATATGCAGGTGTATATAAATACCGAACAAGTTAACGATCGCCTCGTATTGAGTGGTCATCGCATCTATTGACACTTGCAACACTATCGGTATCACGCGTTGCTGACTTTATTATACCTTTATGCCCAGTTATTACCACACAGACAATTTTGTAAAATGTATTCTATATTTGAACAAGAAGCATGTATCGTCTCTGACACACTGTCTACATGAGTCACACAGCCAAGCCAAAGCAACGCAGGCATTAAAAATCATTCTCAACTACAGAAAACGAGGCAGAAATGAAGATTTTGGACGCGTGAAGTCAGAGGTGTTGATTGCAATCAGTTAGCCAGGCGCCGTGCTTCGGCTGCGTGGGCGCATGCGCTCCTAATGACTCTCCCATGCGCTTGAGCACTATAATTGCAAGCCATCGGCGTCTGCCCTTTGATCTTTATGCAGTAAAGATAGTTATTACTTATAAGTGAGGATGAAATGAGCGTTAAACAGCAAAGGAAATTCTCGGTTGTCCGATAAATTGTACGTGAAATAATGAAACTGGAGACCGCATCTTGTTAGGTCTGGTAGACGTTATTAAATTGTCTAACGCTTTTCAGACGTAATTGGTAAGACTAAGCATTTACGGAAATGCATTAGAGATAGTTTATTGCTAGTTTTACGCTATCTTGTTGCAATGATGCAATATGTATCCAGTATGTATGGAAACCACCCTTTTACAGCACAGAACGACATGGTTTTGATACGACGGATTTGAGTTCCAGTTAAACTCCTGGGTATAGATAAAATGAAGGGCAACGCGTGAACTTTTGATAAGTACATAAGGTACCTACTTACAGTGCTCCAACTATACTACCTGTTCAAAATGAGAAGTCCTGACTCTCTTGCTAACTTATCAAGAGCTCAGAAAGCTGTAATTTTATATTGATATTGAATTTAAATTTCCGCGGGATCTCGGGATACAAGTGTTTAAGCAATGTCGTGGGCCATCGCTAGTTATTAGTAAACATTCGGCTTGTTATGATCCTACAAATAAGAGAGTCTAACGTATTTTGATATTTACACTCACTAAATTGATTTATACTGTCGATGTCGGAGGCACAGAGGTGCCTCAGACCTCAGACAGGTAGTATAGGTAGAAGAAACCTTTAATAATGTTGAACAATAAAGTTTTTCTTTTTCTTAGTTAAACGCATGTTATTGCTAGCGGCTATTGAACCCTTCCCATCATGTGGTTTGTTAGCAAGTTTGCTGATACAGACAAACAAAGCAAAATAAAAGTTGTGTGACATTATTCCTAATCATGACGTTGGACGCTGTTTTGGATAACTTTCGTGTAACTTAAAAAATGGTGTAATGTACAGTCCTACTACTGACCAACATCTCATTATTAAAAATCAAGGCATTGTTACAATTTATAGTAATGGCTTAATTACCACGCTTTTCAAATGCGGGTTGGTGATCACAAACCTGGGCCAACTTATAGTGAAACTTTGAGAGTTAAAAAGTTCTTACCATAGATAGTGAGGAGGGCTGGCTCGGAAATTCTCTTGCCGGCTATGTTTTCAGCGACACAGCTGTAGTTGCCCATATCCTGTCAACAAAAGTAAAAATAGATTAAGGGCAAGCAGTAAAAGACTCGTCTACTGAGCGCCGAATTAGAACATGATGGTTAGTAGTTTTGAAAGGTGTCCTGGTACGGATTTATTAATGATTGATATCGCATCCGTCTGGTATGCAAGGTTTATTGTAATTTATGATATGCTACGTTTTTAAGTCCCTCAGTTAATGTTTCTCAGTTATTCAGTGTCAGGTAATAGCTGATCTTTAGAAAACACAACCTTTGTACGCATGTCTCGTTTTCAGTTCGTTGAAATAGTCATTACAAAAAGCTACTCAAGTTTTCAATTTATTGATTGATTAATATTTTAAATATTTATAATATTTTAATTAATAAATTAAATTTCTGACAATTTTCGAATATGAATTTGTTCTTATAAAATATGAATACTATCTTTGCCTGCAATTGTGTAATGTTTTTTATTTGATCATTTTCTGTAACAGAAATATAGATTTATCATGTAATTTAGCACATGTTTAATTTAACATAATCCTATAATACGTTGTTGTACCATAAATATAAGGAGAATGTTGTAACATGTTGTATTACGCAGCATTTAAATCATATGCAGGCATTTTATAAGCCGCACGTTAAACAGGAAGTTGCCAAAAAAGCAACACATTCAATTATGTATGTAAAACGAACAAACCTGGTTCATTACAGCGCGCAGACCGACGCGACAAAATATGAGAGTGCCTCTTTTGAAATCACAAAGGACGTGCCCATTAATTTGAACGAGTAAAGCGACACATATTACGATTATATTAATTAAGAAGATGCCTCTGACACCTATGCGTGCAAGGATACCGTTACACATAAGACCGCCGCGGTGAGTGAGCGAGCGACGCTGGTAGCTATTAATCCATGTCTGCTCGGAGCCTAATTAGTAGATGCAGAGTGGCGGAAACCGGAGATGGAATGAGTTATTTGCGATTGTGTAGTTGGAGGGATGTTTCATGCGGGCGGCGGATATGATGCGGACATACACTTTCAGCGTCGCGATGCGCTATGGAAAGTTTTTCAATTGCATTTGTGGTTGCAGTTGGAAAACTGTGGCTATGGAATAACGTTGGTTGGGACTTTTAGTAGTTGGATGTTATGTTATAAGTACATAAGTACCTTTGAATTGAAACTAAATGATTTATGGATATACTTATGAATTGGTTGAAATTATGTAATAATAACAGATGCTAACTAACATCGATACTCTAGTTCACAATTATTTTACTAGAAACTAGCAAGTAAAATTATTGAAATCAGTGATAACATTTACGTAACTAACAAGTAATAACAACGTTTTGTAACAATTAATAAGATACGTAAGTAAAAAAAAAATTACATTTGTCTATCATTTTTATAAGTACAAGAACTCGCATGTAAAACAAAAACATAATTACTATTAATATGTTCAATATACTTGATACTTACGTTGTAAAACTACTTTTAAATTTTGTACGAGTACAGACCAAAGTCATAATAAAGAGAATGCACCATGACCAGTCGTACTAGCCTTACAAGAAACTGAATTAAATTTAAATCCTTTTAAACTTTTGTAAACAACGGACACTCTCAAAGCGTACAACGGAACGACAAAAAGAATAACCGCAAGAGCGACGTGAACTCGTGTCGCAATTAATAAACGTCAGTCGCACACGACTAATTAGTCGCAGTCGCACGTCGCTCCAAGATAAATAATTCGCAATCGTGCGATTGTACCAAACACTTCGGAGAACCATTAAGATATGTGCACACGAGAAATAGTAATGACTAGCAAAATAATAGTTTTAGCTTTAACGAGTGTCTTGAGCAATTGATCAACGTACATAACGATGATATTTGAGTTCATATACAGCGTGGCAACAACTTCGACAATTTCGGCTTATTCCGTTACGGCCGCTATGTAACCAGACGTGAATAAACAAAATCCTATAAGAACCTGTCACATTTCTTTGCATTGACAGCATAATATGCTCCGTTATTCATACGGTTTTCTATAAAGATTCTTACGATAAGGTTTTGATCAGCCAATTTCATTTGCTGATAATCACTTGTTAGTATTTCATGATGATGTGTTTGACTCTTAACAAAAGATTTTGTACTTTTCTTTTCATTTGACCACATCTATTGTGTGCGTTCAATAGTGCCTATTAGTTTTCTTTGTTTTTTATTCGTGGTCCATTCCATGAGCATTGTGATTGTCATTATTCTCCTCTGCACTTTCTTTGACGGATGACTCAATTGTCTGGCCTTTAAATTTTACATCTTAAATTGAGTGCACTTGATTCATGACACTGTTTAAAGCGTCATTTTGCTTAAGAAGGGGAATTTGTTGCGATTTTTCATTGCTGTTAAAAATAGCAGGGTGCAAGATTTATGTAGCGTTTCTCGCATTTTATTGCCGATTTTGAATTGCTACCAAGATATTCAGGTAATAAATTTTAAGATTTGAATTTTATTCGCAATAAATTACGACAATTGCATAATAATCATGAAGTAATTTTTCCATTGAATACATTTTGATATATTTGATGAACTGTCATCAGGACTGAGTCATTTTGTACTTCGTTCTAAACTGATCTCACCCATGTGCTAAATGTTAAATGCAAATATTTAATTTTTCTATTGCCAGGTTTTAAGTATCTCTGTATACTCGTACATTATTATCTACAATTGACTATGAATTTATGAATGAATCTATGCACGCATATGCATTTATCTTTGAATAAATATGATTAAATCTATGAATAATTTAGGCCACTAGTTCAAAGGTCTCAAAGGTTCAAATAACTATTGTAGTTCAACTGGATTGCTAGCTTGTCTTTACATTAAAGTCCTTCTGAGTTTCTGACTGTCACAGCCTCAATGCAGCATTATTTGGTTATAGTACTGATTATTGAAGTTATTCTAGCTCAAATGTTTCTAGTAAGTATATATGTGTATCTACATGTTGTTCTATCCTCTTGTAGGAAAACGGTGTATCATTGTGTGTGTTTCATTATGTGTGTTTCAAATTTATAATTTGGTTTGGACTACCGGACAAAAATTGGTATTTTAAATTATACACAGTACACCAGAACTCGAGTGTTTGAATAATTTGTGAATGATTTCATGGTTTCTACTTGACTATGATAAACGTGTGGTTCGCATGAGTTATTTATATCATTAACATCACCACATGTATCCACCATGTGATTAATTCCTAGGCATATTATTATTTTTGCATTAACTACACCAGAATTTGAACGTGAACTCTTTGGTAATAGGTTTAGGATCGAATTTGACTGGATATCGAGTCATCGTTTCATTGATTTATACAAATAATAACAAATGACTAATTTGTAATAACCTCATTTTTACTAATTGTGATTCATTTGCTTGGAAAAATTTGTGGTTTTATTAGTGTAGTCATTGAAAACGAATCGCAATCAAATTGGTAATAAACATTTCGGTACTACAAGTGTTTTCGCGAACTCTTATTCTTGAAAGCTATCTACATTGTTATATTGGTAATTTTTAGTATAACTATATTGTTGAAGAACTTTGTTCTTTGTTTTATGATTGAACTATAACCTTTGTTACAAAAAAGTAATCGTTAAAAATGACAACTAATGATTATTATTATGATATAATAATATATATCTACCACCCTTGTGGTGATGATGATCATAGTGATGTTATTATTTATAATATTTATAGATTCGTAATGCAAGGTTTTTAAAAAATAAAATGTTATTTTTATTATTGAAAAAGTGTGCAATCTTTTTGGGAAGTGGAATAGTTAAAAACTTACTTGCAACGTAGCCCTCGATATAAGTAGATTGCCATCCGCTGATACCATGACGTTATGGTCTTGTTGTAATGGTACTCCATGCTTGAGCCAGGAGGTCCTCGGAGCTGGAGCGGCAGGGGGAGGTGTGCAGCGAAGAGTGGCAGCCACTCCCGCCTCCACTGACGTTGGAGATGGGGAGATAGCAAACTGTTTCTTGAGGTCTGTTGGGAGAATGAATGAGTCAGTTTGGTATTATGGCGAGTAAAACAAAGAACTATATAGATAGGATAGGTATGATAGTGGTTTAGGTAATATGACGCTTATAGCACATAATATTAGATGAATATTATAAAGCTCAGTTTGGTAAGACAGCTTTTTAAAGTTCGCCTGGCTAGCTAACACTATTTTCTCTATATGTGTCACCATGACAATATTTGTAACATTGTGTCTGTGAAGTTCGCTTTCATCTTCAACCATATCGTCGTTTACCATCAGGTGAGGTCTAAGCCAATCACTTCCCAGTTGTGTATGATAATAAAAAAAATGTGTGAGAATCGAATAACAAAGCTTTTGAATTTTCAATACATTTATGAAAAGTAACTTGTTTATTCATAATATGTGATAGATTTTTCACAGTACGCCCGCATTCAAGACCATAATAGGAATAATCAAGATGTCACTAACAATTTATTCAATGACGCTCACAAAATTATTTGGAGGTCGTGAACTAATTCAATAATTGTCGTATCAATAATAATGTAGGTTTTATGTTGCACAATGTTTGTCCAAGTTATAGAAAAGAAGCGACAACATTTTGGTGAATCAACGTCTAATCTGAGGAATAATAATTTGAACCACTTCATCGATTCTGTTTAGATATCTTAGATCAAATCAAAATAGCGCTTTACTATAGAGGTACTAGCCTTTTCCAGGGTATTAAAGGTATTTAAGTTTTTCTTTATGAAAATACATAGTATCTAGATAATACATTTCATAAGCAAGAGATTACTACATATAATTTTATTTGCCTATAGTATTTGGCTTTCAGATCTGCCAGTTAGCAATTTGTTTTAATTCAGATACTAGTTTCTATTTTAATAAGCTTGAATTATTTCATTTTACTTCTAAGCTAGTATTACGCTAGTATTGTACATTTAAAACTTTTAAAAGTCACATTGAATTAATTCTATAGATCTAGATAAAGTTGTTAGAAAATCTACCAAGCCTACATTCCCACATTCATTAAGCGTTAATTTTCACAGGCAATTATAATATCAGCTATCTTTTCTGCTTTGCACCGCACACTAGACGTCTTCTCACGTCACTCTTAATAAAAAAGTAACGAGATCGTCGATTACGTAATTTGGGATCGCGACAGTCGCGTCCCACTATAATTGCTTTTCATTAACCAATTAACGATGTTTCGGCAAGTTTCGACGGTTAGCTACTGTACGTATACAGTTCCCTAACGAGTTCTTGTTCCAATTAAGGATTTCAAGCTTAGCTATAGTGTAATCAAAGTGAAAGTTAAAGTGGCATTTATGATTATGATGAGACATAACTTGAATAATCAGCGGAATTTGTTGCAAACGATTTTTATGAACACAAATGTTGTTCTAGCAATCTCTACAAGATATAAAATGCATTAATTGCTACTCAAAACAAGGTACTACAGATAAAACAATACTAGCAGTAATAAAAATTAGGACAACTTCACTGTGCAGACAACATGATTTGTTTTGCACAAAGTAAATTAACAAGTACAAAAAAACAATGAATTGAACAAAACCACGAGGAACACAATCAGTAACAGATATAAATTAACATAATGTATGGCATGGTTACAATCAATGTATATCAAATTATTGAGTAGCATGTTATGCTATGAACAGTTTTGAAATTCAATTAAATCAAATCAAACAAGATGATACAGAGCTGTTAATTATACTAAACAGAATCGAATTAATAAATTATTACATATTGTTATGGACAGTAGATTTCCATTTATTGAGCGTTCATTGATGATGGAAAAGCAGTTTATTTTTATTTTAAATTCCTCTTATATTCGGTGGATACACAGAACAGTATTGCTGTTTCGATTTTAAAAGATCTAGTAAAAAAGTGGACCGCGAGGTGAAATTGCTGAGTCCTTGGGGTCATCCACGTGAGAATTGGGCCTACTTATGATAATTATTGCAAGTGTCTATAGGCCGCAGTGACCACTATCAGACAGACGTACGCTCGTTTGCCAAGTCAGGCGAATAAGGAAAAACAGGTCTTAATAATACGAATTATGATGAATCAAACTGAGATGTAAATGAATAAATATTTTGTAGAAAATATATATTTTTTTTAAAATTCTGTGTAGCATTCAAACTCAAGTGTAATGTTCTTTTGACGATGTCTCTTGAACGAAACTAATTACGCAATGAAAGATTTGAAAATTTGAGAAGCTCAGCACATATCCAAAGCAGCACAGTTCAGTCAAAGTGATTTGTTCGCAGTCACTTTGCTATCTAAGAGGTAAAAAAATCGCCTGTTGTTGCTAAATGAAGGTTTCTCTCGCTCTGCCGCATGAGGATATAAATCCAGTGTGTGCACGCTCTATTACTCTTCAGTGCAACTCAAGCAAGCTTTGTTTGAGTTTATTGATAGTTTCTATTGATGCTTCAGATTCTATTGGAGTTGTATTAATAAATATGTTTGCGATAGCTTTCTATATGGTTTCTTCACTGGTCTTCATATACACGTTTTTATTTTTTTGTTTGTTTTTTGAGCTTGCTGATTGCCTCAGCATTAACCTTTTATAGTTACAATTGGTAATATTTCTTGTCTAGTTGCCAATATTAACGTTAATATAATTAATTTTAATGCCATTTTCATTGTAAGCATTACCTTGTAGGTATACGTTATTGCATTATGAACAATAATTACTTTACTTACGGATGTTAATGACGGTAGTTGTTGACATTGAATGGGCGCCTTTGGCTTACAAAGTAAAAAGTGTTGAATAATTTCGGCGGGCTGGTTAGAACCACGATAGCTCAATTGGAAGAGCACCTGACCCGGAATGTCAGAAGGGTGCAGGTTCAAATCCTGCTCGTGGAAATTTTTTTCAACATTTGTGTTTTTTTCAACATTTGCGTTTTTTTAATAATTACTTACTAAACAAAAATTAATCATTTAATAACCCTTTAAGTGTCGATCGACCACAAGGTGGTCGATAACAATTAAAATTCTATTGTGTCTGTCTGTCTATTCGCGCGCTCGAGCTCATAATGGAGCATTTTATTGTTCATTTTCTAGATTAGAATTTGATAAATTTCAATTCATTATTAATAAACAGGCCGCTTTCTTTTAAAAGTCAAGACGAAATTTTACTCCACTGCATAATTAAGCCCATCTTACACATTTTCATATAAAATGGTTTGTAATTTCAAGTTAAAAAGTAGGTAGGCTAATGTTTAATAAATGTATACCATACCTAGTACCAAACGAAAAGGAGGTCATCCATAACCTTTTTCTAAAGCTGTACTGTAAAGACATTCAAGTTTTTGCAGTTGCAAAGCGTACGTTCCGACCGAGTGCTTTAACTGAGTGCAGCCATAAATCTGTAGTGAGCACGCTCCATTACCCAGTCTGCAGTGTTTGCTTTATTGATAGTTTCTGCTGAAGCTGCGCTGACAGCGACAAATCTCATTGTCTGAACTGTGCTCCATTGAATCTGAACTGTCCGTCTCAAATATTCGAATTTGAATGCTCGTTCGGTGTGATTAGATTTTGCGAATATCGATATTTCATATAATAACCTTTTAAAGTATGAAATTGATTGGCTTAGTTGTAAAGCTCTTGGCTCGATAAAAAAGAAGAAATACATTTATTGGCACACTGTACAACAAAAATTAATTACATTAAAAAATATTGAAAAACAAAAGTAAATTAACAGTAAAAAAAAACAAAAACAGGAGACAAAGTGTGGCCAGCTAGGCCCCAACCTCAGCATATGCTACAGCATTGTGACGTCTCCGTCACAACAAAAAACATAGAAAAACATAGATATATGGAAGTCTTGAGCTAATTTAAAAGACCGGGCAAATTCTTATTCGAATTGTTCAATGGTTAGCTTGAGTTTGCGATAGCCAACCCATATTTGGTAAGCGTAGGTGATTAGGTCAATATCTATTATTGTGACGATGACTTGATTTTAATCATAGATGCAAAACAAAAAAATGTATACATACCTATAGGCTATAGCCTAATAACCAATATCCAACTTACATCTTAACACGTTGACTGCCTTAAAACTAGATACAATAGAAATTTAATTGTCGCCCCGCACAATTGAGTAGGTTAAACATACTTTAACGTAATGAGAATATAATATTAATGTTAAATGAAAATAAATCATGAACAGTGCCATTATGGCTCCATTATCAACATGAAAAACGTATTTAAAGTCAGTTACTACACCAAAAAAGCAATGCCTATTTTACAAAATAGAAAAAAAAATTATTTGTCGTTCTCAAGCAAAAATAAGTGTTTTACTAATAAAAGTTTAAATAAAAAGTCAACCAAACGTATTAAAAAAGTCCATAACAGAAGTCATTAATGCGTTATCCTATCTATTACTCCTTGATAATGCCACCAACCTCAAACCGCTATCTAACCGACAGGTGTCCGAACGTTGATAGTAAAAATTACACAGCTCTTTACTATATCTCCCTTGTTTCACCAACAAAAGCTTAACACAGCTGCAATGACATAACAGCAAATGAAAACCGTCAGCAGGCGTAATTTGTGTTATGATAAACGGTAACTGGTTCCCTAACAAAAATTGTGTTTCACCATCTCCAAACTTTCGGTGGGGAACTTTAAAACGGCTGATGGGCGTAAATGATAAGTGTTCTGTGGATCCGGCGGCGGCGAGTTCGTGTGCCCATAAATTACGAGGTACGTTTCATTTCCTGCAAGAAATTCTTAGCTGGATCAGCCCTGGGTGTAGAAATTCAGGATGAGTTTTGGTTAAGTCCGTGTTAGTACAATTAGGGAATTATTATTATCTCGTCGCATTACAATCAGGTCTTAGACCAATTTGATTTTTTAAAATTTTACTTTTTATATTTAAGTGCTACACTTAAGCTGAATTAAATATTTATAAAATACAGTAAAACTAATTAAATGCCTACCCGACCCAGCCAGGAATCGAACCTTCCGCCATGATGACTGACCATTATGCTACCGGGAAGGCCGGGAAGCATTTAATTTTTTCACTGTATTTTATAAGTATTAATTTTTTTTAAATCTAGTTTTGTTATTGTCATATCGCATTTGAATTAGTAAATCTCACTTTATATATTTTTGATTATTATCAAGTTCCATCCATTTTCATTTTCTTTCCATTCATTCTAGAGCCATTCTTAATTGAGCAAGTACTATTCTATAAAACTACTACGTTTTCTTAGTATTAACTAATCGACTTTTGTTACACACACCTATTTAGTTATGCTACATACAAAAAACCTAAGCATTTTCGAAAGTCTTTCTGTGATCGTGGTCACCTGAAAAAGATCGAAACGCCAGTAAAAAATAGTATGCAAAGTAACCACCCCTAGATTCGAAGAAAGTGCTTTATACCAATAAAGAAAAACCTTTCTACCACAAGTCCAATTTAAAAATGTATCTAGGAAGGCGTGCTTTACTTCCGCGTCTCCAAACATTATAGTCCGGATACCCTGCACGGATTTGTTGGCAGTTAACATTGAATTATTTTGTAGTATCCGTGGTGAGTGCTTGCTACGTGTTCCCGCCATTTTCCTATTATTGCAATTTATGATCAGTAGCCGTATCTCTGCGTTTAAAGGAGTTTATGTAACCAGTTATCATAAATTTCTTTTAGAGTTATAATATATTTTCGAAATAACTCTTCAAAGCTTTTCGGTGTTTTATTTACATTGCATAAACTACTTTGATCAAGGTGTAGGTGTGTGTGTGTTTTAGTTAAAAAGTTAAGTGCTCGCCTTATTGAGACCTTCGGTGACAGGAAGGCTGGCAGCTACCTTTGCCAGTGTATTAGTTTGGCAATCCAAAGGGGCAATGTTGCCAGCATTCTTGGGACCGTTCCCATGAGCCCACAGTTGGAGGACATCTTTTATTTATAGGTCTTTCGTTTTTAATTTCTAATTATTTTTTCTCTGTTTTTTTTAAAGTTAAGTTCTGTATTTAAGTTTGTTTAGAATAATAACAATGTCTGATTACAATGTATCATATGTCATTATGTTGTAACAATATATTCTAGCTCGAATCTTTTACTTGTGACTTCTTAGTTGATGTGGTATAGTGACATATTGACAATTTACATAAAATTTTCAAACAAAAATATTTACTATTTTGACATCTAAATATACTATTTCTTGATCACTTAAAGCCGTAACAGATAAAAATACGACCCAACTAACCATTTATATTTAGCCTAAAGACCACTTAGTTGATCCCTAAAGTAACTACGCTGGATGTAAACATGAAAACATCTCATTCAAAAGGTGCTCCAGTAAATCTTGTACCAGTAAACTTACCACTGACACTTTTACGTGCACTTACGATTCCTTATGTATCTGGAGTATCATCATTAATAGCTACATAGACGCTTGTGAGTGTATTTCAAGCTCTCGGGGCACAATTAAAACTGTCACGATGGAAATTTAGAGCGTTTGTATTACACACGGTTGGTTCGCAATTAGGACGAAGTGGGAATGTCTCCGTCGCTTCTGTTTCGTGTATATTTAGACATTTATGAGTTTCAACTGAGTGTGTTTGTTCTGAGGCTGGATTTCACTTGGTTTTGAGTGCTTCAGCTTAGTGTTTAGGAACAGTGTAAGGAGTTCGCGAAAGGAGGTGAAGGTGGTTGGCAATTAACGTTGGAAATTTCTTGTCTTTAAATTCCTTTTCATGTACATCTTATTTTAAGACAACAATCTTTTTTTTTTTGATAAGCAGTAAGTATTATATGACTTTGACGTATGTATCCCTATGGATCTACTGAAAAGTGGATGTGCGTGTGTAGAAATTCCGTTACAAAAAGAGTTTTAATTATTTTAGACACAGTTCATTCAACTTTGAATTGTTACTATTTAAGGGTTCCTTTGTAAACAAGGATTTTATTTTTATTATAATGTAACACTCAGAAGAATGATAATAATATAACCTATTGCTGCAAAACCAGAACAAAGTCGAATCGGCCATTGCCGATTTTTCACTAAATAAGCCCCTTAACCGGCCATCCCTGTTAATTCTCATTAACATCCCGACAATTCCAGGGGATAACAAACTGCCATCCCAAGCTCTGCACCGCCATTGTCCCGAGAGGTCCTGTGACGTCATAGCTAATCGCGATTGCGCAACCCGACAGCATAAATCTGACAAACGGCCGATCCAACGTTTATTTAATATGTACCGAAGATTTACCTCTTGCGGCCATTGAATTTAATCGAGCTGCTGTAATGGCACCTAACACAACGAGCAGTAATATAAGCGGTGCTGTACGTCATGCTATAGGATTTATTAGTATTCCTTATGATTATACTAAATAGCAATGGTAAAATATGATCTCCGTTGCCTTTTGGAATCAACAACTTTTCTTTTACACCTATTTTTAATAAACCAGGTTTCACATAGTAAAACAAGATTGTGATATGAACTACGAGTAGTGTACTTACAAAGATTAGGTGCATGTTATAACTGTAGTTCCTACTCCTAGTTTATTTTATAGGTGACATAAGTTTGACCAGTCAATATTTGGTAGATACCATATCCAGTCAGAGACAAATAAGGAAAGTCAAACTAAAAATTGAGACGTCTTGTACTGAATAAAATATTCTAAAAAGCGTAGAAGAAACTTTATTTCATCTCCTAAACTGTTACTCTTGCCAAGATACAAGTTTCTATCTGGGTTACTCTAAAACTGTCTACGGAAACTCAAATTATGACTTTTGTTGAAATGCTCCACGCGCCGCGACCGGAAGAGGATATTTTTTTAGCTACAACCATTATGTATTGGTTTTCATCTTCACATTTTAATGATAGCGATGAATGGCTTAATGATTTTATTTAACTTACACTTTCAAAGTGATGACTGTACAAATCGATTCATTTTCTTTTTCGTAAACAGCAGTTTAGAAATAAAATTGCCTGGCGCAGTTTTAGTAAGCTCTTAAAATTTATAGTAAAGTTGTAACACATGCAGAGACTATGGTAAGGATAGTTTATTTCCTATACCAATATTCAAATTAAGTATTCATTCAAATATTAGTATAGGAAATAAACCTTTTCTAATAGTAGATACATATCAGCACTCATATAAATCAAACAGAATACTGTTTCCATTGTGGTTAATAGTAGAGTAAGTTTCAAAACAGTTATATTTATTGATGTCTGAAAGTTATAGGGATCTCCTGAGAGTATTGTTCGAAACTATCGTCACAATAGCTTATGGAACAAGTTACAGTATCCATGACGAATTTGCATCGGTTAATTTGCAGGCGATAGTAATATTAAGGAAGATAACCATTAAAGTCCTGTTGTAAGCACTTTAATGAATGAAACTTCACCTGATTAACAAAGTGAATGCTGCCTCAATTCCACAAATACAAACGCGACGTCCTCGGAATCGGAAAGCGTGAAAAACTAATTTGAAATTCAAAGCCACTTACATGCTAATTCGACGACAGCCGGCTGACTCCTGATGTCACCCCTGCTACTCCAAGCGTTACATGTGCACGTGAATCGATCCTCTCCAAAATACTCTTCGAGTTGATCCCTAGTAACATTACACTCTGCTTCAACAATTCTAACACCACTCTGAGGATCCACAAACTCGGACTGAGTACTTGCAACCGACCGAACACCATTACACTTAAAGTACACTTGTAACGCATTAGCCGCACGACATCTTAATGTGGCTGGTTTGTTCCTGACCACAAAAGCGTGTTGCGGCTCCAATAAGAACATCGGCAGATCATCTGTTGAACTTTGCAAATGATCTCCGGATAGTGGCGGGAGTTCGTCCGCATCCTCTCTGTTTTCGTGATCGTCTTCTTTGTTTGATTCGTGGTCGTAATCTTCTTCGAGGTAGTCTCGGTGGTGGGGTGGTTGATGATTCTTCTCCGAGTTGTAAGGGTCTAACGCTTCGACGCCGGCTGGGTGAGCGTACTCTGGTCGAAGTGGTATAGGCGGTGTTGGGGCCGCCGTAATGCTCTCAATTTCTGTTGTGTTTGACACATCTGTAACAAAGAAGCAATAAATTAATTTCGTATTATTTACCATTATGAGGATGAGTTGTTGCTACTGTTACTACTATTTTCTGAAAATATATATTATCTAATTAGAAAGGGTACCGTCTCATTAACTTTGCAACCCCTACGTAGGAGCTCGAGCGCGCAAATACCAGACACAATAGAATTTTAATTGTTATCGGCCACCTGGTGGTCGATCGACGCTCAAGGGGTTATATGTTGTATTTTTCCAAATTACAACATTATGCAAAGGACTAAACGTTGGCTCAACTACCGTTTAAATGAAATTTGTAAGTGAACGCAACTGATTATTTACTTCTGAACGTCGGAGATTAGCAAGGCTTAGTCACAAAGCTCTTATAAAACGAGATGAGACATTCAAGTTAATAAGACTAATAGCCTCCACTGTTATTTAAGATTATCTAATTGTGGAACTTTGAAATATATCGGGTCTTTAAAAATAAATGGCGACTGTCATAATAACATGTACCCTACAGCCCCGCCATCGATTTCTCTAAAGTCCACACCTGGTTTGACGCCTCACTCGCGCCTATTTACACGCAAAACAGAGATATTTGGATACCGTACACCCTACTTTACGAAACTTATTGCTGACAACGCAAACTCATCTCACGAATGTGTGTGATAAAGTCGGAAATGTTTCGGTTGCCAAAATTTTAGTTCCCTCGTCAGAATTTCGCTTAGAAATTGCTATCAGCGCATCAGTGTATGTTACTTTTCCAACAGTGTTGACAGTTATACCTCTAGGAGCATTATTATTTGAGTGGAGGAGCACGAAAATAAACCGCAAGTCGCGTGAAGCGCGGATAACTTAATTAGTTTCACTTCCGTTCAGTTTATTTCTATTTCCGATTCAGTAGGGACCGACCGCTATTTCCTTCTAGAATCTATTTTTCCTTAATAGAATTTTGTTTCGAGGGGTCGTCTTTCTCGGCTATCGGTCGCCCGCCGAGCGGACGGCATATTAAAATCATTAAAATTCCAATTGCGAGGGAGGATTCTCAGGTGTTACTGACCTATATAAGAAAGCTACGGAAGATATTCAAATGGAACAGATATTTATTGCGATGACAATTCTTATTGTTGTTTTTTTCTTTGAATTTTACAAATAATTTTGCTAACACATATAAATTTTGTAACATTGAACTATGGAATGATAAATAAGATTAAGCAAGATAACATTAAGAACACCCGTTTGCAGTAAACTTAGACATAGACATAGACATAGACATAGACATAGACATTCATTTATTTACTACATAAGCACACATAAATACATTTATACAAGGCGATTAAATTAACAATTAAAACAAACATAAATACAATCAGAATTAAATCAACAGAGACAACATTAATAATTTAATATAAAATCTAATAAAAACTAACAGTAGGTATTCCATCAGTTTGGTGCCCATAGAAGTATGTGTGCTACAGCAGCAAATGGGTCTCGACTCAGCAAATGCCTACTGTGTTAGCAGTAGACGCTGTTATTCTGCCAAAACCGTGCATTTAGCCTCAGGACCCCGTGAGAACAATAACTTTTTGCTTATTGGTGTGTTGCGTGTGTTTGTGTGAAATATTAAAGTAGTAAATTAAATAGGCGATATGATAAAATAATAATTAATAAAAATAAAAATAATTAATAATAGTCATAATAAGTCGATGTGCAAAGTAAACAAATATCAAACAATGTCAGCGCAATTACAAAATTATACATTTACAAAAAGATAAGGCGGTTACATAAAACCATCTGATCCAATAAAAATTAACACTTGAACGGCATACTACAGCTGTTCGTACCAGACAATCCACCTTTCTGCTTTTCCATTACATATTCCCTAAAAATACTTTTTGAAGGAGAATTTAGGTTTTTGCCGAAGAGGCGGAGGAATGTTGTTCCAACATTTGGTTGCCTGGTAACGAAAGCTGCCCCTGAATGCTACCGTTTTATGTTTGCAGTAATGCAGCAGATCCCTTCTCGATCTTGAACTGTACTTACTGCTGGAGCTGTCCAGTTTTGAAAACAGATATTCTGGCGATCCGGTCTTCATGACGTTGTGCACTAAAACAGCCAGATGTATATGTCTCCGGGAAGCCATGTTCAATGTGGATGAGTTGTTCAGATAGGGTGTGATATGTGTTCGTGGGGGGATATTGTAACAATATCTACAACACGCATTCTGAACCCTTTGTACAAGTCGAGCTGTTTTTGCTGTTAGGCGCGGGCCATAAACCAGATCACCATAATTTAATTTTGACAATACAAGAGATTCACAGATCTTAACACGTATTTCCTCTTTCAGGAGATGTCTTATGAATCGCCTAAGTCTTGGCTTAACTAATACCCGGTCAAGTTACTCGGGACCTAGCTCGAAAACGTCGCTTACACTCAGGTGCCGACTTAACTAGACCGGGTAGTAGTTAGGCAAAGACTTAGGCGATTTATAAGTTTAGTGCAAACGGGTGTAAAAGTATCAAAAATAGGTCTTAACTTAAAAGAAACATATTACAAAAAAATCAGGAAATAACAAATATATGTAGTTCAAACAATAATTTTGTAAAAAGACCATGAAGGCATGGCCATGACCACTCAAGCTGTTTATTAACTACACACCTATTATTATAATTTGATTGTGTAATCTTTCTCATGAGCCGTCGAGTTTAATTGGTTTCAGCACTGTGATTTGATTAATAACAAGTTACTGTGGCGTCTTCTGTCGCAATCACTTCAATTTATTTCGGAGGAGCCGTAGTGCTTTATCTGAATTTTAATTAACGTACACCGATCATTTCGTATTATCTCCAACTGTCTTATTGAGATGTTCTTTTACATATTCGAGTGTTTCGTATCGACATTCTCGTAATTTAGGTCGTCCTTTATAACGAGTGAAGTGTTCACGCTTCTTTTTAAGTGTTATCTTGGCACATGACGAAACTCCATTTGGAGGTACTGTTACAAGAAGCGCGAGTAACCCGAGCGAGCGCTGTCACGATGCAATTGTGAGTTACAACTTACCAATAGCAGTACTCGGCGGTGGAAAGTTCAGTAGATCAATCAATGTGGGTTCTTTACTTTCAAAATGTTATCAAATTCAATGATGACCTTTTAATCGTAATTCAATATTGACATTCGTTGATTGCATCGTCGAATCGTGCCCTCGTTATACTTAAGAATGGCGGAACAGATGAGGTATTTTCTTAGTTTTAAAATGCCAGAGTCTCACAACAGACACGCGCCAAGGAAATAACCAAATTAATGTAAATGGAGAAATGCCTTATCGCCACTCCTCGGAGTGAAATATGTCTGGTCTGATGAATGTTCGGATTCCTGAGGCGACTACTAACGAGACTAAAAACAAACTGAAAACTCATCGAATTGGCGTCATCCCGTCGTTAGGAGTTTGAAAGGGACCGCCTTCTGTCATTTTGCCCGGTATTCGAATAATTACAAGTAGGATCGGTGTGTTCTAAACGCTGGAGGGCTTTATTGATGGTCTATCTTTAATCTTTGTCCCGAAGGGATTCTTGGTGAAGTCTTCGAATACTTGGCCCTTTTTAGTGAGATCTTCATCAATAGTTTGAATTTGCTCAGTTTGTGCGGTTTTTATGAAGCAAAGTATATTTTAAGTTATATGAATACATCATTTTAAAATATACTCGTATATGAAAAAAGATTATTGAAACATATCATATTACTTATTTATTAAATCGTTATTTGAGTGGTTCGAATCTTGATTTAATAAGTGGATGGTAACATTTTTGTTAACATTATTCGTTTGATTTAATAGTCTTATGCCTGATTTCACTCAGTCAATTTTAGGTGACGGATTTACTCCAACAACTGTCACCTAACATGGCTTAGGGGTCACCTAAAACTTAGGGGTCAATGGTGAAAATGGGCATTGCCTCCGTACAAAGCATAAGTTTCAAATAGTTATTCCTTGTTTTGTCTCGTTTACTCTAATTTGAAATGAAGTTTACATGACGGAAACATAACATGGAATATCTATTCAAAGCTCATAACTACTCTGTTTATTAGTAAGGCCTTTAGAGTTAAAACCCTTGGAAAAAGTGAAGTAAAGAAAATTTAATTTTAAAACTTTCTAGGAGAGCGAGCCATAGCAAATGGATCGTGAAATACCAGATAAAACTCAACTAAGGGGCTGTAAAAAATTATTGGCCGTGTGGCTCACACATTTTTATCAGTAAAACATAACACATGCCCAATAACATCCACTAAGTGGCTCTCGAGCCACGAATATAACTCTCGGAGAATCTAATGGTTTAGATATCGGACGTTAAACCCGTCTGTTTTTTGAGTGCTCGATAAACCTTCATAAGTTTATAAGAGGATCGTATAAATAAATCAGCGAAACGGAATACGTGAGTTCTGATAAATCTGTTCGTGAGAGTTGTAATAAAACATTCAGGCTATGCTTTCGCATCCGTTGAAACGAAGACGCCTCGTCTTGATGCAGTTTACTCGTAAATGCACTTAAGACTGAGGGAGGCATAAAAAGATGCGGCCGATCTAGTTAATGGCGGTGTGGGAGGTTCGCTGCAGTTACCCAAACTAAATCAACATGTCTCCCATGTGTGCGATGAAAATGGTTTCTGTGACAATCGTCACTGTTGCGACGTGCATCCAATTTGTCTTTGAGTTGGTTTTTAGACGATTTTTATTACTTACATCTTAGAATACATTTTATTTCATTGTATTTTAAGATCATGAAACTCCATTAACAATTAAATTAATATTGATATTCGTATATAGAAAATTACTTACATAATAATTGATTATAATAAATATGTACTTTTTCTACAAAATTCACAGCTCTTATAATTTTTACTAAGTTTAAGGTTACAGCCAATAATTAATATTATATTAATTATATGTATGTATTGCAAGAATAACTCGCATTATACAAAGTTGAGTTTTAAAATGAGTTGATGGGAGTGTGAGTGATATAACAGTTGTAAACATAATTGTAAGTACCTGGATGATCGAGCATGATTTTAAAAAATATTTTTTTGAGATAAAGACTGAGTACAAATAAAGTAGTGTAAAGATTGTATTACTTCTTTTAACAAGAACTCACTTCCAATAACTACCTAATTACAATAAATCATTCCATATTTCACACAAATCATTTTTATTTCACAACACTCAAACTTATTCGAAACAAATTAGATTCACCCAAACGTAAAAAGGCCGAACGTTCTCAAGATCAATACAATGCATTGACAAGGTGCAAAAAGCTTTTCTGAAGTTATCACAGACCATTCCTTTGAAATCACCGGCGGCGCATTCTCACCCTGTGGCAGAAAAACATTAAGGCCGACCACAACCACAAAAAATGGTCAAGCGTGTGACGACCTTTATGATAATAAAATAAAATAATTAAATTTTAGAAAAAAATAGTTAATCTGTTCCAGAAATTAAATCGTTGGTGTTGAATGCCTAATGGTTGAAAGCGAGAAAACGTGGTTCTACACCAATAACCACGTTAAACTACTTACAGCTAGCGTATTTTTATGTTTACCAACACTTATTATGCCAGTTATCTACTGCAAGAGTCTGTGAAAAAGAAACTAGACCAGATTTCGTTTACGGAACCCCATTAAAGCAAAACATCGAACACACCTACAAAAAAGTGCTTGAATAGCCACCTTTACACTGGAAATGTAACACGATACATACAAAGAGTCGTCGAGTGCCAGTCAAGAGGTTCCCAAACAAGATAATCCCTTTGTTAGTCGAGTTATAATGGCGTCTCCTGGGAGTCCACCGCTATTATTTTCTCTTTCATTCATGGCAGCAGCTGTGAGGTGTGCTTGAGAGCCCGTTTCCTATTTCAACCTAAATGGAAGTTCAATTTTTGCACTGGAGGAAATCATTATCTGTAGAAAGGAACAAGGAATTGTCCTAAAACTTCGTTGTTATTGAGTATTGAAGTCGCGTTCTTTAATAATTTCTTTGAATGCCTGTTAAAAAGTACTTCCTCATAGTATACTCGATCAAGACTTTATAATGTACGTACCTAGCATAATTTGAACAGCAAAGATCTGTTGATGTGGTCTAATTTGTAACATAATTATTATTAATCAACATTTTCTGGCAGTTCACTAATAAAAGTTTTTCTAACTGTTACTCAGGCATATTTGTAACGGGATATTTACCGTGTAATTGGCTTACTTCGTGTAATCTCTGTAATCTTAACGCATGCAACTGCGCCGAATAATAGATAATTACGTGAATATTCCATTACACTAACACCTTTAAAAGACAGGTTTTCAATGAGAATTGTAGATATATGTTTTAGTTATATAGTATATTATAGTAGCTCTTGAAAGTACGCAGTGCAGCGGTTGAGAAAATGGGTCACGCTTACAAAACTGCTAAGTTTTTAAGGAACCTTCACAGCAAGGTTGAAGTTTGAAGATTCAGAGTGTTAGAACTTGCAAAACGGTTTTTGAACAATATTTTATAAAGTTTACTTCCTTTTTATTTATTGTAACGTATGTTGTACAACATAAAACAGTTTAAGCTGACTAGCACCACCACTTCCGAATTACGATGAGATCTTTAGAATCGATTGCTTAAACTGGATGAAGAGAGAATAGTCTAAATAGAAAATTGAAATTGAAAACAGGCAACATTCCAAACGACAACTCCTCGAATTTAGCTACTGATATATTGGTTTCCTTGTAAAACATTTCTAGTGTTTATTTAAAACGATATTAGGTAGCGTTTTTTTAATAAAGTTTAGGTATTATTACATTATAAACACTCCAAATAAATATTTTTACAAATATTTAGCATTTTAGTTTAAATGAATCAGCAGCAACATAACTCATTCATTATTATTTTGAATTCATATTGCTAATTTATATCAACACTGAAATTTTATTACCATGAGTCGAGTCAATCGTTAATGAATACGTATAGATACACTACCTCAAGCCGCATACGCTACGCCACGCCGCCGATAAAACACTATTTGAAAGAGTTTGATTCACAGTGCTGATCAATTAAGCAGTAACCATATTAGATACTCTATCATAAGATGCCCTATTTTCCATACAACAAGAGTCAAGAATTAACAAAACTGTAAACATATTGCTACAAAAACTCAGTTCTAACGATGTTGCACGCCGAAGACCACGTGTGGCGTCCTAGTTTACATGCTAATTGTATCATTCATGTGTGAGATACTGCACATAAACAAAGAGGTACTATGTTAGCTTCGTGAGTATGTAATAGCTTTGCTATGGCTATTGATTGACGAACATTTTAATGGGATTGTCGTGTTCGGAAGTAGCACTTAGATCGTGACAAGCCAAGTTTTTTGCTTGCGCTCTCTTGTATCGCCCTTTTTATCTTCACTCAAAGTTTTTTCTTCATCGCGTCGAGTTCCTACGGCGAGGTTGGCGACGACAGTCACCTTTTTTGTCGAGCTCATCCAGTTATCTGATTCGAGATTAGGTGCAAAGTCTCTAAGGCTTTATCTTTTTACTTTGCCCGTATTTATTTTGTGGATGATGAAAGTTTTTAATTTCCCTTTTTACACTAAAGCCCTAAGTAATTATACTCTATGTAAAAAGTTGACGGTTCGGCCCAGAATTTATTTTGGCTGAAGAGTTGAAAGGGTCCGCGCAGAGTTTCAACAAAATATAATAGTGTTTGTTTATTTGGGCGTCCTAAAATTCTTTTATTTGTTTATTTAGGCGAAACGTCTGCCGTTTTGTTGGGATTCCGTTGTTTTGTTTTTGACAATATTTTTTTGAAGTTTATATTGCGTGGTAGTATCTACCTATACGCTTACAAACATTTTCAGGCAGCAACGATTTTCTGTGTATCTTCGCTGAATCGAATTATTGAAAGTCCTAATATTGATGATTCTAATAAATAATAATATATTCTTATATATAAATAGGAATTTTATTCTTTGATATCAGTAAGAATGTATGTATTGACGAATTATTGTGAATTAAAGACTGCCCTCTTTAATACCTTTGTCCAATTAAAATAAAAAACTTACCGTGTTTGCTGTCAGCGGCAACGGCGACCACCCATAGCACGAGGAGCACGGTCCCCCCTCGCGCCATACTTCACATGCGTGCGCGCATCACCTAAAACAATAGTTGTTTGAGTACGTGAAAGTCAATGTTTGAACAGTTTCGAGGGCATAGTTGAAATAGCAGGATCGTGGTAACAGAGTTTGGCACTTCAACGTAAGACAGAACCGTATGCAATGGACTCCTGATATGCATATAAATGAAAATAAAGTTCATAATGAGAATATGTAAGTATAGTGATTCACTATTACAAAGCTATATCTAAGTATGACAAGAAAACTACAATGAATCAGATAAAATAATACTGAATAATGTTACCCAAACAAATGTATATTTAAAACATACATTTATCTAGGCAACTGACAAACTGGCCACCAAATTCTGACCACTTTATTATAAAACATTTCTAACAGCCTACAATTTAAAATCTCTTTTCATTTAGTATGCAGCAAGTGTCATTAGTTTAACTATGATTCGTCAAATGTTAAGCTCACCGTTATTAGTCACTGCCAATGGCGGCAGTGCACCAGACCATTGTTGTATGGCACCGCAGCGGAACTAATAAGGCTTTTAGGCTCGTTTTGGAGGGAAAAAATAAATGGTCACATCATGGGCGTGTTTAAATAGAGATTTGTAGGGAACCGCGTTAGAAGACGACATAAATGTGAAATTATAACTGGAACGAATTTGATTTAAAACAGATGGTGGATTGGAAATGGTTTGAAATAGTGTAGTGGTCGTCTAAATTGGAATATACGACTTGAAATGGTTATGATCTTGAATTTGGTATTAGAGATGTGTCTGAATGTTGTAAAGTAAATGTGCTTAAAGCGAAAAATATACCGTTTTACAAAAAGGATCTGGTTATAATGAGTTTTCTACCTGGGATTTATTTAATGCTTTGCTGTCTTCATAGCTAGCTTCGAAGCAAAGTAAAGTAAATTGGTTTAGTTAATCTTTCACGTACAGTTAGTTGGTTTTTATGTGTAGATAAATAAAGATTGCTGATAATTAACTCTTTTAGTAATAATAACTTCTGTTAGTAGATTACTCGTATCTTAAACTCAATTATTTGAAAAAGTACCTATACTATTCTACTAGACACAAATACTAGAACTATATTATGAAGACAATAACTCATTTAAGTGACATCAGATAAAAATTTACATTCGTAAGCAAATTTTGTCAAACACCTAACGTGCGATCAATAAAAAATCTGACACAATCTTATTTGGTAACAAAATTTCGAAACATGTAATCTACCGCTCAAATTACCAAAAAAACGAGATGTATAAGAAAGCATTTACATAACTTTTAATCCTGCATAAGACTTTAATCCGTTAAGTAAATCATTTAAAGTACATTCAAATTATAATACGGTAGCATTTAAAGTTTTAATATCATGTAATCCTAAAGATAGGAAGAGCACGCGTCAGCTATTTGAACAATGATTCATCAGTATACTAGCGTCAATAAAAGAGACTAATTAGATGAACAAACCGCTAAATCACTCAAACAATTAATCAAACACGAAGCCCGTAAACGGAATTAACTGTAAACTCAACGAAATTTGTTTAACTCCATCCCATCATTAGTTGAATGAGTCGGGTACACAAACCGGGCGTCAGCGAATCAGGACCGTAGTATTACGATGCCTTGGAACAGCTAAGGACGACTGACTAGACAGCCTTTGTGATCATAATTAGTTCTTACAAATATTCCAGACAAAATAATTAATTAGGTATGTCTGTTCTTAAAGTAGGGCTTAGAGGAGAAATCTTTTTGTGTAGACATTTTCATGTCTTTGTAGTCTCTAAAGAGTATCGAAGGCTTGTCATTGGGTTTGGAAATAGTTGTGAGTGGTTCTAAAGGTGTGAACCTACTGCGGTGCATGCTGTATACAGTTGCAACTGTCTGAGGGCACGCATAGCTTAGACATGTGGCTCGTTTGTATGGAAACGTAGCTGCACAGCATGGTGTGCGTGCACAGTGGATTCAAGCCTTAAACTCCTACCCGTTGTTCTTACTTTGGGAAGGAGTAAAAACTTGGTGTAGGAGTACCTTCTGATTCTAAGATTGGTGTACTCACCCTTAGACCAGTTGTAAGACATTCTGATATTATTAAAACCTCATTAGTTTAGTTACTTACTTACTAAGTAGGAACCTACGTATGTTTGAAATATTACGAATATTATGCCAAGATTCTACAGAAGATTGAATACTATTTCTACCAAGTCAGCCTTATTCTTTTTGTATTTGATGATCTTTAAATACCTTATCTAATCAAACTAATTCTGTTAATAAGTTCAAGCCTCTGTTTTTTGTTAAAAGTTGTATTTTTCTTTACTAAGGTAATGTGTGTACCTTACCTGCTGGTAATTGATAATCGAAGTAAACACTGTAAGGTCGTAGGTAATTGTGAACTACTTATACCTAATCGGAATCCTCAATTGAACTGACAATCATATCTCTGGCTAAAGGAACATAACAATGTTATGTATAGGTAACATTGTTGTGATGGCGACAGCAACTAGATAACTTATTGACCCCACTTCCTCCAAAGTGTTTATATTTATATAGTATTAACGACAAACCATGTCTGCACCTTGAGAGTAAAATGTTATTTTTTACAATTTGAAATAAACGGTGAAATAGACGGCAGATGGAAAAAATAAGGGAGACGTAAAGTAAGGGTTCGAAACGTCAGGCTAAAATAGTTATGTTAATATATGACAGGTAGATTCGTATAAAGTGTTAAATTTTAATGTTGCAGTGTTCTTATTGCTATTGATTAGTTATATAAAATAATGGTTAATTAATTAATTGAGTGAGGAGCTCAACATATTTTGGTTTGTTTTGTACGCGGTAAAACGAAAAATACCTATCCAATTAAATTCAATCATTTAATGTACTCCATAGTATACATAAGTTGGTACAATACTGGTTAGATAGAACATTATGGGCCCGGATCGGGCACTAAATTATTTATTCTTTACTAAGGGAGTGCCGCGCGGAATTTCGAAAATTTACGTGTTTTTAAGTCACTGGTGCTAGGCGCTGAATAGGTCATATACATTAAAAGGACTAGTGTAGGTTAGCTTGATCCTTTTACAAGGCCGTGGTTGTCTTGGAATTTGAAATAAATACCCAGAAACTGCATAAACAATACGTTAAAGTAATGATATCTAAAAACTTATTTCTTCAGAAACTTTGTAAATATAGCACAAATGAAACAATGATCCGACATCAAAATGTTTGTATTGATATTCCGCAGGCCACTGTTGTCTTATTTTTCAATAAAAAAATATGAATATGAAAATATTAAGACTTTTATAATTTTTAACCCAAACGCCTATGATTTTACGAAAGTAAACATTGCTCTAATTAAATCACTAGCCTACTCTGTACAGATATTAGTATGCGTGCGTATTC
This sequence comes from Eudonia mercurella, assembly GCA_963082485.1. NCBI lineage: Eukaryota > Metazoa > Arthropoda > Insecta > Lepidoptera > Crambidae > Eudonia > Eudonia mercurella. The sequence goes on from OY720026.1 coordinate 20,061,265, forward strand.
GTAGTCGTGCGCCGTTGTCACACCACTGCCACGCGCCGCTCGCTCGCTATCATAAAGAAACTTGAAACTCGCAGTTTTGCGTCCGCGCTGCACCCCCTTAAGAAAGAAATGTATTTCTATTTAAGCTTTAACAATAATCTAAAACAAATTGCTTTGACAAAAAAAGGTCGGAGGGTATTGGTCATTCTATGGTCATCTTTATGGTAGGCGGAGTTAACTACGATCGCCACGTTAAGGCAAAAATGTTTGTAACTGGATATCCTTAAAATTTGTCTATAGTACATACGAGTATATAGTTATTCAATACGTATGTAGGTAGGTATGTCACTGAACTCCTACTAAATTGGACCAATTTTGATGTTTTTTTAGGTAGGTGGCGCTGCAGTAGGGTTCCATCATGGAAAACGGGTGTTCTCAAGCGGACGAAGTCATGAGCGGGCTACTTGTAAAGTTATCCTAGGCAAACCTTTTTAATATCCAACGTTTTGACCACAAATTGCACCGACATTGGTATCAGGCTGACCTTTACTAATTAGTATGCGATAAACCCCGTTGAAACCTTTTGTTTAAAATGGAACAAAAAGTGAAAAGTTGAAAAGTGTATATTGATATCTAACATCAATCACGGATGGGTGATGCAATCAACATTGCTCGCCATCTCGTTATAATGCGTGCTTTGAAACACAACTTAGTAAATCTACATGGCATTTGGTCCCATATAGGAAAACTTAAAGTAGATACTTAAACAATGAAGTATACGTCACCAACATTAAGCTAGTATGTCTTATATGTTTCATTTATAGTCTAGACTTGCTTCCATGAGCAGCGCAAATGGCAGCGCTGCGCTGCCATTTGCGCTGACTTAAGATTCTTAAGCCGGGCTGTGTAAACTTTCGTTGCGTTGTTTCAGTTAGCTTAACCGATGTTGGAGCTAGGCTAGAAGGTCGGTTGCTTACTACCCAGTGTCACGTGTAAACATCTTTACATAAAGAAATAGTTTGTTCGTAAATTCCATAGCTCACAGCTCATGATTCGTATGTCTATGGTTTGTGTTTTACAATTCATCTGTTTGACAATTTTTTAATTGAGTTTTAAGAGATACCTGACATAACTGCATAACAACAATTTGAAAAAAGACAAAGTGTTAAAAATTGGTGAAAAAATGTTCGCAACAATATTTGCGTAAAATTATATGTGAATAACAATATTTATGTAATATTAGTATCATAAATCTGTATCTTTAATTTACCATTACAAATGTGACCCATCAAAGAACCACCATTTCAAAAGTTGCTTAGCTATCACAATCGCTAGGTGGACTACTAACGAGAACGCGTTACGATAACAGCGCAGGCCTTTTCGCACGTATTATCGCAACTTTACTAACCGTATCTTTATCGTTACTCTCACGGTACCGATAAAGCTTCCGTTATCGAAAAGTTTAACCAGCGAACTTCGACGTCTTTTGCATATTTAACGAACACTTACATAGCTCCTTAATGCTCGAGTAGTTTGGTATGGCGCGGCAAATGTCTGAAGGCTTTCCGATACCACAAAATAAGGAGACTTCAGAAGACAAGCTTAACACAAACGTTTTTTTTTGCTGATTGCCAACTGGCATTTTCTATTTCAGACGACACCTCGCTTTGTGAACATTCAAAAAGGCTGATCCTTACTGACGCTGTTATAAGGTCGAAAATACGTAGCGCCTGTGACAATTAAGACCGCAAATTAAAAAAATCAAAAATATTTAATAAATATTTTTTTTAATCATTGGTTTAATCATTAAAATATGCAGCTAGTAAATTACGAATATTGATGTTATCAATATATTTAACTGGTTTCTAAGCATATCAATTAAGTAATTTTGTTGTAATTTGAACAATACCTAGTGTTTTTTTTGTGGTGTTTAAGGGGGTGCAGCGCGGACGCAAAACTGCGAGTTTCAAGTTTCTTTATGATAGCGAGCGAGCGGCGCGTGGTCGTGGTGTGACAACGGCGCACGACTACGAATACGCACGCACACTAATATCTGTACAGAGTAGGCTGGTGATTTAATTAGAGCAATGTTTACTTTCGTAAAATCAAAGGCGTTTGGGTAAAAAATAAGAAAACTCTTAATATTTTTATATTCATGTTTTTTAATGGAAAAATAAGACAACAGTGACCTGCGGAATATCAATACAAACATTTTGATGTCGGATCATTGTTTCATTTGGTTTATACATATTTACAAAGTTTCTGAAGAAATAAGTTATTAGATATCATTATTTTACGTAATGTTTATGCAGTTTCTGGGTATTTGTTTCAATTTCCAAGACAACCATGACCTTGTGAAAGGATCAAGCTAACCTACACTAGTCCTTTTAATGTATAAGACCTATTCAGCGCCTAGCACTAGTGACTTAAAAACACGTAAATTTTCAAATTCCACGCTGCACCCCCTTAAGAAAATAATTATGATCCAGTCAAAATTATAGAATCGTGTATTTGAGTAAGCGAATTCAAGATAAAACAAAGACATGAATTTACCTATATGAACATTTCAGATTCGTGAGTCATATTATAGTCTTAAACTATTTGCCGAAAGTTGGTGCATTTTTTCAGTGTATCACCTTCACCGGGATATTTGAGGGCGGAAACTTAAAGGGTGTTAAGACTCGAACCTCGGCTCGGGTTGACCGGGTCGTAAAGTGGGGAGAAGCGCCCAGGTACATGTCTATACCTGGTATAGAGCGCGTGTGAACCGGTTCGTCGTATCCTTGTTCTACGAGTACGGTTTCTTGGGCCTAAACTAGTGTGCATCTTTAGTGTAATCTGTAAATGTGTAGTGACATTTGGATGATCGGGTAGGGTCATACAAACGCGCTCCAGAAACACACACAGACAACCTTTCACGGGCACGGAATTTCGCAACAGCTGAGCTCAGACCGTTTCCCAGCTTTATTTTTTTATACTAACGGATAAGCACAGTGCCTTGAACTTACCTGGTGTTAAGTGATGATAAGGCCATGATGGAAGCGCACTTCACCCGGGATCCTCAACTTTTGAGGCACTGCTATCTTATCTGTAGCTGCCGGAACACAACAATGCTACAAACATTGATGTTATGGCGACATATTTAGATAAGATGGTGGTAGCTAGCCAGGCGGACAAACGAGCCCCACCACCAACCAAACCGAGTATACAAACATGTCCACAACAAGGAATCGAACCCGGGACCTCTGGGTCTAAACCGGTGGTCTTAGCCACTAGACCACAGAGGCGGTTATTCCAAACTGTTCCGAGATCCATGTCTATGCTTGATCTGTATGTGAGGTCGAGTGCGGTGTGTATTGAGCTTACTTTCTGGGTTCTCATTATTTTGTCGATACTCAGATAAATGTTTCAGACGTAGCGTACGAGCAGTCTTCAAAGAACGAATACAAATCATTTAGTGCTCTCATGTGGGCACCGTGGTATAAAGGAATTGCATTATTTTTTATCATAAGGTTTTTTACAAGTTGACCAACCAGAATGGCTTTAGTTTAATCATTATAAATATGTATTAATGAGGAAGATTACATCAATTTTATATCGAGCAATCGTGTAATCTTTACTGAATCCCTTTAAAATAAATATGTAACGGACATTTTGGGTTAAGCTTAATTTTACAAATGATTAAATCTGTAATCCTTATGCTCCCTATGATGTACACATCCATATAAATCGGAATTACGAATTTATTTTTCATTAAAAGATATTTAGTGAGTCCTGCAATGTTATTTAACCAAATTAATCAATAGAGATTTATAACTATGACTATCACTGTGACTATTTAGTTCAATAAAATGCGTTGTGTATATTTGAGTTGGTACTTTAAAAAGTCTTATAGTTAATTTTTGTTGTAAAATAAATAATTAAAAGAAAACGAACCAATTAAAGTTTCGATAAGTATCATAAAGTTTGAATTTACCTGTCAACATATTGTTGTCGCCATATCAATTCACAAACACAATCAGATAAGGAGGCACATAGAAAAAAATACACATACATACTTTAATTCATAACGATCGCTAGAGGCGAATTCATTTGTATGAGCGACCACGCACACGTCCATACATAAAATTCAATTACCGTAACTACCTTGGCCAAGTTAGAAGGGCCAGCCTTTCGTTGTTTCCCATAAAGCATTTAAGACGCTTTCATAGATACGAAATAGCATTATTGAAAATGTAACCACCCGTTTATGCCTTGTCTTGAGCAATCAAATATGTTATTTGCCGTTTTAATGATGTCTCGAACTGAAAGCTTAGACATTTTATTACATTACGTAAATTATATTTAGGATGCATTGAAGAAAACAATCGTAAATAATAAGATTATGCTTAAAATGCATGACGCGTTACTGATTTTCTATACGCTCATCGGTGATCACTGTCCAACTGCAATGTTATCACGCTAATATTATGAATGCGAAAGTTTGTGCGTGTGTATGTATATTTGTTGCTTCTTCACGCTGCAACGGATGGATGGATTTGGATGAAATTCGGCATACAGATAGTTTATGACCTAACATATAGGATAGTTTTTATCCCGATGTTCTCACGGGAATAAAACTCATACCTTTTCTCTATATTTGGTTGCACAATTTACTACTTAGGTCTTGGATTAGTTATTTATATTTTGTCCCCACCCCCACAACCCAGTCGGCCCAAGCCGAGCTCTTAGCCTTTAGGGCGCGTTCCGTTCTCCATCCGATCTAAACCTCTCGAAGAATCTATTTTTTTTTGAGACAGTTTGCTGATTGCTTCAGACGGCATTTTCAGCTTCACCGGGCTTTTTTAAAGGCGGCGAGGAACGTAAAGGGTCCCTCAAGCCGTGTGAAACGAATCACCTTCAGAGGTTTTCTAGAGGGAACGGCATCGCGCACTAGTGCGCGTCCCCGTGCCCTACTAGATTCTCCGAAGGGTTCGGATCGGATCGGTGCTTCGTTTCACACGGCTGCAGGGTGCCTAGTGTGAGTTTTGATTACTATCCGTATTCTTTCGATTACGTTTGCGAAAACGAAAATTAGTATACGATTGAAGCAGCGCCTCCTGGCGACATAGGAGAAGAGTTAAAATGTTGCCATACAAATTTTCTTTTTCGTTAACGTGATCGAATGGCGAATGAAAGTCGCACTTGGCACCCAGGAAACTTTTAAGTTTCTCGCAGACCTCAAAAAAGTCCGGTGGCACTGAAAATGTCAACAGGCTTTCAGTAAACTTTCAAAAAAAGAAAACGGTGTTTCGCTGTCGTCTTATGTATCAAAAAATAAACTGATATTTTCTTAATTTTTATGTTAATTTTATTTTGTTTATATAATCATTAGTCTTATTTTTTTTTAATTAACTGGTGGGCACAGTGCCTTGATCTCACCTGATGTTAAGTGATGATAAGGCCAATGATGGAAGCGCACTTCACCCGGGATTCTCAACAAGTGAGGCACTGGCTCTCTAGCTGCCGGAACACAACAATGTTACAAACATTGATGTTATGGCGACATATATAGATATGATGGTGGTAGCTAGCCAGGCGGACAAACAAGCCCTACCACCAACCAAACCGAGTACACAAACATGGTACATGCTAGGAATCGAACCCGGGACCTCTGGGTCTAAACCGGTGGTCTTGGCCACTAGACCACAGAGGCGGTTAAAATCTATATACTAATATTATAAAGCTGAAGAGTTTGTTTGTTTGTTTGTTTGAACGCGCTAATCTCAGGAACTACTGGTTCGAATTGAAAAATTCTTTTTGTGTTGAATAGTCCATTTATTGAGGAAGGCTATAGGCTATATTACATCACGCTATGACTAATAAGAGTGGAACAGTCGCTAATTAACGCGGGTGAAACCGCAGGGCACAGCTAGTGTATTTATAAAGATATGTTTATAAAGATTTTGAGTTAGTTTGGGAAGTACACATCTATGCCGGAAGATTTTATGATGAAGTAAATATATCATATGATACGTGGGTCTGAATCACAACTATTATTTTATTACTCATTATCACATTCCCCTCGATTTCGTGCACGTTAATTTTGTATCTTTGTGTTATTATATATTACTATTTGCAGGGAGGGCCTGACGACCTGTAGCCCAGGTTTCTTTTTTTCTGAAACCTTTATCAGGCACCAGTCTCTCACAAATATAGGATGCTATCTAAATTTCTAGTAAATAAGCCTTACTCAAATGGACCTATTTTTGTGATGGGAAAATAAACATATTTTTATCCTATTTATTTTTATTAGCTGCAAAGAATGTATAACTCTATCAGTAAAAGCATTCTTGGAAGTGAAGCAGTAGTTCCAAAGTTACCTATTCAAAAAAACATACAAAATCACAAACTTTACCTTTTTATTAATAATATAGATAAAGTAATTCTTCAATAAAAAAAAATATAATAAATAAAAAAAAAATAAAAAAAATAAAATAAAAATAAAATAATGAATAATTGTATATATAAGTATTTACAATAGAAGGAGAAGAAGATTAAGAAAAAAACATTGATTGTTATTTATTTTATATAGACGTAAGATATCTTTTTTTATAATAGTTTCAAAAGTCTGTAATTTCTATAAGTCGTAGAAATATTCTGACCATTAAACAGCCAATATCTATATTGCTGCTAACATGAGCATAGATAATAACCTGTATAATGGTTGTTTTTATACCGATCTTTGAATCTCAATAACATCTTTAGAAACGAATTGCTATAAAAAATATAAGTTACCACATAACTGTTTTTGAACGAGCAATTTGTTTCTATATACGAGTAGCTACTGTACTTAGATCCAATACTGATTCAATACAACTTTGAAGGTTTTTAAATCACTCTAAAGGTCATATCAGTCATGAATACGGGTTTATTAATCATATAGGTAGATCGTATAGTTACTACAAATGAAAAACCTTCATTTTTTATAGTTGCCAGCTTTGTTATAAGTGTATTGCTAATTGTAACTTTTGTATCACGTTTTTGTTGTCTTGCCATATTTTTTTTTACAGTTTTTAATGTGGTAACACTCATGTTGCTTTAAATCTACGATTTGATATGACTTAGCTTTACAATTACAAAGATATAGTAACCTTGTAATTATTCATTCAAGTTTTTAAAGGATTAAGCGACGCGCAACTTTACGAAACAAGAACATTATGCCAAAACAAAATGGACTATAAAAAGAACTTTGCTTGGGCTGGTCTTCATAGGCAGATTATAAAAACCTGGCAGAACGTATTAAAATATTAAGGGTAATAGAAGTTAACAAGGTTGTTTTTTGTGTAGCAACAAAACTATGCCACGTTGTTATTATGCAAATTATAGATGTAGGTACTCGTGTTGTTCTTAAGACTATATTGGTGTTATAAAGTGCTAAATATATCTAAATAATCGTCATTATCAACAGCCAATAATTAGTTAGCTAAGTACTGCTTGGTAAAGACCATCTTTTTTACACGAAACAAAAGGCGGTCATTGGCTAATAATTCGATAGATATGGTATAAACGGAGCTCTACTTATCGTGTCTATGGCGTAGTGGCGAGTGCTTTCGGAATGAGATCGTACAAGTGAGCAACCTTCGCAATACCGGATCACCTGATGGGTGACCAAGCTAAATATAGATCAGAAAACACGTTCGGCCATTGGTGCTAATTGTTAGGTAGACGATGTTAGTTAATGATGATAGGACTCAAGTAGGTACATACGGGGCTACTTTTGAATCAAGTGTAACTATGATCACAGCATCTAGTCTTTAAAGTTGTCTTCCTTATGTCGTTCTACACTAAGCAGCTAGGTACCTATATACTGGAACTAGCGGCCCGCCCCGGCTTCGCACGGGTGTACTTTTATTTTTACACATTTTTTTCTTCAATAAATGGACTATTCAACACAAAAATAATTTTTCAGTTTGAACCAGTAGTTCCTGAGATTAGCGCGTTCAATCAAACAAACAAACTCTTCAGCTTTATTATATTAGGTAAGATATCTATTTGAGCAGCTACATATTATGGATCTATTGCTGGGATCAATGTTACACTTGATTCAAAAGTAACCCTATTCTACGTAGGTAGGTACATAGTTACATTATCAGACGTGTTATTTAACTCTTGTACATGTAAAAATGACATGAACACTGCATTAACTAGATAATGTTGTAATATTATTACTGTCCATTAATATAACGGTTTCGACAGCCTAATTCTAAAACACATCATACATAAAATAATGAACTCATTATTTCTAAATGTACATGGTAAAATCGTGACAAAACATTTATCGTTAACGTGTCTACAAATTTGCATTATGTAAACACCGCTCGCTGTTCAATGAAGGATTACGTCGTGATAAGATCGGAATACTCGAGATGTAATTACTCCTAGTAAAATGCATGGAATTAGTATTTAACGAGTTATCTGTCATAATGATAATCTGTAGCGATAAATCAAAAATGTTGTTACAAAAACTAACCTTCAGTATTCCTTTAACAATATTATAGTGATCACAACAACGTGAATATAATAATAACCGATTTTGTTACAAGTAGTCATAATTCATTGTAGTGTCGCCCTAACAAACGCTTTTTACCAAACCATTACGTAAACAACAAAGGAGTTTGCCTCCAAAAAGATTCACTGTTGCGACATAAAGGAGAGCGTAAAAAAGTCTAATAGGCGCTATTCCCTAATCTCCGAAACTATCTCCAACACGTCACAAAGCATGGTAATGGAGATTGTCATTAGCCTATTTTCTGGAGGCGGCTGACTTTTTATCAGATCCAAAGAGTTCTCCCATCACAATTGCGGCTACCGCTTTACCGTTGTTGGCTATAAAAAATAAACGAAGCTACTCCGTGTTCTGGCTCAAGAGATGTCGTGATAAATTCGTGACCAAATTCTATATCATCATCGACAGGACAGATTGGATCGTAAATCTTTTTTGGTGTCGGAGTACATCCACTTCGAGTTACCGGTTGTAAATTAAAATACGACACCTATATGGCGTGTTTATAAAAAATACTTCGAGCCATTTATGAGTTGAATAAAGTTTCAAGTTTATTTCATATCTTTCATTTCACTTATTTTTTCTAATGGAATGGAGTGAAATACTTTATTCAAAACTTTTCTATAAAATCTTTGAAGTTCCATACTATGTTACCTTTATGATCCATTAATGAGAATAATATTATTATTAATTTTAAAACACTCATGTATTAATAATATCTATTAAAAACCACTTACAATTTCAAAACAATCCACAACTCATAAGTTTCACTGAAAACTAATTAATCTGTCACAGGCATCAAAATAAAAACCACGAGTCCAACCGATTGAGGAGCTTAGGCCACATTGCACGGGTATGAAATTGAAAACAAGTTCACTTCACGTATGCAAATGACAACAACGAAAACTGTTTTCACAATTCGCGGTTACGAGTCGACTGTCGGATAGGCGCAGCTACGGACGTCCGCAGCGGTTCGACGACGCGATATGACTGCCTGCCTCTGCCAACCGCTTCAAGCCGAGGGGAATAGGGAACCGCGGGGAAGGGCCGGGGAGGGGGGCACAAACCTCTCCAACTGAGGAGATAACTTTTGATCTTTTTGGAGGCATAGAAGATTTTAATGATGCAGTCACATCTGGAGATCGAACAGAAAAAGTGCGTCACAGCTCTAAGTGTTAATGCATGTCAAGAGCTTAGTGGAAACGATGTGTTAGAAAAAGCGATGCTAAGGTTGCGGGTGACATTTTTAAATATAGCCCAGAGGAGACAAAGTGGCGCATTGATAAGCAATTAAATTTCAGCTTAATAACTGCCTGAACCAGGGGAACGTTTTATGGCTTAGATTAGAATCTCCGGTCGGTCTCAAAGTTGGTAAAAACACGAGATGCTCTCGCGGAGCGGGATATTGCATTTTATATTCTTCCGTATTATTTTCACATCATACGAGATGTCTTGGCAGACAATATTGCGCAAGGCGGTTTTTGTCGGTGCCCCGCACATGTCAGGGGTTCCACAAAGAGCCGAGGAGCGCAGCAGGTACAAAAGGCCCCAACCCCGCTTCAAGTTACAACGGACTTCTCATAGATTAATGACGGGAACATTGTGGAGTTAAGAACCCAAAAATTTACAACTGCATTGTGTTCGGAATTCAACAAAAGGGCACAAAAGATAGGATCAGCTTCTGTTATTACCTTATCGTTTAACTGGGATCTTCGTGATTTCTCTCACTTTTCGAGTAATACGAGAGGAATTATCAATGGGGGATTTCTTTTAACGCGAAACCCTGATCCTGTACAGATGTTTGGGAGGCGTACCGTTAGCCAGTTTACAAATAATCATATTGTTAATTCAAGTAGTTCTCATAGCAATGTTCATTATTATTATGGTTTTCAAGACAGGATGCTAGAGGTCAATAATAAAAAAATGTGAAGAATAAAAAATGTGTATTAGAATTGTATTTATGTTGAAGGTACTAGTTACTAAGCACTTAAAAGTAAGCGTACGCGAAATAAGACAAAACAAGAATACATTATTATTTATATTATCGACCACATTGATTTATCGCGTGTTGCCAATGCAAAACAGACAAGTATGACCAATAATAAAAACACTGTATTGGAAGTTGGAAAATAAATCACCAGGAACAGTAGTAGATGTTGAAATAAAAGCTTCGCGGCAAGTCACCGAGTGTAATGAGTAATGGTCGGGGGTTCATTACTCAGACGCCTTGGAGTTTAGCTGTCATCTGTCATTGCTATAAATGACGCCTCTTCGAAATCTTCTATATGTATATAGGTATTAATACGTGAAGCAAAAAGTTTGTACCCCTTTTTACGAAAATTGTGCAGACGGAGGAATATGACGCACACTATAATAGAGAAGGATTGCAGAATGTTATTTTTTTTAATTATGCAAAAAAAATACTTTAAATCAATAAAACAAATAATACACACACTACCATGTATTTGACACGCAAGCATATATACTCTTTTCAAAAATTTAAAAAAAATGGAAGAGGAGCGGCCGAAATCTGTCAATCCAATCCAAACTCACATTCTATCGTTTTTAATTTTTGATTGCTTAGGATAGGTTCCAATGCGTGCAGCCTTAATAAAATTACGGTCGAATTTTGACCACTGGGCGACCACTAGTACTAACTAAAAAGCGTTTAAGATTTTTGCCAGTTAATAGAAAAAGAACAGTTTATAAAATTAGGACGTTTTGATATTGTACAAAAATGTAATATATAATTTTAAAATCACAACAATGCTGAGATTTTACATTTGGATACTGTTGTTACTAAATCTTTGTAAAACCTTTCTATTTTAAAAATTTATCCTTATAAAACATCTAAAATGTTAGAAAAAGGATGCTATTTGTTAAATTTTAATGATAAAGGAAATCATGATATTTACAATTAAAACCATCAAAATATAGGTACATCAACTTATAGGTAAATAATATTCTTTTACAACCGTCTCAAACGCAAATATAAGATACTGTTCTGTGAGCCATACGAGTCCACATGTTTTCGATCACAATCTCCTCTGTTACGGCAGTGGCAAATTTATTGCCATCATTGAGATTCTTAAAACTCAGCGTTTCAGATAAGCGAAAATACGTCTTTACAAATTGCCTCATTTTTTAACCACCCCGACTTTTACTGTCCAGAATTATTTGGAGATAATTAAAAGTCTTGATTGCTTGCGATGTTCCTTCACCCAGTCTACCCTGTTTGCTAATTAAGCCACATAAAATGGTTTGTAGGGCCCAACCGCCGTTCTGATTGCTTGTGACCGCTCGGCGCGCTAAAGAACCCATTGTTATTCTACAGGCGTCCATTCTTTGTTCATCCATCCGTCGTATATTCGATGCACTTCTTATTCTTATCGGGAATTTCTCCACACTCACGTCTCTATGCACCGGCGTATACTAGTTCTTTTATGGCCAATTTACGCCAGACTCCGATAGAAATGAGGTCTGCTACGGAAAAGTCTATTTTGTTTTACGGGCGATGCGAGTTGCTTTATCGGATCACATGTCGACAGTGGACTTATGCTGAGGAGGTCACGACTCAAGATAGTTTGTTCGATAAAGTCCCTCTTTCTTTGAAAGTGGTAACAATTGCGTCATCTATTGATAAAGATACTGGCAAGTATATTTATATTGGTAACATTAGAAATGTTACGTTTGTTGTTATTGCTAAGGTTGAGTGCTAAAATATATTTGGAACCGCGGCAGACATTTGCTATGATAACATTGCAAGTTTGAAATTATATCGCGAGCGCTTGTTGACTCCGCTGTGCCCTGAGGCAAGTCCATCGTTCATAGCTCAACTCAAACACCGAGAAAATTAATCCCGGTTTACTTCGTTAACTACCGTCAGTTTGTTTGTTTTTCAATCGTCCCGACTCGTTCACTTAAACTGAGAGATCGTATTTCGGATCAAACATCGAAAGCAAAGGGCTTCTAATATTCTACGTGACTTCGTCAATGATAATAGATCCAGTTTTTAAAATGCTATTAGAACGAAAGCTTTTTTCATCGGCACCTTCTTGTCCCATTGTTAAAGAGAAATCGTTCTTAACGGTTATACTTTTCCGTATTTCCTTCCTTTTTGCACGCGCGTGCCCGTAACTGTAAACCTTTATTAAATGTTATGTAAGTTTAATAACATGAAACAAATTAAAAATATTTACTCTCAAGCAAGATATAAAACGTTTCGATTTTTATTCTGAATCGACAGTAAACCAGCTTTCATACTGCATTTCTTGTGTACCGATACATTATCTCTTTACTTACAAACAAATAGAGACTGAATCTCGACTAAATAAGAGGTTTTCCTTCGGGATCGGTGGAAGGGAATAAAAGTGGCACGAGACTCGGCTGCTGCGGTTTTATTGTACCTAATAAAATCTCCTGAGCTTCGATATAGCGGCTGCTTGAATTATAAACGCGATATACAGGGATATAGTGATTCCTTGAGTAGCTCAGTTGAGAGCCCAGCTTTGATTGCACCTGCCATTACGTATTCATCCATTTCAATAATTTAAGTTATTCATGTGGTGATGCATATTTTGTAGGGAGTTGTTTGAATTATAAACACGCTCCGGCCCCGGGCGGGATGACTGTCGTGTGCTACCGGTGCGGTCGGCTCACGACGCTATTTGTCTAGTGCCCGAAGCGTGGTTCGTGCAATTTGCATCGACCAACCACGCCCATCGGCTTCCACACTACATTATACAAAGTTGAAGCATTGTTCCTTCCAGCGGACCTTTATCTGCGCGATCAACTATAGATTTTTAATGCATCTTTTTGCGGATTCTTGCCCGTGTAAGGCCGTAGCTCGTCCAATATTCATCTGTGCGCAACACAATTTTTCTGTATCGTACTCTCGGTATACCGAGTAGTATTATCTTAAACAAACTCGTGTGAATAGGAGTTAGCTTTTACAATTTACATACGTTGATGCGCGTTAAATGATTCTGCTGCTTTAATGTAACAACATTTGCTTCGAGACATAACTACGTTAACTTGTTTTTTTAGATGCTTACTTTTAACCAGTTCCGCAAGCAGCATCTTGTTCAGAAACAAATTATAATTCAATTATAGGCAATATTAATATTTATGCTAATGTTTATGTAAGCCCGTAATTATATGACACGTTGCCTCGAAGAAAGCATATAAAATTCATCCAGTTTTTAAATCGTGTAACAAACTGCTTTAATGAAAGTACCTGACAAATTGTTGTCAATTTGACTCCAGGGCAGTTATAGTGAGGATTTTCTTCAACTTAATGTTGATAACGGTATGATGTTTGTACTCATTACCATCAGCCGATACGAGTAAATGTCCACTGCTGGATTCAGGTATTCCTACGTGAGGAGATCGGGTCATAACTCACCGCAGTGATCTAAGGCGGATTGCTGGGATATTTATCAAAATGGTTTTATATTATTTTAAATACTAGATTTCAGCTGGCCTCAGAATATTCCGGGTGCAATCGATCTGTCCTGAAGTCACGAAATAATAAGATGCATTTACTGGATATGAATGCAGTATAATCATCATCATCATCATCATCTCAGCCAATAGATGTCCACTACTGGACAAAAGCCTCCCTCAAGATTGAGGGGATTTTGCCATAATCGCCACGCTTGGCAGGCGGGTTGGCGATCGCAGTATGGTTAGAATGATCACAAAGAGACGCTGCTATAATGCTATTATCGATTTCTGAACTGAGTACCGAATTCCATCCAATTACGAACAAGGGTGATTAATTGTAATTAGAAGGTTAATGTGTAGGTATTTCAAATAAAAAAACTGCTCATTTGACCCAATAAAACTACCACTGTTTACAATTTAATTTTTTAAAAGTAGATTTCAGGGATTTTACTCATAAACAAAAGTTCATGATATTATAGTAGTTAACACAAATGTTAAACACAACTGGACATACATACAAGATTTCTGTAATATCTCCAACTTCATCTCCGGCCCACCAGAAATCCCTACAAATAGAAAGACATTAAAATGCGTAATAACTTAAATGCTCGCATTGCATCTTCAGCCATTCCACTTAACACTTGATTGCGACTCATTGCACCGCGGACGTTTTAATACATTTATGAAAAACATGAATGGCCTCCCCCTTTTGACGGCGCAACTTTATTTCGCCATAAACTTTGCCTCCCGCTTTAATGTCTTTGAAGTCTGTAACTTCTTACTTTAATTCTGATAGGCGAACCAGTTTGACTTGTTTAAATTGTTTACTCGCATTCGTTAAAGTTTCGTGGCTATTACCAGAGGCTTTTACCGGTTCCAGGGCTCGGTAAGGTAATTAACGATTTAGCTGATATCTTCGTAGGGTGTTGGGCTTTAACAAGGTATGTATTATTGAATATTGAATATTAGTGTCATATTTTAAGTAATGCTTGTTATTTATGGATTATGAACGTACGAGATACTTAACATATTTCATGAGCTAGGATTTCAACAATAATGAAATAAGTCGTAAATTTAATAAATATGTAAACTTAAATGTAACGTAGATATTATTGAGAATAAAATATTATTAGGAAAAAGTAATACCTCTTGACAACTTGGCGCAAGCCCTACCTAATTAGGTTATGATTGCAATTTATGATTTCCCAGCATTAAAGTGTCTTTGTTGTTGTTATCAATTGGCCCCCGCCCGATCCTCTAAATGCTACTACACATTTACAAAATACACTAAACATGCACACTAGTTATGCCAAGGACACCGTACTCAGAGAAACAAGGGTACGGCGAGCCGGTTCACACGAGCTCTGGTACCAGGTACAGACATTAACTGGGCGGTTCTCCCCACCCCACGACCCGGTCACGGTCTGGTCAAACCAAGCCGAGGTCCGGGTCTTTAGAAGCGTGCTCGGGTTATTCTACTCCCCAATCCGATCCGAACCCCTCGGAGAAACGAGTAGGGCACGGGGACACACACTAGTGCGTGATGCCGTTCTCTCTAGAAAACCTCTGACGGTGCTTCATTTCACACGACTTGAGGAACCATTTAAGTTGTCTGCCGCCCCCAAAAAAGCCCGGCGAATTTGAAAATGCCGTCTAATGCAATCAAAAAACTCTCTCAAAAAAAAAACAATTGGCGTAGACAGAGGAGAAGACTTTTAAAGTTTATCAGTCCAAAGCACTTCTTGAAAATACATTTTGCTCGTGGAAACATTCGAGTCGAAACAGTCTTTAGAATGGTTACAGTAAATACGAGGAAATTATTATAAGGTAAGGTATAGCAACTCGCGGTGTTGCACCATTCAGTTTTACGATTGCTTCTTTCAAAGGTGCGGTATCTAATGGGTTTCGCAAATCTCGCTTCAGTTATATATGAGCTTTGGGTTAACGGAGTCAACTACCGGCCAAGATTCCATTAAATTGTAATGTCGTTGTCAATTATAATAGTTTAGGGTTAGTCTCAGCATTTACTTACTTTAACAGCAACCTTACGTTTTATATACCTACAATAAGAGTATTTTCAATGTCATCTCAGGAAGATTGAGGTTTTCGAAATGGGTTAGATATTTTGTACTGATGGTCGAACACCGAAGCGCATATGACTGGAAAGTTTTTGTGTCAGAAAATAAAGTCTCAGAAACATAGAGCTGAATTAAAGTTCTTCGAAATGAGTTAGATATCTAGTGTGGACAATCAAAATACATCGGAATGCATTTAAGACTGTGTCAACCTTTACTTCGTTTCTTTTTTTGGAAACTAATTAACCTACATAACAATAAGGTGATTGCTAAACGTTCATACCTTTTAAAACAAACAACGTTGGCGACTTTAATTCTGATATTGAGATACTTATCTTGTAAATGTCATGCTAAATGGGTCCAATATTTTTAAACGGCCGAGAGTCATAATGGCAATTGGAACTTAATATGGAATCGAATTAATTTCTCTTATTACGACTGTTATTGTTCCGTTTAAAACGTAATTTAGTGTACTTGGAAGAGTTTAGAGTCAGCTTATGTTATACAACTATAATGTTTGCTTTAGACATTATTGAGATAAATATTTTATTAGGGTTTTATGTGGTAGTGGAGTTCACATTGCACGCATTCGATAGTTGTTTCAATCGCCCAAGTTAGCTACCATGTTATCTAAATCAATGTCAATAGCATACATTGTTGTACTTCGATGGCAAGTAATGAGAAAGCCGTTCCTTAGTAGTTAATTACCTATAGCATAACATTAAAATACCTGACTCGGCATTCCAGCAGGTGCAACATCGAATACCCGACGTGATAGTTTCTTATATGTTACCTTCCATAGACCTTCCATGTTCAGCAGGGACAATTACTCCAGACTTATAATTTGTCGGCAAAATTTAGGGTTATTTTTCCCCCCATTTCTACGGCAGCCTTGCTTTACTACCAGTCATATACAACTACTATAGCATAACGCTAGGACCTGACCCGTAAGTCTAGGAGGAGCAACATCAAACTATATCACTTTATATTTTTGCATGTTTTAAGCCTTCCTTTTTCAGCAGCGGCAATTACTACAGGCTTATAAATTGTTGCAAGCCTGCACAGCTTCCCCCCATTTCTGTAACAGTCCGCTTTAATACGAGTCACGTACCTATAGATGACCACAATAGCATAACGTAAAGAATCCTGGCTCGGAATGCCAGGAAGTGCGATATCATATTACTATCTCAAGAAATATTGTTTTATGTTGTAGACCTTGCATGGTCAGTTGCGGCAATTACACCAGACTTACAAATTTGCGGCAACCCTGCACAGCTTCCCCCCATTTCTGCGGCAACCCCGCTTTAATAAATCATAATACTTTCAACTGGAGCCCGCGTCCGTCGGGATTAAGACTGATGTTTTATTTGACGTGAACACATTCATTTTTCACGCAAAAAGGCTAAGATAAAAATGTGCCGCGGATCGTAGAACACATGACAGCTGTTCAACTAGACGTTGGGGATTCGTAACTGTGTTTGTAGGTTATTATGGGTGTTTAGTTTTTGCTTATCTGTTAAACGGTTTTGTGGTCTAGTGGATATACTAACAGTCTTAGACTAGAGACCCCGCGTTCCTAGCAGGGAGATAAATATCATTGTATTTGGTTTTATTGGTACTAGGACTTGAAAGTTAGTCTGTCTAGCTTCTATCTAGGGACAACAATGCTAGTAGCATAAAGAAACGTTTTCAGACCAGTAAAAAAGTCCTATCACTAAACAAACGTAAAGTAAATTATGCACCCCAAGCATCAAAACGGAAATCTCCGTATTAGATACTATTAGAAGCAGTTAAAAACATATAAATGGTACTTATAACAACAAAGTCCAATCCTATACTATTGCAATTCGCCATATTATGCTATTACTCATCATCCTCAGCTCATTTATGTCCTTACTCAGCAGTTTTCATGGCCCGTGCGCCCGATAAGGGGAACGGGCCATAAACCACTACGCTGGCCCAGTGCGGGTTGGTGGTTGTGAACGACTACTAATGCAGCCGGGACCTACATTTCTTCGCCGGGATTTACATGCCTTCCGAAGCACGGAGGAGCTTGAGATGATAAATTTTTGGTCACCCATCCAAGCCTTTGCAAAAGTTGCTTAACCTCAGCGCTCACAGGCCGGGCGCGTTAACCACTACGCCATCAAGCTCCTCCTTTGTAATATTATGATTGAGTTAAGATTGAAAACCAAATATTCAAACATGTTATGCCTTACAAAGGGTTATTAAGAGTTCGATTGAGTTTTTAACAAAAGTAATTAACAGTTACGACTCCGTACAGTTTTAGAACGGCAAAGGTCACGAAAGTATTAATGTCAAAGAGCTTGTAGAATTTCTAACAAGAGTTTGTTTCCCTCGCCTATTGCGATCAGTATCTTGACTGAATGCCCTATTTCGAAGGGCCTATTCCAGCTATGCCCTGGAGGGACGACCTTTAGTGGCCCGTGTCACGTAGGGCTCTGTTATGTTCCAATTTTTCACTGCAGTACCTACATCTTGTTGTTTTTCCTTAAGCCCAATGGCGCTTCAAATTGTATATTCAGAGGGACTCTGCGTTTTATTGCGCAACTTTGTTCTAAAGTTGATTTGGGAGAATTACTATTTCTTGCCTTTTTAGAAACAGGGTGAATAAGGTTGTTTCTTTGTTTTTTTTAATACAAGCGTTTTTTTATGCAATTATGTATACGTAAAGAATAAATTTAAAAAGACACAATTATGTTAACTTGTAATTAAATGTGTTCACATTTCTTAATACCGCTATTTTTAAAGTATCCACCTGAAAAATATCCTTTAGAAAGAAGCTAGTGGTGCAGGTTCAAATCCCATTCATGGATTTTTTTATTTATTTTATTCTGTAGGAAATTTTTGTTAACCCAAGATCGGGTTAAATTTCTCATCTTTACGTCTAAACATAACAATTAATTTGCTTATTTTATGAGTTGTCGTTTTGAATAACATTTCAACTAAATATGTATAATTATAGAATTTACATATCAAAAGGTATGAAAGAAAGCAATCATCTAATTGGCATGCAATGCGATTTATTCTGTTTAAAACTATTCTAATATTATTTAAAAAACACCTATTCCAACAGAAGTTCTTATCGAAAGTTCGTTGAATATTCTGAAGAAATTGCTTAATTAAAACTATTCTCGTTAAGGTGAACGAACATGTTTTTCTGGCCGTTAACCAACATCTAAATTTTAATCAGCTAACTTAATTCCTTATCACAACCAAAACATCTTTCTTTTAAAGTATGCACAAAATGTAAGATGTACTATATTTTCAAATTGCGGAATAAGAATGCTGCTTCAGATCAGTGTGGGTGAAAGAATTATATACCTACTACGAGAATAATACAACATCCATTTCATTCATACAATAACCTCCTTTACCTGCTCACCTACCTTTTTTATAAAATCACACTAATAACACGAGAAATATTGTAAAAGTGGTAAAAAAATTAACCTAGATATAAAAATGCAAAACTCTAGCTTTTAAACGAAAATAAACTATTTATATATCTATTCTTACGATAGATAACTCTAAATTATGCCAATTGGTCATGTGCGTGCGATGTTTTAATTTTTTCAAAGATTCTTCAGTACGACAACCCTCTAGAAGGCACATTATCTCGTTGTGAAATCTATATTCATTAAACTATTTATAATAAAAATATCACTTACCTACTAATACCACAAAAAAATCGAACCTTGAAAAATTTAACAATATTCGACCCCTACCGTTCGCCATCAAAAATAATAATAATAACCAAAACAGTGTCGAAAGGGAGAGAAATTAACTAAATTGAGACACAATAAATTTAGAATGGAAGAATCGCTTGAAAAACTCGTGGTTGCCCGTAAAAAACAATACCCTACTAAGTTTCTCATAGACGTGCCATAAGGTTCAATCAATCAATGTCCCTAAAAATAAAAAGGTGGGCACCGAACACGACCCACGTAAACTCGGGGATTGAAAAAAACTTCGGAGTGTATATTTTTTGTGGATCAACCATATTGTTTCGGATGGTCTATTAGGGATACAACAGTCGAACGCAGCGATTTGTGTTTCAAATAAAATAACGACAGAAACTTAATTGAAAAACATAGATTATTTGAATAAGAATCGTTTTTTGGAGAATTTCTTGACATTCATCTTAAGTGACGGTAAGTGGCGATAAGGCCGAAACTGTTTAGGTATCAAAGTAACTAGATCATGCAGAAACCTTCGTATTTGGGTCTCAATGTTCCAAGTTAAGCAACTTACTGGATGAGTGAACCATCTGAAAATATCTGGAATTCTGGAGCTCCTCCGTGCTTCAGAAGTTGAAACATTCTAACCGACAATGAGACAGTACGGTGTATGGGCTGATCTTCCCAAAAGCTTTATTATAATGTGAGAATGCTTGAGTCCAGCTGTGGAAAAGTTATAGCTGATGATGATGATGATGATGATGGTGATGATGATGACGATGACGATATATCGTAAGGTAAATAAGAATTACATTCAAGAGTGGCGCAATATGCAAAGTGACAATTTAAAATATTTTTTTGTAAAAACAATGTTAGGTACTAATTTTACATTCCAAATTCTTTTGAACTCACGGCATATTGTGATGCCCTCATATTTTCATTACAAAAGAGGCGCAAAATATGAGGCTCGTTAGAGCGTATAAAGATAACCCGAAATGAAATTCCACATGTTTTTTATCACAAAGTAATCTTCTGCTTCTCAGCACATTCGTTTGGGTCGCTCCGCGTAAACGGCGCAACATCTCACACACGCGTAAGACTCCGCATAAAAATTATGATTACCTCCCACTTTGACAAACCCCATATTTCTAGCACTTAGCATCCCCTCCGCTCTGATCCCACGAATGAATATTTATAACGGCCATGCTACATTTTTATCGTTTTACTTCGGATGCTTTGTACCTGTCACGGGCGCGGAATTTGATGGTCCCGAAGAACAAAAACGTCCTCCATACTCGCGTTTCATTAGAGAGATAAATTACAATTCGTGTGTGGATGCCGATCACCGAACTCGGACGGGCCGGAAAGAAAAGCGAGCGTGTTTTTACACATTATACTTTCAAATTGGCGAATTCCGCAGACAGCCAAAGGGCACTTTTTGAGTCGTGATCGTTATACGGGTGAGTTTCTTTCGGCATACCTATTTTGATTATCATCAATTTCGAGTCGTGTTGATTTTATTTTGATGGTTGCGACTGTTTAGTTTATCAAGCGAAACAAAAATTCGGCAATCAGTTAATTGGTAATATTCACATAATAATGGTAAAATTTAACATCAAAACTGATCGTGTTACTATTGTTGTCAATAATGTGATTTTGCTTGTTAAACTGTTAAACTGGTTAATTTTAAATTTTACTAAATTAAATTTTTTAACTTCGTCTCACATAATGGTAGGTGACAATAAGTCTGAATGTGGAAGCGCACTTCTTATGGTGACACGATGATGTGATGGTGGTAAGTAGCCAGGCGAAATTCATACAAACCTTACCACAAGTCACAACATATGCGGTTAATACAATTTAGCTATTTTTGGAGAATTTTTTAATAAAGCTTTCTAAACCTGTCTATTATTTCATTCCAGTAATTCCAATTAATATAAATCTAGCACCAATCCATTCCTAACCGTACGAATTGATTAATAATATTATCCTTTATTCAGAGGAGCTTATGAATTCACAACTGCCGTTCAAAACAGATTGAGAATAAACAAAACGTTTCTTGCGTTAAAAGAAAACATCTAAAATATACGGCGTAATGGAAAACCAGCGAAACAGAATTAAAAACCAACAGCGGACGGAGAAACTTGTTTCCAGCAAAAACGATACTATGGCGTAAGCAACACTGCCGCTGCTCCGTATAAGGTAAAATAATTAAAAGACGAATGCATTGGCATTATATCATCGTCCATAAAGAAGCTGGCTGTAATGGGAGCCACGTTTGCAAACCATAAATGTATAGACTTTTGAATTTCTTTATCAACTTAATGTTTGTTGGTAAAGTCAGCTTTAAATTGATCGATACCATTTAGAAAGATCATAAATATTTAACCAATAAATTAAAACAAATCTTAGAGTACTTTGTGACTAAAGTAAATTTTTGGCTAACACTATAAAGTATATTTTTAAAATAATAGGCAAATGACTCCGTTTACATTTTATTATTCAAGCAAAAGAGACTTAAATTATCCGCATTCGTGTTAAGATTGTATTGATAATTTAGAATGACTCTGTCAATCTGATGCTTACTGTACAACAAAGTTTTGTTCCATGCCTTTGTCGTAAGTTATTATAAGTATTAACTTACTTTCGTCGAAGCCCAGTCAAGTTGAATAATCCCTGAACAGTTTAACGCCTTGTCACTTTTCAATGTTCTAGTGGAAAAATATTTGCTTTCGTTCCTTTTTTATCGTATGTAGAAGACTTAGAGCATCTCTAAACTAGACATCAAACCGTTCGCATCGAAATTTTCTTAAATTAGTACAGATAATTGAACTTATCTAGGGCAAAGACTACATTTATTAATTTAAGTTACTTACTTAAAATAGTGTTAATAAAATTGAATTTTCTTAGTTTACTTTCTTTCTTTTCGTTGTACTAAATATGGTTTTGAGATTTTTCAACAATGCATTTAGCTATAAATACCTACTTGATCGTTATTGATGACAACGATCATTTTGCTAGTCTCTCTGACTAGAAAGAACTATGTACTCGGTTTGGTTGGTGGTAGGGCTTGTTTGTCCACCTGGCTAGCTACCACCATATTATCTAAATATCGCCATAACATTAATGTTTGCAGCATTGTTGTTTATTGTGGATCCCGGGTGAAGTGCGCTTCCACCATTAACCTTATTATCACTTAACATCAGGTGAGATAAAGGCACTGTGCTTACCCGTAAGATAAAAAAAGAAGAACGACCTCATAGCTGGTGTAACTATTTCCACCTCACTACCGCCCGGTTTAAACTATAATTAGCTCTTTAATCCTACATATTTCTTATCACAGCCCACATATCGATAGCACAGTAACCAATTACCCACACACGACGTGCCATAAATTCCCGAAGATTACGCGTCTCTCCGAAATCCCAGCGTAATGAACGTAAAAAATCTCCAGGGAACATCTTTATCGGGCAAGCCTAATCCTAATCAAACAGGGCCTGTTTATGATCATAACACCTTTATTAGGCTATCGCATCCTGACTCTCATTACTGCTCTAATTGTTTGCGTCTCCCATATCTGGATGATGTATTGGTACATCAGTCAATGTACTGTAACCAGATTTCGGGTCAGAGTTCGGTTCGGAAATTAATGAAGGTTTTAGAGTTTCGGTGATTGATATGTCCAGTCCAGGAGTTTTTGGACAATATATAAATATTGGTATGATGGACGGCGCTTGTGTTCATGTTTCAAAATATATTTTAATAATAACGAGTATATCTATTGGAAGGCACATCAAGTCGATATGGTTGTGGTTGTTGTCGTAAGGTAGCAATCGTTAAACCCCACCAACATGTATTAGGACAGTGTGTCCCGATCCTCACACGCTATTTAAGAAAGGCTAAGAATGTAATCATCACGTGAAAAATATATCCATTTTGATGTTATGTTTGTTTCATCATCAACTTAAGTACCCCTGTAGTCCAACGATAGTCAGAGTCCGAGTATTATCCATAAAGTTAATATATTGGTATATTAACTTTATGGTATTATCATTAAACTTCACTATTTTGTCTTACATTACAACCCAGTTTGACTTGAAGCTAGCTGCTAACTATTTCTGTGACGTTTTAGAAGCATAATTTAATTATTCTAATTAGTTATTTGCATAAGAACTAACTTGAATACGATTTTATGATTATTTACATATCATTTTACGAAAATATTGTTGCGAACAAATTACAGGGTGCGGGTTCGAATCCCGCTCGTGGAAATTTTTCAACACGTTGTCTTTTTTCAAATTGAATATCTACGATTATTTACATACGCAAATTTTGTAGCGAACAAATTACAATTTGAAAAAAGAAAAAGTGTTAAAAAAAATCCACGAGCGGGATTCGAACCCGGCATGTCATGGGGTGTGAGTTCGAATCCCGCTCGTGGATTTTTTTCAACACTTTGTCTTTTGTTTGCTTGAATACCTTAAAATAAATATACTTACAATATTTAAAAATAAAGAATGGAAAGAATTGCCGTTTGCATTAAGCTACTTAAGGCGAATCCGATATCGAAGAGGATTGTTAACAAAAAGTTCGTTTTAGCCTTTATGATGCACGCGACTTAATTGAACGCATTTGCGCCGATGGCTTTTACCAGATAGCGTCAATCCCGACGCTTCCTTTGATAAGGCACGTTCCGCTGAAAGGGTGTTAAAAATCCATTGTGCAAATTTAATTAAAACCACCGCTAAATGTTCAACGGTATTCGACATGGCCGAAATTTTAGCCGGAATAAGGATGCGAGAGATCGAATTCAATTTTATGCCACATGTTTGGACGTAACTTTGTTATATATTTCGCTGTAACCAAACACTCCCGCCGTGGACCCTCCATTTGGACAACAAACTCAATATTTTCAATGGCCGCAGCGATGATGGCCGAAGTTGAAATGTCTGTTTTGATAAAGCGTGTTACTTCATTATTGGCTCAGTTCTCATGAACAATACGATCAAAATATTATAAGTAAAATGATGTTCGAGTTGGCGTGTAGATATTTTTTTATGTTATTCGCAGCAATTTACATGCATTTGTAACTTGGTGATAGCCCATTTTTTAACGAAATTTAATATTAAGCGTTTCCACTTGAATATATGTAATATGAATTTTGTATGAAATGTAAGTATGTTGTTTTCTTAAATTTATGAAATATTCGCGTTTATTTTACCAAAAGCCCCTTCAAACAGCTGGTGTTGCGAAGATCGACGAAATTGTGGTACAAGGTGTCTTTGTCCTAGTAATTAGGTAAGTACTATAAAGATAGATGTTAGGCTTCTCTCTCAACAACCAAGTCCGCAATACCAAGATTCCAAGACGGACGAAAGTCCAGGACATTCCTAAACGGATTGCAAAACTCAAATGGCGAGAACCAGTGATGGCCGTTGGAGTAAAGCCCTCATGGAATGGCTGCCGAAGACGGACAAGCGGAGAGCTGGCCAACCAACTGCTAGATGGGCCAGAGATATAGAGCTGGTCGCTGTAAAACCCTGGATGCGATCAGCTCAAAACGGAAGGGATTGGTGTAACATGGAGGAGGCCTGTGTCCAGCAGTGGGTAGATGGACGGGCTAAAAATGAAATGATGAAAGTAACAAGTATCACTCAATATATGTAACGCTTACAAGCCTGGCCATGGGATCGAGGAGCGCCGAGCGAATTCTCTCATTGCGCCGTCGAAATGATCCCCGCACATCAGTTAATTGGTAGAACACACCATCCCACACCATGTATATGGAATACGCTCGCCGCACCGCCCGCCAGTCACCCCGTCCGTGGCCAGGCCGTTACGCTAGCATCATACCGAGCGTGGTCCGGCGTGACCAGCCACGCTAGCACGCCATACCAGGACAAGCTGCTATAGGTGTAGTATGGCTCCTTATCAACAATGTTACTATCGCGCTAACAGCACCGTGATACGTACAGCCAGCACCAGTTATCAAGGCTTCAAGGCTTTGCTGCGTCTGTGGTAACAGGAAGAATGTCTCCCAAATAGTACTTAATATAGCTACAGTAAATAATGTTATTTTGTCTAGTTTTCTGAGTAGATTTTTTGCTTAAAAGTCAAAGTATTGTACTTATATTTTTACCAAAAAAAGTAACACTGCACTTGAGCCTGTCATTGACAGCCACAAATGCGATTTAGATTTATTCATCTCCGCCTGTCTTTCTATTTTTTGTTCGTCTGCCTGCATTGTTGTCTTTGAAACAATAGCTGGTGGTACTGTCATATCCGGATTTTATCATTCTAACACCATCAACGGAAATGCTAGGCGATACGAGTTTATAATGTGGCGTCATAGCCTTTTTACTCTGTAACTGTTTGTATGGGCTATCTGAATGACATAAGAGCCCTCTTCATACTTACATTCTTAGAATACGTAATCCAACCAATTATTGCAAAGGTGTGGTCTTCAAATCTCAATGTAGTAGTAATTTAAGTAACTATTATATTATAGTATTTATAGGCGTAATATAGAAGGCAATTACTAACCCAACAACCTTCAAGAGGTTAACGATTCCAACACGAACGAGGAATGCAAGCAAAAAAACTGTTGATTGAAAAACTTCAAACACCACTGGCGGCAGTTCGAGTCAATATTATGAAACTACCGGAGTCAATCCTGACAAAACAGAGCATGCTTATTTAAAAAACAAAGCGGGATCGAGGGGTGCTAAAAGTTGATGTTTGTTCGGGACAGAAGTTTATGATCGAGGACGTCCGTCCCCATCCGGAATTTAGGCGCCACTAGCATTAGACAATCCGATAGGAGAATCGGATCCAGCGTTAATGGAACATAAAAATGTTTACCGTCACATAAATTATTCCCTAAAGGAGCCGATAGGTTGAGTTCCACAACGCCAATGTTTTATTGCTAATGATTATGGATGTTTTAAGACTGTATAATTTCATTTTAAAATTTATCGGCAGCCCAGTCAATTCGTAATTTTGAATCTTTAATACCTCTAAATCACGCTATGAAATTCTTATTAGGATCCAAACTATAATTCTCCCAACAGTAATGGGTTGGTAACCCGTAAAATTTGTATTAATAGTGACACAATGAATGGGACACACGGTAAATACGTACTAAAGTGATATAGAGTGTTTTCGGATAGCCCTCGTGATAATAATTTGGCCTACGCCTCGGCATCCAGAGATTTGAACACAACAATACTTTTACATCGGGAATGATTCGAAGGACGTCCAGGAATAATGATATAGGTCCCTTGGGAGCTACACAATGCATCGGGTATAATAATAGTTGTAGATTTGAGAGTGATTTGAATATGAATGGCACCCTCCCGCGTGGTACTCGTAATAACAAATATGAAGTGTCGCTTTTATACGCACCCCCGATGCTTTTGACTTTGGTATAACGAATTGGGTCCTAAATTGTTATACTTTTTAAGTAATTATACATGTTATTATGCTTATACCAATGTCGTTTGATTGTGTACCCCTTTGATGTTGTATTTATTTTTCGTGACCATAATGATATATTGAAACTGCTCAGAGTTTTATTTTTATGTTGTTACTAACGGCTTAACTAAACTGTAATTCCTTCTTATTCGTCTTTAATCCCCCATAGCTTTAGATGAAGACCTTCGAATTCAATGGTAAAAAACATACGTAAATGTCTTATGGAAATAAGCCTTGTATCGATAGAATTTTATTGGTGTAATGAAAGCGAAACACAGGCTTCCACTAATTCAATATTCCGTCAATACATTTTGTTCTCTGCGTAATCGTAAAGAAACAAGTATGCGTAATTCCATAAAGCGTTGCTGGGTGTGGCGGTCACAGTCCATTTAAGATGTATATAATGTATTTTAGACATATATGTATAGGTGTCATGAAGTCATTGAACCCGGTCTTCGTAATATATATATATATTTTTTTGTTCACAATGAAACACGGGGTCCTTTATACGAAATGTGAAGAAGTAACTTGCGGGTTGACATTCGTCAAGATGAGGACGGCTAGTGAAGCACAATTCTGCTGCTCTAGCTGTTCTGGACACTTCTTTTTAACATCAGGTACAGCGAAATCATTTGCCATCCAAGCTATTAAAAAAAACGCAGCGCTTAGAAGTGTTATGTTTCTTCCCTACTTCCCACCGGTCAGCGGCCATCGATCGCGGGCACACATTTTTCGCTCCTACGACGCGTCACATGTGCGCGCATTTCCATATGCAAATCAGTTTGTCCCCCGCTCCAAAGTGCTGTTTGTTTTGGCGATTGTTTGTAGCTACATCTAGATTTATGGACGTTGGGTGGGACATCTTTTTAAGGGCATTCATTTGGCTACCGATTACGGATTAACTAGAGGTTTTGTAGGTTTTATTGTTAATTGGAAATGTTTTAAAGGAAACTTGTATCGACCGGGACTGCTTTCTTTATATCATTCAGCGCAGCCCACTCTTGAAACATCAAGTTTTAACTTCTATGTCTCTACCGTTTAATTTCACTCAAGTAAAACCTACCATTAGCCAGGCCAATCCAATAAACAGGAATGAGTACCTACATCAATGCTGGTTACGGGCAGAAATAGTTTATATTCAGATTCTAGGCAAAATCGTATCTAAAAAAAAAGGTATTTCTAAATTTCTAAATTTTTAGAAAAACAGGTATTTCTAAATTGACCCGACCGGGGATCGAACCCGGGACCTCAGAGATGGCGACACCATGAAAACCGGTGTGCAAGCCACTCGACCAAGGAGGTCGTCGTATCTAGGTTTAGTTAAGCATACATTAATTATTGTGTTTCAAAAAAGCAACTGTTTTGGTCTAGTGAAAAACGTCGCAACGTCGTCGTCTTCGTCGTTGGAATGACATGTCACCGTTCAACCCTAGTGTCGTATTACATTATGATCCAGTGGTCAACATATATAACACTACACCAAGTTATACCTTAAGGCGAAGGGTAAGGCACACTAGCGCCGTTAATGGATTTAAATTGATAACTGCTAAACTGGATTTTTTTTCAAAACATTGCGGACCTTCGGACACTAGGCAAACATCTAATCTATACTAATATTATAAAGCTGAAGAGTTTGTTTGTTTGTTTGTTTGTTTGAACGTGCTAATCTCAGGAACTACTGGTTCGAATTGAAAAATTCTTTTTGTGTTGAATAGTACATTTATTGAGGAAGGCTATAGGCTATATTACATCACGCTATGACTAATAGGAGTGGAATATTTAATAATTGTGCACTACTTTTAGGTTTGTTTTTGTATTCATTCGCTAACACCAACAGTGGCCATTGTTTGTGAATAAATGCGATAGCCCGTTTTGTGAATAAACCACGCAACAAAAAGTAGTGCACAATTATTAAATAAATACTATGGATGCTTTCCTGTTGTCGGACGGTACGCAATGTTTAAAAAAAGATCCTGTCCGTTAGTAATTGTCAAATTATCAATTGGTGGCGCTAGTGTGTCTTACCCTTCGCCTTAATTGGAACTCAAAAGCAACAGTTGCGTTGTAGCTGGAGCGTCGCGCTTGGAATGAGATGTCACCGCTCAAACCTAGTGACGTTACGTGACAGCGCAATTTAGCCGCGCTTCTGGTTTTTTCACGGCGCGTGTCAAAACACGGCGGGAATTAAAAGTTGCCACTGGT
Organism: Eudonia mercurella; assembly: GCA_963082485.1. NCBI lineage: Eukaryota > Metazoa > Arthropoda > Insecta > Lepidoptera > Crambidae > Eudonia > Eudonia mercurella. Next base: position 20,090,682 of record OY720026.1, read on the forward strand.
CGTGTTGTGGGTGAGAGGCGGTTTGAGGTGGGTTGAGTTTGGAATGCTTTTAGACTTTTAAGCCTGAAAGCTTGATTCAGATGCAAAGCTGTTCAGAATATTAGGATAAAATAAGCGTTAGTGGTAAATTCGTAAGGTCCTGTCTAGAATTCTAAATGATAAGATAAGATAAGATAAGATAAGATAATAATATTATTTTATTTATTTTATTTATTTTACTTATTTTATTTATTTTATTTAGTTTATTTTATTTTATTTTAATCGGTACATAAACAGCCAAGGCCACTATAAATGTACACAACTAGCTTAGGTTGATAACAAAAAAAAATATATAAAATACATGATGCTTAAACACTACAACTAACAATAATCACATTATTCATAAAACGAGAGGACTAACATGAAATCTGTGAACCACAAAACAGTCGAAAAAAATACTATCTTTATCTTCTAATATATAAAATTATAGCGTTACAGTTTTCGTTGCCATACTCCTCCGAAACGGCTTGACCGATTTTGATGAAATTTTTTGTGCTTATCCGGTATCTATGAGAATCGGCCAACATCTATTTTTCATCCCACTAAATGTTAGGGGTAGTCCACCCCTAAATTTTTTTTTAATTTTTTATGGCAAAACATCGTTTGCCGGGTCATCCGGTATCTATGAGAATCGGCCAACATATATTTTTCATCCCCCTAAATGTTAGGGGTAGTCCACCCCTAAATTTTTTTATATTTTTTATGGCAAAACAACGTTTGCCGGGTCATTCGGTATCTATGAGAATCGGCCAACATCTATTTTTCATCCCCCTAAATGTTAGGGGTAGTCCACCCCTAAATATTTTTTTTATTTTTTATGGCAAAACGACGTTTGCCGGGTCAGCTAGTAGTATATAAAAATCTTCTGTGCGTGTGTATGTTATTGAACTCCTTCTAAACGGCTGGACCGATTTGACTGAAATTTTCTGTGTGTATTTAAGTGGATTCGAGAATGGTTTAGATTTACAATTGGACCCGGTAGGTGGCGCTGCTATAGGGGTCCATCATGGGATACGGATGTTCTTAAGCGGACGAATAATTTGTTTGTTTTGTTGTCATGGAAACGTTAACTGGCAAAGCGGTACGAAGTAAGCTAGTTATATATAAAAAATAGTTATTTATAAAAAAAACACAAATGTTGAAAAATTTTCCACGAGCAGGATTTGAACCTGCACCCTTCTGATATTCCGGGTCAGGTGCTCTTCCAATTGAGCTGTCGTAGTTATAACCAGCCCGCCGAAATCATTCAACACTTTTTTTTTACTTTGAAAGCCATAGGCGCCCATTCAATGTCAACAACTACCGTCACTAACATCCGATCATAATATTTTTACAAATATTAAAGATCAGTTAAGAAGTAATTTGTTCACAACAAAATTTGCGTTAAAAATTATTTGAACATTTTAGTTTTTTGTATTTAACAGTTTAGGGTAGCCCCGTTGTGCTTAGCGTAAGAATAGGATATAATATCATTGGTATCGCAAGCATACTTGTTTGGGCTACGCTGGCAGCTTCCCATCATACGGTCCGTGAGCTCCTTTGTCAGCTCAGTAACATAAAAACAAAACGTTTTTCACAGACAATAATAATAACAAAACACGAGCGCACTTAACCCTTCGCTCGAACGTTTCAATAACAGCTATAACGTCAGAGTCACGCAAAAATCCCCCGCCCGTCTCGTCGTCGTCATACAAGCCGAAATTGTCGCCCGGCGTGACGCCCCGGCTGCCATGCGTGACAGTTGATTACCACGCTGACATTTCACTAACTAGAACACTCCCGAAAGACGTCTATATTTTTCTTTTGAACCAACGCAATGTTGCGAGAGGCTTAATAAAAAACCTATTCAAACTGTCTCATAGTTGGAATGCTGTAATTTATTTCGAAATCCAATTTAAACTTAGTTGGACATAGCTTTTGAGTTGTCGTTTTCACTCAATTTTAGAGTTAATTACTGTGCTTTTTACGTGATGCACTAATGAGGACCACAAACTGAGTTATTTGTTGCAAACAGGTAAAATAACATGTTTAGTCAGATAGGATGATACTTTATATAACCAAAAAATATATTAGATAAAATTAAAATAATAAAAATTATACGTAAATATATATTGATAAACATATATTAGTTATTAAGTATTTATCTATACAGCATAAAAATATGATTATATTATTAACTATTTATATTTATTTACTGGTAATTTTCAGTAAATCTCTAAACAATTTAAGCTGAAATTCAAGTGTTAAACACTAATACACACAATCAAACACATTTAAAATATCCAAACTCAAAACTCAACGCAGACAGCGCGTCTCCTCACCCGTCAATCTCCCATATCGCACAGGAAAGAGGAATTATCAAACGCAAATAATTGACATTACCACCCTCGGAGCTGTCAAAAAAATAAAATAAAATAATCGCGTCGCTTCTCGTCCCGCCAACGTCACGTCCCGGCCACGTCGCGTGTCGGGCGCGCGTCTTAACAAGCGGCACTATTAGCACATGTGCCAAATGATGTACTAATCAGGACTCGGCTTCTATTTTTTGGGTATGTATTCTTTTGTTTTTATTTAATAATGGCGTTGGTATGTAGTGTCATGGGTAGTGTACAATGCAATGCAACTTTTCTGACTAATTTTGGGATAAATATTCGTTTTATGACTCACTGACACCAATTCTACGACTTTTGAAATGTTTGTCTGTCTGTTTGTCTATATGTCCTCTTATAACTCAAGAACGGCTTGACCGATCTTAATGAAAATTTGTATGTAGTAAGAACATGAGATTGTGCAAATGATGTCGGTAAACCTAAATTGCATGTACATATAGAGCCTAAAGATTTATATAGTAGTAGGCACTAGCTGACCGGGCGGCGGACTTCGTACCGCTTTGACAGTTTCCATGACAACAAAACAAACAAATCTTTCGTCCGCTTAAGAACACCCGTATCCCCGGATGGACCCCTATAGTAGCGCCACCTACCGGGTCCAATTGTAAATCTAAACCATTCTCGAATCCACTTGAACATACACAGAAAATTTCATCCAAATCGGTCCAGCCGTTTAGGAGTTCAATACATACACACGTACAGAAGATTTATATATAATACTAGCTTTTGTTCGCGGTTTTGCTCACGTGGGGTACACGACTTGTGTTTATTCGTAATAAAAGCCAAACTTATTAAAGGTAATATATCATAAAGGGTATAAGTAAAAAAAAAAAGTAATTTTGGTCCGTTTTGAAACCTCCTGTACAAATTGTCATCCCCTTCTTAAGGGATCATTTTCCAAAAATCTTAAACACTTTACAATTTCTTACCAGGCCAAATACCGAAATTTAAAGAATGACAGATTTCCATACAACTTTCCAAACTTATTTCACTTCTCTAGGGGAGATTTTTCGAAAAATGCTAGAACACGTCTTTCTAGCACGCAAAAATCTATAGTTCGATTAAATTATTCATTTTGATAGTTATTACTTAAAAAGTAACGATTTCCCCAAAAAAAAAACCTTCTTCCCTTTTTAACTCTTTTAAAAGAAAATAAACAAAATTCCTGAGACACGTCATTCTTTATTTCTTATCAAGAAGCCAAATACCAATTTTCATGTATTTTACTTCAAAACTGATGGACTTCCATACAAACTTTCACCCCCTATTTGACCCCCTTAGGGTGTGATTTTCGTAAAATCCTTTCTTAGTGGCTGGTTACGTCACTCAATTTACCCACAGTCCAAATTTCATCTAATTAGCTTCAGCGGTTTAGGCTCGGCGATGATGAATCAGTCAGGCCAAGTCATTATAATGTATATAGATATAAAGATTTAGAAGTATAGATATAGATATAAAAAGAAAGACATTTAAAACCGATGGCCCGGCTGCATTAGCAGTCGTTAACGCGTGGTGGTGTATGGACCGTTCTTCCTTTGGTGTTCCATCCATAGGGAAGGCTCGTGCCCATGCAGTGAGGATATAAAGTGAGCAAGTAATGATGATGATGATGATGACTGTTTTATTTTAAATGTAAACACATGCCTAAATAAAACAGTTCAAATCTGACGAACCGGACACGAGCTTAATTTCCCGAGGTACAGACGCCGGCACATCAACGTATTTAAAACTGTCAAATTATTCAATACATTTTCAACCATATAACTTAGTCCTAACATCTGTCGCAGCACGAAAATTACACTAATGCGTACTTTGATTTTCTCTATTTTTCTATATGCCTCTGAAACATGTACATTGAAGGCTCGTACTGTATCAAGGATAGATGCATTTGAAATTTGGTGCTGGCGTAAAATGTTGGGTATTCCGTGGACTGCGCGTCGCACTAACGTTTCTATCCTTCAGGAGCATTAAAACCCGCTTATCATCAGTATGCCTTGAAAGAACGCTCTAATTTTTTGGTGACATTGCTCGCCGGAAACCTAGTAATGTAGAGAAGCTTGTACTGGTGGGTCAAGTTGAGGGAAGAAGAAGCAAAGAAAGAGCGCCTGCCCGGTGGACGGATGATATTCTGGAAGCCCTGAAATCAACACGTAGACGGCTATTCGTCTAACTCAGGATAATACCTCTTGGAGAGCCCTGGTCCGCGATGTTGCTATTTTGGTGGTCACAAACTCTCAGGCATGAGGACTCGATGACAAAGAAGAAGAACTTAGTCATAAAGTTCAAAGTTTGTTGAGGAAATTTGATAGTTTGTGGTAGCACCACCACTCCAATCAATGCCCGCATAGAAGCTTCACATAACACTCATCCGACGTCGAAATTCAAGTTCACGCATAACCACCATTAGTAGTTTGTCATTAATCAGTCGGCTACACCGATGTTATCTAATCGCACCTGCCCGAATGTGTGAGTTAATAATGGATGTAATAAGGGTCTCGTTAACGTGACAAATTTGTGAGAACTTTTTTCGGTAGATATTACAAGTTGATAGGGATAGAGTTTTTGTGTGACTAATTAATCATTTTTTTAAACGACGGCTGTTGAAATTAAGTTTTGATTTTAAAAGAGGCGCTTGTTAGTTTGCGGAATAACTATTCCGACCTTATTCTCTGTTTATTTGCAAAACCCATAGCCGATTACCACTGCGCTTGGGGTGACACGACTAGTTATGTGGAGCACTCTTCCCAGCTAATGCGTCCCCACTATGGCCTTGTGCGCTCTATGGGGATTGGGAGAAGAGGGAACTAAACACCCTAGCACATCCCTTCTCTTGTCGCCAAGGTGATCCGGGGCCATCGATTTGACGATCTCCGGATATTTACCCGTGCAGCGGTTGGCCATAGGAAACGATGCGTGGCAAATCTCATCTAGCTCTAGCCAGCCATCTTACGAAGATTGCCGCGTTAACTAGTCTGAGGGCGTCCTACACTAAGATTGCCAATACGTGGTCTCCACCCAAAAACTCGTTTACCCCAACGTTAATAGGTATAAACGGAATATCTAACTTAAAAACAACCCCCAAATCTTTTACCACTAAGTCCAATCGAAATTTTCCAATAGTATTATCTTTGCAAAGAATGAACGAGGCTTAATGAACTCATTATAAAGTTTCCAAGGCTTTGGGAGTGTGGTCCAAGGAATAACACAAATACCAACAGTTTATTTCTAAAAAGTATGATGTAATATTTATAGTCGTGTACTGTTAACATACGAACAATGTTGTTGCTATTAATTTTTAGTGTCATATCCATTTTTGTTTAATTTTATTCCACAATCGGATATCCGCCTCTTTTTTTACTCCTCATAAGCAAGTACCAATTTGACGAGGACTTTTGGCCGTAACGACGTTTCAAAATTATTGCTCTTCAAGTTTATTGTTTTTTTTTTGTTTTCAGCCAGCTCTATCCAAAATTCACATGACGTCTCATTACAGCCCCCCTAGGCAAGTGGTATATGGCTTTTATAATAGAAATTAAATGTAATGATTATTGTATGGGATTGACATAAACGTCATTAAAGATGACGTTTATGTCAATCCCGTACAATAATGATTAGGTATATTTTATTTCTATTCTATTAGCGTTATGTCACTTGTCTATAGGGGGGCAGATTCGCCATCGCTCGACTATTTGAACCAACAATTCTCACGGTCCGGCGCCACAAGGGTTCCGTCTCTAATTAATCGAAGGAGACTTTTCATTCGCGATTGGACCACTGGGCGGGATGATTACGGCTTTTAAGGGCCTTGTAATTTGAGGCTACGGGTTAGGGTTCAAAGAATTGCGCTCGCTGGCCGTTCGTGCGAGCTTTAATAGTTTTCTGTGTCAGTTAATGACCACTCTTTAATGAAGCTTTGTATTGTAGAAAAGAGTAGTTTTTGTTGTTAAGTGCTTAGCTGACTTGCAGTTGTTTCTTGAATGTGTTTTTTGCGCTAATGTCGATTGAAAAATGATTGTATTTTTCATTTGTTTCAAGTTGATAGATGCAGGTTGATGATATATTATGGTGTCACTAAATAAAGCTTGGTTTGGGATTATTTTTTTGATATGAAGTTTAGAATTTCAAATTCTTTGTTTTTTATCGAAACTGTACTTCAGGCTATGAAATGATGACTAATAGATGATTTAAATCACTATTGTAATATTGTGGTTTGATTTGGTTGAAAAAAATTAAGATACATAGATAAGTCTAATTCTAGAGAAAAATTAACAAGAAATACTGCTCAGTATTTTTTTTGTTTTCCATTGTTCTGCTACTTGATATATTTTTTCAAAAATCTTCATAACGATATTTACAATATATTTAAATAATGTTGACTTTTTTACCATTCTCGACTACCGAGACGATTTAAATGTAGATTCAATCAATTATTGAAGTAACATCGATCTTAAAAACACATTTGGAGTTCAGACTTTAATATTCTGAATAGTTACACAATCGGACAATCGCATCGGATTGGATTTTCCATGCCAAATCTACGTGTTTTGAATAAAAAAAATGTTTCTGTGAGCTGAAACTGTGGGCATTGGACAATAAAAGCACTGATGTCTATCAGAATGGAATATCATGACCTGGACACGTTGTAACATGGCTCAATAGTGAATGTTTCTATATTTTTATATTTGTTAGCGACGCTTCTCGACCATCTTCGCGACCCATCTCTTCCCGTGAGTGTCGTAAAAGCCGACTAAGAGACCATTCCAGAGGATGGGCAGCAGCATCTCTTTGAGTTTACCCTCAACCTACTGCGATCGCCAACCCGCCTGCCAAGCGTGGCGATTACGGCAAATACCCCTCATATCCTTGGGGGAGGCCTTTGTCCAGCAGTGGACGTCTTTTGGCTGAGATGATGTTGATGATGATAGCGACGCTTTATATACTTACCTTTATTTTATCTACTTACAATTACTCACATAGTCGTAAATCTTTGTTTCTTTCTTATTTTATTTATAAAGCCACATAACAGGTTACAGTTAATAAGGTAACATGAATTTACAAAGTATGTGGACAAGGAGCATACTATAACCTTAGACATGTATCTCAATAAACCTATGGACATAATATAGTTTTGAGATCTTACAGATAATGATAGTGTTAGTAAAAGGCTTGTGTTTAAACGCCTACCAAAAATGTATCAATTTTACTACTAATAAAGTACGAAACGCTTACCAAAACGGATAAATGCTCACCAAATTGTGTTTTCTAAAATATTATAAAAAGGATACAATTTATATTTTTATTAAATGCAATAATAATATATGAATACCTTTTAACTGCATTTCAGACCAAATGTTATTTTGTCACCAAATAGATAACACCAATATTTTATGCCTCGAGTTTCAATTTGGTAATTTTTGCTTTCTGTTGTCTAATAATAAAAATAACCTCGAAATTCATAATCTCGAAATTTCTAACCTATTACGTGACCTACAGGTGGTGTAGGGCAGCTAGTATCCTCAATCATTTAAATAATAGTGTAAAAATTTTGTGAGCCTTTATCCATTTTGGGAAGTAAAAATAATATTTGTACAGTCATTTAATTTATTTGGTACTTAGGCTTACGGTCTAAAAATATTTCTGGTGAGCGTTTAAATTATACCCTTAATTAAATACCAGGCACATAACTAATTAAAAAGAGAGAAAGCTCTCCTATTCAACTTCTTTCTTCAATAGACAAAAATGTTTTAGACTCAGAGAGTAATTTAGAGTTCAATTTCGGTAATATATTAATTAAATCATTCTACAACCCCGATGCGCTTGGTAAAAATCTCACTTATGGGTAAGTAACAATAAGTTCAAAATTAGCAGTGCACTTCGCAGTTATATCTGCACTTATATCTTCAACTACGTAGTTAATGTCAAACATAAGAATGCCATTAACACTAACTATTAGATAGCTAGCTATTGAACCACCATCATCACCAGCAAATTTTTATATGTCCTTAGTGCTAGGGCACGAACCTTCCCTATGAGAGAACGGGCCATACACCACCACGCGGGCCCAGTGCGGATTGGTGGTTGTTAACGACTACTAATGCAGCCGGGACTAACGGCTTAACTTGCCTTCTGAAGTACAGAGAAACTCGAGATATACATGTACATATACACATGTATATACAGAGAATACATTTTTGGTCACCCATCTGTCATCGCATTTTCTCTTTTTGTCCAAATTTTACTGGCCTTTGCGAACGTGGCTTAACCTTAGCAATCGCAGATCAAGCTCCTCTAGTCAGGTATTGGGACGTATTTTTTTTTTATGTTAAAAGGAGGCAAACGAGCAGGCGGGTCACCTGATGAAAAGTAATTCCAAAGTAATCGCAGATGCGTTGCCGGCCTTGAGGAAGGAGTTGGATCTAGTATTTAATTTTAAACAAAGCCTTTTTTATTAAAGTTTTATTATGCGGCGTAATATGAGAGGAACCAATTATAAATGCACTTATAAAAGCCACCTGAGAGTGTAGAATCCCATTTATTTATATTTCCATAAATTGGTTGGTTGGGGATTGTAGAAGTTTTTGGGGGATAACTACACTACACTATACTACACTACACTACACTACATTACACTACACTACACTACACTACACTACACTACACTACACTACAACACATTTATTGGAATCACAACAACATGCACACAATTTAACATACAACAAAGCGTCCTTGTGCGATTCATACCATGGTATGAACCACTATTGGTATGAATCGACGATAGACCCAATAAAACTTGGTTTGCTAACGACACACTTTTTTATTTTTGTAAATGTCAAGCTGTGGGTGTTACTTCTATTAAAACTGTAGTTTCTTGCGCCCATTCTTCTCCACAGCTAAAAAATAGACTTTCTGAATGGGTAGTGGGTAAAACATACATTTTTGACATCAAAAGCACTGTTCTTAAGTTTATTTGAATAAAAAAATTTGACTTTGAGCTCAGTATACGTACGCCGCAAGCGGGGCTTGCCGCGCTGGTTTTTGTTGTGCACAGTAGTGATATTGTAGTGATATCATGGTACAAAGCTTTTTTTTGGAAAGAGTTAGCTGATTGCCACTGACGGCATTTTCAGCTTCACCGGGCTTTTTTGGGGGCGGCGAGAAACATAAAGGGTTCCTCAAGTCGTGTAAGCTTCGGAGATTTTCTAGCTAGAGGGATCGGCATCACACACTAATGCGTATCCCCGTGCCCTACTAGATCCTCTGAGTGGTTCGGATCGGATTGGGGAGCAGAACAACCAGAGGGCGCCTCTAAAGGCTCGGAACTCGGCTCGGTTTGACCAGGTGGTGGTAAGGGTACGAAACAGTAAAAAAGAGCCGTAAATACTCGTATAGAAGCGCTTGGCCTTCATCGCCCCTGTTAGTAAATAACGATAGGGCCGAAGGCGAATGTACATTTATTCTAGTTTTCTTACTGAGGCACTGTCGATATCGGAATCCACTACACCGGAATTACTAGGGAGAGTGTTCTGAAGAACTTTTTGATCTAATCCCGCCCTCTCCTTTCCTCTCCCGGACTACACGTGTGGTCTTAGGAACCACCATCATACTGTACAGACAATCTGTACTCGTACCAAAACATTTGGCAAGTCGTTCCTCTGTAACACCATTCGGCTTTAAAAAGGCTACTAACATTATTAGCAGTAGATATGTAGCTAGTTTTGAGGACCTATTTTGTTTTAAAAGCAAAGTAAATGACTTTTTATTATACAATAAAATTTTGCGGCATATTATGCTATGCTGCTATAAGTGCCACCTGAGAGTTTAAAATCCCATTTATTTATATTTCCATAAAATCTCCTGTCTCCGATGCTTGCATAGTGCGCCCGGCGTAGTTTTTGAACCGCTAAATGAATTAAGGCTGTAAATTCCGCAGCTGAGAATATCCAGCGGCCTCTCTGCATAAAGTAAGCATAAATATCACGTGCTCTATCGGTAAGGGTGAGGGCGTGTTGGATGAGAATAGCGTTTTTAAAACGGGAGTACGGCACAGGTTCGGTGAGCTTATTCGTGGGGTACTTAGAGTGACTGCTTCATACAATGTTTATTGTGCTTAATATAAATCCTTTATTGCCCAAAGATAATATCACAAAACATATATATATATATCGAGGTAAGCTAACGCCTCGCATCTATATAAATTATACACATACCTACACACGCAACTAGAATATAAAACATAAGAGTGATATTTTTAAAATTATCTGTGATGGTAATTAAATAATAAGTAATATTCGCAAAAAGATGTAGGATTTTATTGAAACCTCATGCTAATTTTATATTAAGATATTCATCATCATCAGCATGTGCTCATTTTATATTCCCACTGCTGGGGCACGAGCCTTCCCTAAGGATGGATAGGAAGAACGGACCATAAACCACCACGCGGCGCGGGCCCAGTGCGGATTGGTGGTTGTTAGCGACTGCTAATGCAGCCGGGACCAACGGTTTAACGTTCCTTCTGAAGCACGGAGGAGCTCGAGATGATCATCTTTTAGTCACCCATCCGATGACCAGCCTTTGCGAAAGTTGCTTAACCTCAGCACTCACAGACCGGGCGCGTTAACCACTGCGCCATCGAGCTAAAATATTGTGATGATAGAAAGTACCTACTGGAGCCACTAAGATTTTGAAATATATTTTCACTAAAATAGATAATATTTTTATAGATATTTAGGTTTAGCGATTCCCTCGTCTGTAGCCAGCCCCTTATCCCGTCCGCCGCGCTAGGGGCCTGTCCGTATATTTCACGGCCGGTCTGCATTTAATAGCCCGGCGGTTCCCCGATAATTTTATTATCGGTGGATTTTTTTTCTGTCGATGACGTGCCAGCGTCGGTTTCATTGAAATAAAAATAATAGCGCTAGTTTCACATTAAAACCTCTCCGCGGGGGTCTGTGGCGTATCGGACTCCTTTTTATTAATGAATGCACTTAATTGCTTATATATTTCTTTGTGTGATGCTTGCTCGTTGTGTTTTGGAGAGATGATGTTTTCAATTGGTTTTGTTTTCATCATCATCAGCTCATTTTATGTCCCCCACTACTGGGGCACGAGCCTTCCCTATGGATGGATAGGGAGAACGGGCCATAAACCACCACGCGGGCCCAGTGCGGATTGGTGGTTGTTAACGACTGCTATTGCAGCCGGGACCAACGGCTTTACGTGCCTTCCGAAGCACGGAGGAGCTCGAGATGATAAATTTTTGGTCACCCATCCAATGACCGGGCTTTGCGAAAGTTGCTTAACCTCAGCACTCGCAGACCGGGTGCGTTAACCACTGCGCCATCGAGCTCCTCAGGTTGGGGTTTTGTTTTACTTAGTTAAAATGATTTTAAACGTTGTTTTGGAGTCTGCGACAAAATTTTTTGTAAAGCAAACGAGTTATACAGCCGAATTTATAACCTCCTCCTTCTTTTGTGTTCTTTGTATATTTTCATTTTACATAGGGTTCGTTTAGACAAAATAAAAAATATATAATAACGTCAATGTCAGCAATTTTTGCTCTCTTCCTTTCTTCTTTTTTTTGTCAACGATTTGACAAGAAAATAATTTTAAAACTAAGAACTGTCTAATCGTAAGCTTGTCTGTCCTTCATTTTCGATAGTATCGTCATCTGTATCCGTCATTTGAACAACGAATTAATTAGAATTGATAAAGTCTGAAGAGGACACAAATAGATATGATTGTGCTATTATTCTTAGATCACATTAATCACATCAATCTACTCAGCGCTAATGTAGCATTCTAATGGTGAAAGAGTTTTTTAAATCGGCCAGTAGTTTTTGAGTTTATTGGTTGCATTCATATATACATGCATACAAAAATACAAAGGTTTCCTCTTTATAATATTAGTATAGATAAAAGCGGAAGCTTTTGGAGGACGTGGAAACGTCGCTACAGTCCTCATCCGGTACTTAAATCATCCTCGTCCGAGACATCTTGCTGCGCCATTCTTAAATGTTATCGTCGTTTTTAATCATTTTAACACCAAACCAACCAAACATATTCAATACAAAAAAGTCACACAACCACCTACGTGCAGTCATGAGACCGCTCACTTAATTTTTTTTTACCTAGACCAAACCCGCTAACCTATAAACCTCCCGAGTACAAACGCGATACTGATTGGCGCGTAGAATGGGTACCTAGACGCACACACACACACCGAAGAATTTGAATTCAAAAATTCGTTGCGGTCACAGTGACCGGTGATAGGTGATTATGGGTTAAACATAGGTTTCACGTCACTAGTCTAACGATAACGGAGCTATAAGAATTCATCATCAGTTCATTTATGTCCCCACTGCTGGGGCACGTGCTTTCCCTATAGATGGGTAGGGAGAACGGGCCATAAACCACCACGCGGGCCCAGTGCGAATTGGTGGTTGTTAACGACAGCTAATGCAGCCGGGACCAACGGCTTAACGTGCCTTCCGAAGCACGGAGGAGCTCGAGATGATAAATTTTTGGTCACCCATCCGATGACCGGCCTTTGCGAATGTTGCTTAACCTCAGCACTCGCAGACCGGGCGCGTTAACCACTGCGCCATCGAGCTCTTCAGACTAAGGATAAGGATTAAATCACGATTTCTCAACCTGAGTATCAATGACTGTAGATTATAAGTAGGTAAGTAAGTTAGCAAGTAGTGAGGAGCTTGATGGCGCAGTGATTAACGCGCCCGGTCTGGCAAGTGCCATCGGATCGGTGACCAAAAATGTATTATTTCGAGTTCCTCCGTGCTTCGTAAGGCACGTTAAGCCGTTGGTCCCGGCTGCATTGGCAGTCGTAAACAACCACCAATCCGCAGTGGGCCCGCTTTGTGGCTTATGAACCGTTCTCCCTATCCATCCATAGGAGAGGCTCGTGCACCAGCAGTGGGGACATAAAATGAGCTGATGACAATGATGAAGCTAGTTAGTAGATTGCTTTTTTAAATCTGTTTTATTTCTCCCATATTGTGCACAAAAATAAATTCACACGCTATTTTTTAATAAGCTTACTTCCACCAATATTTATTAAACACCAGTACCCATTATTCATGGGAACGCAACCTATAATTTTTCTAGCGTGATATATTACAACTCCATCTTGTAAATTAACAAACATGACATCATCGATACCCTTTTTAATACACGTAATAATATTCAAAATAATTAAAGCAACTAAACCATTTCCTTTAGAGCTTTATTGCTTTGTAATAAAAGTTATATTAAATGCACAATAAAATTTGGCAGGTTACATTTTTATGGCTTGCTGTGCAAACGATATGGAACACTATGACGTTGTAATAAAACTCGTTGTAAATGTTAGTGTTGCGTTTAGTGTAAGTTTGGATCAGAAGGGGTGAAGTGCGACTAGTCAATATGAATGCAGTATACCAAATCATTATGCAGAAGCTCTTTTAGAACTTACTGTAATGCTACGGCCTCACTATCGCGCTATCGCAAACATTTGCCGTTTTCACGACAAGCAATAATTAAACAAAGAATTTAAACGGGTATTAACGCAAACTAATTAGTAAAAAGGTATCATACCTTATAGCAATAATTACTTTTTGACCGTGTTCTGAAATGTGACTATTTCTTGGCCCTACTTGTCGTGATAACGGAAAATGTTCGCGATACCGCGATAGTGTGGCCGCAGCATAAGTGTGTAGGTGTGTGAAAATTTAAATTTTAAGTAATGGCTCTACTCTTTTACTTAATTTCACAACTGATAGTTGTTGCAGCTACATTTCTACTGTAATAGTAGGTCGAAATGGAAGCGCACTAGCACATTATGACTCTCAAAGTATCTAACAATAATGAATTAAGCTAATTGTAGTATTCAGTATAGGTTGGCATAATTTAAATAAGTTTTCGTTTTACAATAAACAACTTATTACAAATCTATTTGTGTTTGTTTGACTTTTTTTTCTATCGTGACGTTTTGTAATAACCCTTATAGGGTTCGTGGTCACAGGTTGTTAATATTAGCGTCACAGTTCTTCGTTTGAAACTAAACATGCAACACCATTGACAACAGTGTTCAAGCACTGTTTTTTTATACATTAAACTGCCTTAGAACTCCTAACTCAAACGCCTAATTAGAAAGGAGCATTCGCTGCCGGACCGCTGCAGTGCGCTCGCACAGCGTTCCATAGTAAAACAGTCGAGGCGTTTAATATGAAAACGCACGGCAGCCGCCGACAACAAACGTCTAAATTGAAAGAGCCGTTACCGTTCACACTTATACTGTGCAATACGGATTCAAAACGGTCGTGTGGGTGAGTACAATAAAATAAAATGGTTGGTCGGTTTGATCCCTACAATGGTAGGGTTCAAATCGATTAGTAACGTGATAACGTATTTAGTAGGATCACCACGCCGGCGCCGATGGGAATAAGGGCGAGGTAATAAGACGAATTTATTAAAAGCTTCCGCGTTACATCAAAAGTTTTCTACAAAATTACTTTTTGGTATAATAACACTTTGTTTCTCCACATCACTAAAATATCTTATGAAATATGACGTCTGTTCAACACTATGAACGCTACTGCGTATGTATTATTATTGTATGTGTAAAAATACCAAATTAAGTAATTCCTACTTTTATATTACAAATTTTTGCCAAACTCCTCTCGATAGAAAAGCTTCTTCAACTGAGCTTATAGGGATATGTTTTTCAACTTTATTTTGCGTACGTCAGTAAAGGTTTTGTAAGCATTAGGTATAACGTAATCATTGTTGCACTGTTATGTTTCCATATTATAAATCTTCTAAATATGGTCAAAGTGAATCAAAAAATAAAGCTTATAATAAAAAAAAGCTATTTTAAAAGTGCACAAACACGCCGATTCCATAATATTCAGTGCCAATTATCATCAATCATCATCTCGTAAAACAGTTTTGACATGACGAACGACACAAACCCAAAGAGTTTAGTCAATAAATGCGTGTAGTGCGCGCAGTGAATATAAATCATTCGCAGCATTCAACACTTCGGGTACGAGTCCATTCAAAAATCTACGTTCATTGAATATCGTCGACAATGAAAATCGCTATAACAAAGCTTTATGTTTCTGTTTGATTAGGTCATAAGCGGCGAGCGTTTTATTTTTGTTAAAGAAACGTCGATACATAACATCAACGTCAACGCCAAGCAGTTTGGTTGATAAGACAGTTTTTCCTCACAAATATTAATTTTAGTGTTACTTCAATCCATACATACATCCTGTGCTATATCCATCAATATAATTTACATACAAATTATAACCATGATGTTAAAAGCATAGTTACGATACAAAAGTAAACGTTTAAAAAAATTCAAGAGGTTTTACGCAAACGTTTTCCGCTTAACTTTTAAAAATATCTTTAATAGTCTGCTCTGAATGTAGTTTAAATTGAATGAATATAAACTATATTAGATACGATATAAATTAAAATAAAGTGGTAATGGCAGGTAAATATAAAAATATTTAGGTATATAAATTTTACGCAAGTGTTGAACAAATTTTTGTTTTTATTTTCTTGGTGGCCTAAAGTTACTCGCTCGTCACTTAAGCCGGCTGTCAATGAGAATGGTCATAACAATGAACTTGCTTTTGAACACTAAAAATAAAATCCCAATACAACAATATTTTATGCATTGTTTTATGCTCGCTGAATAGCTCCGCAAATAAAGAATTGACACTTTAATTACGACTTTATTGCGGAGTCTGTTTACTCACTTAAAAAGTGAGTTGAAGTATTCCGATATACCTACAGAAAAAGGAAAGGTACCTTTAATGCTGTAATTATTATTTTTTGTTGTTATTAGTTCGATTTGGAATTAGTTAATGAAATAGTTAATATTGACCGAAATTTTAAAAAAATATGGAAAATACGTGGAAATAAAATAGAACAAAATTATAGGATGGCTGTTTGTTTTAGATTGTTTGCAACATATAAATTTAATATTGTGGCGTTTATTAAAAATCAACCCTTAAATAAAAAAAAATAAAGGACAATGTTTCTGTAATTTTTCTAATAAAAATCTAGTAAAATATAAAGAAGTAATTAAACTGTGTTAATATCATAAGTGTTGATTTTTGTACGGAAAAATACACAATCCACGCGGACGATTTCGTGGAAAAAGTGCTACTGTTAAATAATTTCTCTTTGCCCCTTTACTGACTTATTGTATGCATATTTTCCGCTATAAATGCAATACGTACGTAAGAAGTATGCAAGTGACCTCAAGCTAGTATGCTATTATATTTTTTCCAAGAATCGCATGTTTGACATAGCTCACGATCATTAACTTCTTAAATCAAGCGAAACTCCGACCCGTGCGCTCTTCCGAACGTACTTTCTTCAACAAACAAGTAATATTGGCGCTTTTATTTTTAAAAAACACGCAATGAATGCGGTACTATTGACGGAAATTGTCGAGTGTATATTGATTAAGAAACAAAATAATTTTCGTTTGCCAAGTAAATAAAGAGTTGTGGAAGTCCAAGCGTTTAATATAAGTGGTATAGTCGAGATTGCAGTGCAAATATTATGGTGACGTTTAGTGAAACGGAGTGGACACAGGTACCTACTAAAGTAAGTATTACAACTTGTTTTAGTTGACAATCTCTCTTTTATTTTAATGATTTTTTTTATATAAACACCTAACAAATTTAGCAGAAATGATAAAAATACAAACACAAATATATTTGTTGCATATGAAGTGTTTACATGAAGAAGTGAAGATCTTATACTGGGTAAAATGTAGGTGGCTTATAAACGTAGTTACCCTTTTCAGGTATTGCAATTTACTTGAATTAACAATAACATAATAATAACATTTTAAATTATAAAAAGTTTAAACATTACGTAAAATATGGGTCGAAATATTCTTTTAAATTATTGAGGGCTTTTCCCATCAACCAGGTTTTAATTTAATTTAAGACATTTTGGAGTTTAATCCTTTCAGTTCTAAGGGTAGATGATTGAAAACTTTTATTGAATACTACATAAGATACATAACATACTGATCCTGCCGCGTCGGCTGCATGCCTGACGCGTCGGCTGCATGCCTGACGCGTCGGCTGCATGCCTGACGCGTCGGCTGCATGCCTGACGCACTGTGGGCCAAAATCCCCACAATTTAGAGCCCTGGGACAGTGGGGCGGTGCCGGTGGCACGGTAGACCACGCAGGCGGTGGCGGGACGAGCTGGTCTCCTTTGAAAAAGACTGACTAACTGTGGAGTAAAATCGTGAGGGGTGGTGGGAATGGGGGAGGCCTTTGCCCAACGATGGGATAGTACATGCTAACTATGACTGTATCTGTAAGTAATATCTAGCAATATTGTTTTGATATCAAAGAATGCCACTAAATACTACGAATAAATATAAATAAAGATATGTCTGTCCAATAGATTAATTACAAAATACTATTTCGACTGCTGGACCTATTCAATGACTACTTTACGATTTATTTTAATAGTAGCTGTTTCTTACTAAAAAAAATAACTAAGTACCCAAGGAAAGAAAATATTTTACCTAATATATTAAGAAAAGAAGTTAAAACTAATTTAATTTTATACATTAACCTCGCCAAAGATCTAAAACGATAAAATAGGATTCACATCAGTAGCACAACATCATTAAAAGGTCGAAACCACAAGTTCTCGCATTCAACCTGATCATCTCTATTCAATTGAACCGACGCTTCTAAATCGTTCAAAGTAGCTTATATTAGATGTGCACCTGAACTATTAAGCCATTTAATTAAGTAGAAACATCACACAGAAACTAAAGTCACAGTAAACATTACCAAGTCGTGCATACGTGAGAATCACCATACCTAAATGCCTAAGTCGTAAATCGTTTATGCTAAGAGCTTTGACCATTTGCACACCAAGTGTCTGTAGGTCAGAGCGAGCAATAAAAGTAGGCAAATAATTATTATTCGAAGCACTAAAATTTGCATAGGGATGGCTAAAGAAACACGCGATGGAGCTACAGGCGATGGTAACTTGTAGAACGGAAGTCCATTAATGTTTTCGCTCATTTACATGTTGTTCTTATCGGGTATAAAACAGCGATGTACGGTTTACAATGCAGTTCGATTGCTAATGATTGGGATTAAGAATCATGTGAGAGCTATAGGGTTGACCAAAACTAAAAGCTTACATTTTCTGTATACTTATGGGAAGTAAAAATATAATAATTTTCAAGTAGAAACATTGTTATGTTACGCAAAGCAGTGTTATGTTTTAAAGGCTATGCAATTTAAGGATATGAGATTTGCCCAAGAATTGCAACCGGATTCCGTTTCGACTTTACCTGGCTATCTTATCTACAACACTAGTGCCTAGCACTAACGTTTTTTTATAGCAACAAAATTGTTTATGATGTTGTTTGTCATTTAGGTAGACTTAAAACCAGCGCCAATCACCAAGCTAATTTATTTAAGTATTTATTGGGAAACAAACAGCATTTTATGGTACAGAGGTAGTAATAACTTAATCTATGTTTCTCATTTGCCAACACAGTTTCCACTTATAATAACCACGTTAAATACATAGGTACTTACTTTAAAAAAATTCTTAAGTATATAAAAATAACCTCAAATTCAGAGTAATTTTTTGAGTCTACAATTAAATATAACATACAAGATATACTATAAAACCACAAAACCAAGTTTTTTTATATCTGATTTAAATTAAGATTTAATAAATTTATATAAATTCCCCGCTTAGAATCGAAACTGGGACCTCTGGTTCTTATATGAATTGGTGACAAAAGATAGATAATGTGATATAGGTCCCGGGTTCGATCCCCGGTCGGATCAATTTAGAAATACCTGTTTTTCTATATTGTTTCGGGTCTGGGTGTTTCCTATGTATAATAAGTATGTATTTAAGTATATTAAGTATGTTTATCCGTTGTCTAGTTAACCATATAACGAGTTTCTTAAGGAAGCTTTTCTTGGGGCTAGATAATTGGTGTGAGTGTGGGAAACATTTATTTATTTATTTATTTATTTAATGTTGCTTCAGAGCCGGCAATATGAATGTTATGCCAAATATATGGAAAAGCCTAAAAAGGGCTGGGTCATGTGTATAAAAAATTATATATTAGATAGGTATATCGATATAAAAAATATAAAAAGTTCAGATCAGCAGCCCTGTAGCCAAGAGATTTGCTTAAGGTTCTACCCCGATAGGGTTATAGGGATACAGATGCGGATAAAGCTAAACATGCATGGTATTTTTACAAAAAAACACCTCGGCAGCATTTGTAGCCAAGGAATCTGCATTAGGTTCTATCGCCCCTTTATCTCCGCCGGCGTACGCTTTGCTGCACCGTCCAGTAATCGGCGCATTAGTTCGCTATCCTTCCACAGATTCCGACAGAATCGCGATTGAATTAAAGTTAAAGTTGGAAATGGACGACAATGATCACGACCGCGACGCAGAACAGCTCGTAAAAGATAAAACACTTAGTTTATCGCATGAAGAAGCATTTGTATTGGAAGCCTTATTCAAAATTGCTTTTACGTGAATGTAGCAAATTTATTGATATTGTTCTGAACGTAAGTGTTGGGGGTTTAATTTATCTAGTCAGGTTTTTGCAGTAGAAGTTTCGGTGCTATTGTTTGTGTTAACTTTGTTCAATTATGATTTACGTACTAACAGTTAGTTGCGTATACATATAAGATACTCGATCTGTAATCACAAAATAAGTAAAAGTAAAATAGATGACAAAACAAAATTTGGCAAAAATTTTGTTGATTTTGACTACCAAAGGAAAATTACGCACCAGTTTGTGAAGTTCTCGTAAGATATATGGAAAAATTAAGGACATCAAGTGTATAATCTCATCGTTCACTTAAAACCAAACGTATAAAGGACGGAACCAGATTTACTTAACCGGAATCCACTGGAAACGGTTATAACTAATTATCTTTCAAAATAATTACAATCCGTTCCCCACCAATGTCCTTATTCTAAACTGTATTCTATATCGCATACCCTACTTCCCTACAATCTCCCAGCCCTATTTGAAAGCTTGTATTAATAGCAACGTTATCTCCACAGCATACGCGCCAGCGGGCACAATCGCTAATCGCTACATCTCCACGATATCGATAATAACATGAGGGCCTCAGCATTCGAACGGAGATTCAGATTAGCAACAATTTGGTGCACCGCCAAATTGAGATGTCAGGAGGGTGATACACTTTTTGATGGGGACAATCAATTCGGTCAATGGACCGATTGGTAATTTTCTAAATAAATTGGGGGCAATTGGAGGCTTATAAAGTAAAGTGGTACTGAGGCGTAACTTCTTCGTTTTACAATAAAATCTGTTTTTTATCAATTAATAATTTTAACTTTAGAATCCGAGTTTCCTAAAACACACAAATTAGTTCCGGTTCTTTCAAATCTACTTAGACTACCCATGTACTAGTGTTAATAGAAGAAGGCTTTTGACCAGCAGTATGTCATTCTATGGCGCTCATTAGGGGAGGCCTATGTCCAGATGGGCCGATGATGATGATGATGATGATGATGTCATTCATAGGTAGATGTCGAAATTGTAGAACAATGAAGTAGTAAACGAGTATTACATAGCAACTTAACAAGCAATATTAACAAACATATACACCTACATGATTTTCTGTAACGACACACAAATATCAATAAAACACACATTTCTGGTACCTAATTCCGCTAATAAATTATGCATTAACATTCACGGATCACATTTCATCAAAGCCGACATTCTTTGACCGACCAAAACATGCTGAATTGCAAATGACAAAGTCTTGTCAGATATAGGCAACCGTTTTCAATTATTCCAGAAGTCGTACTTCAAAAGGAGCAAGAAAGATTTATCCCGCTTATTATGTAGGTTTTTGTTTTCCCGTGCACATTATGCCAAACATTCTGGGATTGATTCGGATGCGAGCAGGTTCCGTGCATGCATAATACATCCGACCTTTACGATCACGGCTCGGGCTATGTGGTAGCCAATTGTAGGGCTCTTGACGTTAAGCCATGCTCTATAGAGGCGACATGGTATAGTCGTGGGACCACCCATGACAAAACATTGATTTGTGAACTTCTTTATTTGCTTAACTGATTGCGATTTATACTAACACAAATATCTATTTGGTATTAATTTAAATTTCATAAACAATACCAGACAGTGAAGATTTCGCTTGGAACTCTTTGAAAGTGACGTGGTTTAATCTAGAACTTACATTACTGGCGGAGAGGATAGTCCAATGTTGAATGCAGGAATGTACGAGGGAACTTCTTAATTCAAACTGCCTCAGTAGTTGAGGATTCCGGATGAAGCACGCTTCAACCTTCGGCCTTGTTATCATTTGTGTGTGAGATAAAGGGCAAGTGGTTACCCAATAGAAATAAAAAAATGACAATCACATGACCGAGTCCACTGTAATTTGTGAAATAAAAGCTCAGCGTTTCCGATGACTTGGCCATATTGAACGAACAGAAGCATGGAGAGGAGCGTGAAGTTAGCATATTTAGGTCGACCGGATGGATGACGCCTGGTCGGTCAACCCTATCGATAGCGCTATCGAATGGCGCGAGCTTCAATCTGACAATTGGCAAGAAACAGGTCGAAGTGGCACTCTCTTTTGACGGTGACCTAATCTCACTTTGTGTCTGCGCCAAAGTGAAATTTTATAAATTTTTACATGAGCTATTTTAAAGTAAGTAAATAGCTGTAATAGTAAATAGCCTATGACTGTCCCAATTCTGGGTAAAAGACTCCATCATAGAAATCAAGTCATCACTAAAATTGATGGGTAATGGCTTAATTTCCACGATTGCCACATGCTGGTTGGTGATCACAAACCCGGGCTATTATGCATCGAAAAATCCGAAACCTACTTCGTGCGACCAGGGAATTGAACCCGGGACCTTTGCGTATCGGGCCGAGCGCTTTGCCAGTCGGCCGCACCGGGGCATTTAAAGCTCCATTATTAATATTTTATTTGAAGCTAAGTTTTCTTGGAACACATCGTAATATCTCTATGTGGAAGATGTAAGAAAAATGTTTTTGAAATAATACCTAATAATAAAAATCACTAATTGTATCAAGTTCGATCAACATTTACACAGGCACATTGAACGCTATGCCAATATTCCAAGTCACAACACTATGGCAAGAGTTTCAAAACAGAGCATTGTTGTCCAAGACAACATTTGTTAACAAAGTGTTTCATAAACAGTGTACACTAAATCAATGTTGCGTTATAGCTATATTTTAATACTTCATATAGCATGAAAATTATTGTCGAAAAGACGCTGCAAAAGCATATAAATGTCCCGTATGTAAAATGTAATAAAATGTGAGATTTAATAAATTATTATTTTTATTTAATTTTTAAATATTTAAATTAAAAATAATGTTGATAAGTTTTTCTCCCAAAAGTCATGTCAAATTGCATTTCTTTGTATTTTATATTTTTAATGTTCTACCAATACTATTAATACATTAATGCCAACAGGTAAACAAAGACGATATACGTAACACTATGCCAATCTACTCGCGATTACTTTTCATAATAAACACGATTAATCATTCTTATGTATTACTTAATAAGTACATTAATGTTATAACTGTTTTGTTATTAAAATGATTTTACACAGGCATTTACGAAAAAGTTAATAATACCTATAGTGCCTTACAAATAAACAAAGAATAAGGTCCGAATAGTTATTTTGTGTTTTGTTCCTGTCGTGTAAACGTCATTTCAAATTAGAGTAAAAGAGACAGAACACAGAATAATTATTCGGATCTTATTCTTTGTTTATTTGTAAGACACATAGTGTTTTATCAATTACTGGAGACCAGCCGGTGTCCGACGATAGGTGTAGCAAACCAGAAACTTTTGTTGGTGTGCGCACTAAAACATCCCAAAGTTTTATTTCAATTGGATAAATAGTTTAGATTATACGCACACGGAACAAAAAAAGAAACATAAAATTTGATATGTATATAGAGTAACGTAGCCTTGGTAATTAAATAAATAGTGACGATGCACGGAAGACAGAAGTATTAACGTAACTCTAAAGTGGTCGTTTAAAACCAAATGAGTCTGGATATAAAAGAATTCCCGAAACGAATAGAACTGGTTTCGATACGTTTAATTCCAATGTCGACAATAAAATGTTGAATGAGCTCACTGCTGACCAACCTCTCCTGTTTCTACAGCTTACCCTACTTTACTTGGTAAATGAAGTTTTGTATTATGAAACAATGTTCGATCAATTTTTCATTTATTGCAATCGAGGCAAGCCGCCTAATTTGTGATATTATGGTAATTGTAAGGTTTCGTGTTTCGTTTCATGTGTACTCTAGTGGCTATACTAGCGGCCGGTCCCTGCTTCGCACGTGTGAACTTTTTTTTATATAGTCTATGTTACTCAGCGCTAATGTAGCATTGTAATGGTGAAAGACTTTTTTAAATCGGTTCAGTCGTTTTTGAGTTTATTCGTTGTAAACATACATACATACATACATACATACAAAAATACAAAGGTTTCCTCTTTATAATATTAGTATAGATTTAGACAATATTACAACATCACATACGTTGTTCTGATCTCAAGGTAAGTAGCTAAAGCACTCGTTTTATAGAAATCAGAAACAATGACGGTATCACAGCAACCCAGACCCGACACAATATCAAAATGTTCGTTTTCGACATTGTCCCGACCGGGAATCGAACCCGGGACCTAAGAGTAAGCGCCGCCCAAAGTCCGGCGTGCAAGCTACTCAGCTACGAAGGTCGTCAAAATGAGGTATTGCTTTGCGAAAATCCATGGCACACAAAAATGCAATTTAAATAATATTTAGTGTTAATTCTGCTAAATCACTCGTTCATCAAGCTTGGGTGCAGTACGCACGCACCGCCCTCCCGCCCGCAAAAATATGTACATGCAGAAGAATCAATGGATGCAATCGAATATGAACACCAAAACCCAAACCCTAAATCGTATTTTAAATGTATGCGGTGTTAGCGGAATTGACACAAAATATTATTATTTCAATTGCATTTTTGTGTGCCCTTTTGTGTACACTATAAGCATAGTAGAATGAAACAAGTAGGTCGACTCGGCCCCCGAGCAAGCGATAATCACCTAAACTTGTAGGGCTGTCGCTTTTAATTAGAATGAGGTAGGTATCTACATATAAAATAAGAACATACTTAGAAATATGAATTCATGGATTTCAGAGAACCCCCGATCTACCTAAACGTAGTTTGTCAACTGTTCAACACAACAACTTACAATAGGTAAGTAGATACGGTCAACAGCACATCACGGTAAACACTTGCAGTTCGATATTAGTACTTATGCCCACAACATAAGAGCGGTACAAAGTCCAAAGTGTTTCGTCTGACTGTTCCTAATTAGTCCCTTGTTTTCGCGGTAGGGTATACCGTGTAATCTAATAAATTAAACTTACAAATCCGTAGGTACATGTATTTACCTCTCTAATCCACGAAATCTGGAGCAGAACTTAATTCTTTCGGTAGTAAATAACTGACACAAAATTGTGTAATTAGGTTAGGCAGGAGGTACTCAACTCACCGTTCTTGTTCGGTAGGTAAAGTAAAAAAAGAAAATTCTGGATGGACAAGCTGCTGCAAGACATCCATAAACACTGCAATATCTCTTGTTTTTTTTTGTAACCATCGTTGACCTCGACTTACGTTTAACAAGTTATAATTTACGTGCGAGCGGCAGCGGCGCCGGCACATAATCTACGTGCGAGCGGCAGCGGCGCCGGCACAGCGACGAAACATGCAGGCGCGCGCGGCATTATGTACGGCTCAGTCGCGACTGGCGCAGCATTATTAGCAATAAACTTTGTCAGTGTGTGCGTGCGACGATGCATACGGACGGGTTGGTTCGGCTGCGCTCACATACAAGCCGCGCTCGGTGCGTATGTATGAAGATGACCTACTTGTTTCATTCTACTATGCTATAAGTAAGCACTTATATAATTGTTTATATTTGGTTGTATTTCTAACATGAAATAACGGCTAGGTGACGTTTCGGAAACATTATATTCGGACACAGTGTCCGAATTGGCACTTTTTAATTTTATTATTTTTTTCACTGACGATTCGGACACCAATAAAGTAGCTGCTTTGTACAGTCAGATAAAAAACTTCTAATGATTTCTTTACATTAATTTTAAGAAAATAACAGTAGCCATCTTTTTAACTTTGTGTTGTATTGGTAGATTTATGTAGGGTTTGCTTTTACTTGTTAGCTTAGCCCCTTAACCCCAAGTTGTTAAAGTAAAGAAATATTTTAGTTCAGAATATTACTTTTGAGCAAATAAAAGTGGCTAAGTGACGTTTTCTAGCGTTTAGTCTAAAACCAGCGATATTCCTCAACTTCTTTAAATAGAGACAATAATTAAAAATCATAAACAGTAGACACGCCAACAAAAGTCCAAGAAATCAACTCCAACATTCATAGGCACTTCAAAAGTTTCCGCTTAACAACGTCATTATTAAAAGCCCGTTTTAAATTCCATTTTCGCAACGTTATTATGCTTTGCGACTGTCTCTGTCAAAACAGCAACGAGTTCGTTAAAATGTTTACGATTACCGCCGTCGCGTTGTACATTTGTTTGCTATAAACGTTCATTTTTGTATTACTTAGTTGCATTGCCGTCATTTTTATTGCTAACTACATATTTCATGGAAGTATAATAGTTTTGTCAGTTACATTGTTTTTGGTATACACGGAAGTGAGGTTATTTGAAAGCTGTACTAATATTTTACTTCGTGCAATGCTCCTTGAAAGTGGTATTAATAAAATCAAGATTATTCCTGTGCCTAATAGAATTATAACAATATTTTGCTTTATCCTCAAAAGTCTAAGGCAACGTTTATCTCTGGTTAGATCGACGATTACAAATATGTAGAGAAGTTTAATATTTTTTATTATTTTTAAAAAAATATTTAGAGGAGCTCGATGGCGCAGTGGTTAACGCGCCCTGTCTGCGAGTGCTGAGGTTAAGCAACTTTCGCAAAGGCCGGTCATCATGAGTGACCAAAAATTTGATGAGATGATTCTCAAGCTCCTCCGTGCTTCGGAAAGCACGTTAAGCCTTTTGTCCCGGCTGCATTAGCAGTCGTTAACAACCACCAATTCGCACTGAGCCCGCGTGGTGGTTCATGGCCCGTTCTCCCTATCCATCCATAGGGAAGGCTCGTGCCCCAGCAGTGGGGACATAAATGAGCTGATGATGATGATGATTATTATTTAATCACAGTGCTTTATTTTAAATCTGAAACGTAGCATTACATAGCTTAGATTAGATTCGACTGAAATTCATTAATGGAATACTACATGATGAGACTGACATGTTAGCAATATACAAAAGCTCCTTTAAATTAAATGACGAGGAAAAAACAAGCTCACACGACCCAGCGGACACATTATCTCATAGTCCCATAGCCGAGGTGCCCAATCAACCAATTACAAACTCGAAAGAGGATTTAGCCCATTAGCTCATTGGAGGAAATTACAATTGCTTGAACTCTAAATAAACTCGTCAAGTTAATTCCTGCATGTCAGTTATCATTTGTCCGCGAGAAGGGTTTGTTGACTTTTTGATCGGTCACCGGTGTCCTAAATGGCCGTCGTCGGTTCAATTTTTAACTGTAACTCGAGCAGTAATTGATGAAGGGTAATCCGTTCAGCTGGTTGTGCGGCGACGACCAATTCGTTACCTACCTAATAGAGTTAGTTGCTAGTCTATTTCTGAAGATATAACGAGCAATTCTTGTATATATGGATAATCTGAATCTCGAAAACGGCTCTAACGATTTTTATGAAATTTAGTATGCAGGCGGTTTCGGGGGCAATAAATCGATCTAGCTAGGTTTCATTTTTAGAAAACGTCGTTTTATCCGTAAAAAAATACCGAGCAAAGTTCGTTCATCCAGGTACTATTTTTTATGCTATATATTTTGAAAATTGTTTAATTATTCCAAAATACAGTAGATGATCATGACGGTAGGTAGGTAAGACCAGCATAAAAATTCACTGACCATATCACAATAACTTTACTCGAAATTGACTAGCACCTGACTCTTTAAATACTTTGACAAAGTACTAAAGTAGTTAGCGACTTTCATAACGTTCATGTACAGACGTGCACATCAATCTATACTAATATTATAAAGCTGAAGAGTTTGTTTGTTTGTTTGGTTGAACGCGCTAATCTCAGGAACTACTGGTTCGAATTAAAAAAATATTTTTGTGTTCAATAGTTCATTTATTGAGGACGGCTATAGGTTATATTACATCATACTATGACTAATTAGAGTGGAGCAGCAATGAAAAATGTTGCAAAAACGGGAAAATATTTTTTTTTGAGAGCTTTCCTTGCGTGCACTGCGTAAACGGTGGAAGCTACACAAAAATCATGTATCTCGAAATTGTTCCCTTTTAAAAGTTCTAAAAAAAAGTCCGCGACAGCATATGTCTAGCTTTTAAGGTTGACTCACTATAACCTTTTTTATGGTAATCAAATTAGTTCTAAAAGAATACATTATTTGCGAATGTGTTTTAATAATAATTTATTTATCACAGGCACTTAATTTAAGCTGGTGAAACCGCGGGGCACAGCTAATTTCTTATATAAATGTTCAATCATATGCCATACACATAAAGTTCAAAATCTATTGAGGTTATTTGACAGTTTGTGGTGCACACAGGTGCAGGCGTCTGTACCTTTCATCTTCATTTGAGGTCATGACGGTGGATGTCTTAACCTTTCGGGGTAGAAAAATACATCTAACTCTAAATTAAAGACAGCCAACCTAGGACAAAAGAATGACTGCAGGTAGGTATGTCTCCTGTTTTATGTCTCCTGTTGAATAGTTAGTGCATGCGAGAGATATATTACTAACTAGCGGCCGCCCGCAGTTTCACCCGCATGGTTCCCGTTCCCGTGAGAATATCGGGATAAAAAGTATCCTATGTGTCAATCCAGGTTATAAACTATCTGTATGCCAAATTTCATCCAAATCCTTCCATCCGTTGCAGCGTGAAGAAGCAACAAATACACACACATACACACAAACTTTCGCATTTATAATATTAGTGTGATAGCTGCTACTACGAGTAGGTATTGCTACTTTTCAGTAATATAAAGGGGTTCACGTTGCGTTCCTAGTACAGTTCATGAAGCAATACATATTAATTATGATTTTGATTATGACTAACGACGATGTAATAGTTACGTTTAGATTCTAAACGTAACTATTACATCGTCGTTTCATCATAAAATTCTTCGGAAAGCATTGTTTACATGTCACGAACCCTTTTGAAGCTGCCTGCACCTGTAGCCGTCGGCCGGTAGTCACTGTTGACAAACACACTGTCAAAACTGTTTACCACTCCTGTAAGCCTAGCCACTGAAGTTAGTATGCAACGAATAAACGAACGTCACTCTACTTATCTAATGAAGCCACAACAATAACAAGACTTTCGAAGAAGCTGACGTATTGAATTGGTTAATTTCTAGCGCAGTCTTTGATATGCTGGTTGTTACTTACAGTAGATTGTTTATGTTTATTGCGAAAAAATACTGAAAGTATATTTATATAATTTTTAATAAGCACAAACAAAACGTTATGGTAAGTTTCTTATTTCGAAGGCGCAAAATAACTGGCATCATTCCACGATATTTTGAAAAATTTAAATCCCAAAAATGCAATACAAGTTTCATGAGTGCAAGACTGCATTTAATCAACCAAAGTAAATTTTTTGAACTTTCTATTATATGCAAACTGCTGACCAGCAGCTGAGAAGATACTTAGTCTTAGGCATACCTTTTTAAGTAGCCGACATTTCATTCAAAGGACACCGACCGTGATCAGTTGATCACTATAAAGGTTGACCCGTGAAACTAGAATCTCTATACTAACCAGTATGCGTTAAACACCGTTCAACAATCTATCAAATAAAGTTGCCATAAACAAGTGCCCATCGTGAAACTCGCAAGAATTCTTTCTCGCAAACGCAACAGTATTTATTTGAAATCCACGCGTGAAGCAATCGTACTCAAAAAAGACAGCGGACGTAAAAAGCCACCGAACGCTTTGATCGTGATCCTAAGCCAAACAAACTCGGATTTGTTTACACTGGTTGGGTACATGATCAAATAACGTTGCGTTGATAACATTGTTATTTCCTATAACGGTATTGTACAACTACCAACGATTTGTGCTCACGTTGATTGAAATTCGATACGGAATTGTTTCTTGCGTTGCATTCGTGGACGACTTATTCTCTCGACTCGTTGAAACGTGTCCCAATAACTATAAAAGCTTTATTGTATAACTTTACACTATCGGCATTGTTGCGTAAGTATGAACTTATATGAACAAGTTCGTAATTGTGAAATTTCAACTTCATATATATTATTATATTCCAACTAGTGACCGCTCAAAGGTCAAGGAAAATTCGACCGTAAATTACAAAATATAATGTTTACAAAATGTATGTATAGCTCATCTTAATACATTACCTATTTCAAATATTATCTGTCGGGACTTCTTCTCCACAAAAACTTTTATAGCATACGAAATCTCATACTCCTTACGTGCAATGTGCTTAAAAAGGGGC
Source organism: Eudonia mercurella (assembly GCA_963082485.1). Taxonomy (NCBI): domain Eukaryota; kingdom Metazoa; phylum Arthropoda; class Insecta; order Lepidoptera; family Crambidae; genus Eudonia; species Eudonia mercurella. The sequence continues at coordinate 20,120,825 of OY720026.1, forward strand.
ATGAATTAATATAGCTGTATTTTTTTTCTCATTGTAAATGAACTACATGTTTGTTTATACAAACAAACACGATGTATCATAAGAATATCAAAATCATAAATAAATGTCTTTATACCTAAGTTAGTATAGATGATTTCCCTGTAACCGCGGACTTCAAAACATCTTTATTATTACCAAAAAGAAAATAATGAGTCCTTAAATCACAACTTAAACATTACAAACAAGATACAGCACTCGCTCATTGTTATTCTATATTTTAATATTCACTATCAGTACAAACAATTTCGAGTCTGGCCGATGCGGATTCCAAGAGATCTACATAACAAATCGGCGATTCGAACTTCTGATAAAAAAACCTCCGTTTCCAGCGACAGATACACAATGTTTATTCAAATCACATCATAGCGGAGGCGCCTTTTTAAATCTTTCTTTCTTCCCCAAATATTGGTTTTGGTCAAAGAAACGATTATTTGGTCTGCACTCGATTGGAAGAGCTTGAGTTCTTAGAAAGGTACCGGTTCGACGCTGAGCCAACAAATTATTTCCTTTTAATTTGTATTAGAGTTAGCTTAAGTTTCCGTTCGTATAACGGATGTTAGGTATCTGTTTATTGAAATCGACGGTATGTGATGAATGAATACAGTTATGAATGCGGGGTGTAATAGACTGAAAATCTTCTCTCGACTAAGTGGGATAAAGAAAGCAATAAGGCCAATCAAATGCGCAAACTAGCTAGATGTCTTATCATGTCACTGGATAAACTAATAGCAGTAGGAGACAAAAAAGCTGGAAGGAGGTTCGACAAGGTAAATATTTCAATATATTTCATCTTTATTGTTAAATCATGGATAATACATAAATTTGCGCAAATTTTCTGGCGACTAAACCAGCCTTAAAGAGGAGCCTTATTCAATACTTATAGTGTTGATAAATTTTGGAGGCTTGGACAGAGTCACGATAGCGAAATTGGAAGCGCACCTGACCTGGATTGTCATAAGGTGCAGATTCGAATTTCGCTCAATTTCACTTATTGTTAGCGTTGAATTATGGACTTGAGTTCAAAAAATAGACAAATAAAAAGCAATCAACTAATTCAAAAGTTCAAAATTCCAAATGATTTATTCAGTTTAGGCTACAAATAGCTTGTGAACGTCATTATGCCTCAGTATGCCATTATATATATATTTTTGTGTTCTTTAAATGTAGGTAAGCTTTATTGATTTAAAGTATTTCCTAGGTAAAAAATATAACTTAAGGCTCAACGTAAAGAAATACATAATGCATCCATACGAACCCTAATACAATTCGTATGAGTTCTTCTTAATTTTCAACTGTTGTTGTTGGCTTGTCTACAAATGTCACGTCATGTTGCCGTGTCATCTCTTCGAGCTGAATCATGCACATGTCCACTTTCCTTGTCGTGCGTCGGAAATATTTGAAGCCATCTTCTTCCACAGAGTTAGTAAAATGTAATTAAAACCTTTATCTTTCCTTCAATGAAATTCGCGAGAATGTAAACAAATAAAATGTTTTAAAAACGTATTCCATGCTCTAGAGAGAATTTCAGAAAACCTTGTCTTGCTTGTTGCCTATACGTCATGAAAGGGACTTGCTTGGGTTGGGGCTAGGCTTTGAATTACTATTGCGGGTGTATACTTAAGCGTGTAAAGACATTTTATTTTAAATATATAAATGATGATAGATAGAAGAGCTCGATGGCGCAGTGCATTGGCGTATATAGGGGGGGGGCCGGGTGGGCCGGGCCCACCCCAAAATTGACTGGTGCCCACCCCAGGATGTTGGGCTGGAGAAATATCTTCACACAAAAACCATTTCAATCAAATACATAGTCTACAAGCGATTTCCATTAGTTACTTTCAAGTCACAAAAACAATTAAATTCACAAATACACAACGTACTAAGCTTGAGTACATTTGAATTTCGCGCCGCAACGCAAAGCGGCAAGCGGGCGCTCCGTACGCCATTACTCTTCTCATAGAAAATGTATAGTCCGGGTAATAAGTTGAAAAACGTGAAAAATAGACATAAAGCTCCTAAAAATATGAGCATAGCTCATTGGATTCGGAATGACTTCTAGAAAAATGCAGTATGAGGATTTTACTGCACGTAAAAAATTGCAATTGGTATTAACAAAACAAGTTAAAAAAAGGTATTTAGTTTTTTGTTAATATCTCAAAAACTATTAATATTTACGATATTTTGAAATTTTCGAAAAGAAAGTACCAGCTCCCGGAACTCTACCTCTATTATTAATAATTAAAGAATCCACGCAGCCATTACGGCATGGTTGCACTGCCGATAAAGACAGCGTAAGTACCATATAGAATATATTTTTTTAAAGTAACAAATATGAATTTAAAATTTTTCAAAGAGTTATGCAATTGTTAATTTATTTGCTAATCTTTTTCCAATTTCCGTTGTCATAAATGACAGTTTAAATGATAAACCTAAAATTTTTGACTCAGTGGAGCCTTTGTTATATAATAAACTTAACAAAATCACGAGTTAATTAAAATGAAAAGTCCAAAAAATGTTATACAATTTTTTTTAAAACAAATGTTATATTATTGCTGTTTTGGAATCCAACAATGGCATTAAGTAACGTTGGAAATTTTTTGTTTACATCATTTGTTGAGCAATTTTTTATAAACAAATAGACAAGTTTGATATGTATAAAACAATTTATTGTCTTGGCAAAATATATATATATTTTTAATTTTCTTTAATTTTTTTAAATTGTTTATAATCGTTTTATTATATTTAGATTGTTTAAATAATTAGTTAAGGAATAGTTTCAAAAATCATAATTGGCATTTCTCCACAGGTTAATTAATTTTTTTTGTCAATAAATTCATTGTTTGTTAACTTAACAATTTTTATAAACAAATTCTAACTACCGTTATATATTTTTTCTAGAGCTTAAAAAAATAACCAAAACAGCAATATACTTATATCAAAATACTTATTATTTTTAGTATTTAAATATATATATAATATTTTATTTATAATTTGATACGATAATTTATTAAAAATTTTAAATTCATATTTGTTACTATAAAACAAATATTTTATGTGGTACGCTGTCTTTAGCGGCAGTGCAGACATGCCGTAATGGCTGCGCGGATTCTTATTTTCAGCGTTAAATTAAAATCATTAATAATAGAGGTAGAGTTCCGGGAGCTGGAACTTTTTTGCGGAAGTTTCGGATCTTTATTCAAAATATCGTAAATATTAATAGTTTTTGAGATATTAACAAAAAAAAAACTAAATACCTTTTTTTTATCTTATTTTGTTAATAACAATTTGCAATTTTTTACGTGCAGTAAAATCCGCACACTGCATTTTTCTAGAGGTCATTCTGAATCCAATGAGCTATTGCTCATATTTTTAGGAGCTTTATACCTATTTTTCACGTTTTTTTAACTTGTTCACCGGGCTAATAAGTACGTCAAGGAAAACGTCACGCCGGAAAAAGTTTTAAATATCTTTGTAGAGAAAAACGTAAATTGAAGTTGGTTTAGTTAATTAACATTATATTAATCAATCGAAATAAAGACGATTCACAAAACTTTAAAAAAATGTTTAGGTAATGATGATCGAAATATTATAATAATAATAATTTCTTAAGATGTTAGTTTAAATAAAGAGAATAATAATAACACAACTTTCTGACTAATTATTCAGCCCCAAACTAAGCGTAGCGTTCGTTTCGGCTTCATTGGCCAGCGCATCTCAGGGGCCAGGCCCCCCCTGGAAAATGACCCTAGATACGCCAATGGCGCAGTGGTTAACGCGCCTAGTCAGCAAGTGCTGAGGTTAAGCAACTTTTGACAAGGCCCGTTATCGGATAGGTGACCAAAAATTTATCATCTCGAGCTCCTCCGTGCTTCAGAAGGCAACCCGGTCCCGGCTGTATTAGCTAGCAGTCGTTAACAACCACCAATCCACACTGGGCCCGCGTGGTGGTAAGGCTCGTGCCCCAGCAGTGCTGACATAAAAATGAGCTCATGATGAGATGATGACGAAGAAGCTAAATAACCTTTTTTAAACGTTCAACCAAGTCAGCCCAATAAAAGCCTTTAGAAACTGCTTAAGCACAACGAATCTAATGGCTTATTCAAAGATTTAACTTCGTTAATGTTATCGGAAAGATTTGGCACTTAAAACATTTATAATGAAAACGTTATCTAACAATATTTCAGTTTCGTAAAAGCCCACTTTGATATTTCCAGAGAATTTAATATTTAGAATTCACCTCCTTAACTCTACTGATAGAACAATATTCGAGTTCTGAATTAAATTTGTTTATTTTAACCTCTTTTAGTTTCTCCTTCATAATGTAAACGTCTTTCAAATGTGGGCGTAGTTTTTAAACCTGCTAAATTTATGCTAGGCTTACATTTGTGTGTTGGTAATCTGTTCAACAAGGTGGACCGACGATCTGGTAAAGGTCGCGGGAAGTCGCTGGATGCGAGCAGCACAAAACCGGTCGTTGTGGAGATCCCTGGGGGAGGCCTTTGTCCAACAGTGGACGTCTTTTGGCTGAGATGATGATGATGATGATGATGATGATAATGATAATGATGATGATGGTGATGATGATGATGATGAATCTGTTTAATTCAAAGTAGCTTTTGTTTCACGTTCTGTTATTATAAATTTTGATAATATTCTTTTTTGTTTTATTAATCATATCTAGTAGTGCAGTTAACACAAAAAACTGAATTATATTTATTTGATAATAGTTTTAAGTTATTCAAAGTTTACAGTAAAATTAAGAATTTTAATAAATGTCTTTTAAAACTCCTAAGATATATTTTAATGTTGTCAATGTGTAAACTACATTTCTATACACGTATTTACTCTCACTAAAATTTTATACAACAAACAACGATTCAACACACCACTGTATCCAATAAACTTTATCTACCTTGACATAATTACTAACCCAAACGTTGATAAATTTTCGACTACATCCATTAACGTTTGATTAGCAGCTCCTTACTCCGTTTATCATCAGACGAGCAATGTAAGGTCACATCAAAGATTCACCTCGCCCGCCGATATTGTGTAGACCCGAGATACGTAACATAGTTGCTAACGGTGATACGTCTAACGATAAACCTCTATCAAACAGACTCACGCACACATTCGCAAGTCTTTCACGAAGCTCATTTGTTTTCGCGTGTCCTTACTCGCCGTAAACCCAAAACATAAAGACTGCAGAAGGTAAGCTTCGTACAAAAGCGTCTCCCGCGGACAGATTGAGAAAATATTACAGTAGAACGGAATCTTTTTTGACCGAGTTCCAAACGCCGCCATTTATATACCTACTTCCCCCTTCACGTCGGTCGTTACGCCCCTCTGTCGTCCAGGCGCGTTGCCAGGGTTGCTTACTGTTGAATATTGCTTACGTCTAAAAATAATATCGCTAAAATATAAATTTTTCTTTACTTTGAAATCATTATTTTATTCTAGTTATACAAAATATGAGATTAATAAATTATTATGTTACGTACCTACCTACATAGATACTAGATACAGAATGAAGCCATTTAAGTAAGTATTACTTACTTACCTACAAATATAAAATACAGAAAACGGAAATATAATATATAGTACGGAACGCACAAACAGGCAAACGTGCGTGCGGTGACGCCGGCCGTGACAGCCCGACTGAGCATTCTGTTTAGCAGGTACTCTTATATCGCGACCTTGAGCTCGTCCGGACCTGGAGTTTCCGTTCTACTGTGTTATTGTTTATTCTTATGGAAACAGAGAGGTTGTCTATAATATGTATGCGTTGTTCGAGCGCGTTATGTAAAAAGCTTACCTTCTGTACTCTCTTTCTTTTGTACCGCTGCTTCCACAAAATGGCTCGGAAGCTGTCATTGTGTGCGCGCCCTTAGTTTCATCCACCAGTACTGAGTCCGCATTTATCTTCAGTATCCCTAGATGGTTCTAATTGAAAGTTACTCGGCGGAGTGACAAGGGCGCGTTAATAAGTCCACCAGCGGCCTCAAGCTGTATTGTGCTTTGTTACTTGTCAGATTAACCGCCTCCCTTGGCGCCTTAACTATGTAACAAACTAACATTGTCTAAAAGACGGGATTTCTGCTCCATTGTCCGTATAGTAGGAATAATGAGGCGGAATTTGTTGGTTTCTTACCGCTAATTTGGAAGGGGATGTGGGACTGATGCTAATAATGTATTCTTATAGTGGATAATTGTTATATTTACTCGTTTACTACATTGAGATAATGATATATTTAAATGTTATCAGAAAATCTAACATGACAAAAAAAATTGCAAATAAACAATTGTAATTATCTACACAGCGACAAAAGATTTTTTTTCATCTTACTTCCCCAAGACATCATGATGACGCCGTCATAGGTAAAGAACTAGGTGTGGTTATTAAATTAAACATATATTACGCGCTTAAACGCGCGCTACACTTTAACTACTTACTTTTGTAACTCGCGCTTAAGCACGTCTACGTTCGTATGAGATGCGCGTACGCGTGTTGCAAATAAAGTTTAATAATAAGACTACAAACTGTCCCACTGCTGGGCAAAGGCTTTATTGAAATCGAGTCATCGCTACAATTGATGGGTATTGACTTCATCACAACGCTTGCCAAATGCGGGTTGGTGAACACATATAACGTTTAGTAGGATAAGAAAAACAAGCTTATACGCACGTAAAAAAACACCTAATGCGAAACCGCTCTAACAGACCAGACTTCCTTTGAACACGACGCATGATGAATAGCAATCCAGTCAGCCGCTATCTCGTCATTGTGATCGATAGCAGATCGACCGACTGGTATCGATTTTTTTGTGAAGTTTCGATACCTAATGCTTCTCTGTTGCAATCGCTTTGGCGGACCATAAATTATATTCCGCCATCTTTGAAACTCATTTTTCTTCTTGGTTTTATTAATGTTGTTTACAGTGATAAAGAAATTTAATATTTATGGAATTTAGAACCGCTTCTATAGTCTAGTGGCTAAGACCACCAGTCGCAGACCCAGAAATCCCGTGTTCCATTCCCAGCGGGAGTAGGTACATGTTTGTAGTGGACTTGGTTGGTGGTAGAACTTGTTTTAAGTCCGCCTGTCTAGCCACCACCATCTTATCTATCGCCATAACATTAATATTAGTAGTATTGTTTTGTTTTGACAGTTAGAGATAAGATAACCAGTTCCTCAGTGTTTGAGGGTTCTAGGTGAAGTTTGATTGATGATTGAGAACTTTTCATCCATAGGGAAGGCTCGTGCCCCAGCAGTGGGAACATAAAATGAGCTGATGATGATGATGAGAAGGTCTAATCTTACCTACCCGTAAGGCAAAAAATATTAAGGAGATTTGCTTGTATTTAAGGTTCATATTTGCTTGAGTGTATTATTTACTAGTTTATATATTTACGAAGAAATTAACGTGCTCTAAATTTCGAGCTACTACCTAAAACAATAATTGTTTCTTATTGGAAGCCATTATGAAATATTTATGTGATAGTTTAGAAATATAATATCTAAATGCCGTTATCTTAATTGCTGTAATTAATCAAAGTTGATAATTAAATTAGTTATGACATAAAGAGAACAGAAGCTTATTACGAAAGTGTCTACTTTCATTAGACAAGTTATACAGGAAACAGTTTTTTGAACACTGTGTCAAATCAACCAATTTGTGTGTCAGATTTTAAATAGGAAGACAGACCACTTTATACATTTTAACTGTGTGACAACTTATTATATTTTAAGTTCCATTTAAATGAAACAACTTTTACGGATCTACTCGCGTTTATTTAACTGTATACATTGTTTAATGTTTATCCTGACGTTTCGAATCCTTTGCAGGGTCCGTGGTCACAGGGAGACTGAGGTGTTGGTCATCTCATAATAAGTTAGTAGCTTGTATACCCTCGTTTAAATTTAATCGGGTGCGTTCCGTTTTACGCAGAAAGAGCTAAGTTTCATGTTAAAGCAAGTTGAGGTAAAAGTGTATAATATATTGAAGAGAATAAAATCGGAAGTTAACATTTAGATATAGTAAAAAGGTCACAATTAAAAACCAGTTATAATGCATTATAACATTGCTTGTCCGAACCGTTTAATGCATGCTGCAATTTATCAATGCTACATAAAAATACATTTAACCCTATTTAATTTAGTAGTGATTGAGGAAAATAAAATCAACACGCCACTGTCATTTATAATAATTAAAATTTATTAAGAAGCTGGAGTTTCGACTGAATTGCACCGGCGTTTTCACGGGTTGTCTAAACCAGGATTACCCTAGGGATTACTGGTATACCTTTCCTAAAGAGTTGGCGTTAAACTCCCTTAAACATTTATTTTGAATTTTATGTCCATAGTTAAAGTGTAGGTTCTTACATTAAATTCTAGTATTCAATATGAATCAGAAACATGGTTTGATAACACACTTGTAAATGGGGTTACATAAATAACATTGCGAGTACGCTTCAGAGCACGCCAACGATGGGTGCAACGACCTTTACGACGTGCGTTTAATAACTATGCACTACACAAACCAAACAACGATATATTAGCCATTGAACACTCTCAACCAGATAATTGAGACCCTGCAACGGGCATATAAAATCCCTGCTCACATCCGATCTCCTTCACACCGAGACAAGGGGAAGGGTTCAAGTTTAAGTAGCCACTAAACAGTCGTAGTCAAACGCCGATTTATAACATTTCTGAACGACTGTTCCGAGAAAGTAAGAAGTATTAACATCTGTGCTATGGCTACCTTCTACATGAGCGGAAGAAAACTATAAAAATAATAAAAATAAAAAAAATGTAGAAAAAAATGTCATTACGCGGAGTTTAAATTGCCATTCATGTTTAACTTAGGTACTTGGTATTGAGGTTCTCTGTTATTAATATTTCCATGGGTTCTATGTGTATGTATGACGACCAAAGTGCAAAATTGTAACTATACAAGAGAGGCTCTTAAAATTCATCTTTTTAACATTTATGACGTTAAATAGTTATAATGTTAATAATTATATGATTATTAGAAATATAGAGCACAAGCACTTGAGAGCCTTTCTTGAAAGGTATTGATTTAGCACTTGACCCTTATATGAGTACATAGGTCTAAAAACTTTCATAATTATTACTCTGCCGCAAATCAGTAGCGTCTAACATTGCAAGGTTTGAAGAGTGACATCTAGCACAATGTAAAGGGATCACAGACCCGTCTGAACGGCTACCGCTTACATAGTTATTATCCTGCCACTAATCAGCAATGTCCTACATTGTAAGGTTTGAAGGATGACATCTAGCACCATTACTAAGCATATGAGACATGATAACTAAAGCTTCAGGGTCGGCGACATGCTAGTTATACATGTGGTGTTGAAATCGGCTAAAAGCTACTAGCTAAATACAGGAGGAGCTCGATGACGCAGTGGTTAACGCACCCGGTCTGCGAGTGGCAACTTAAGCAACTTTCGCAAAGGCCGGTCATCGGATGGGTGACCAAAAATATATCATCTCGAGCTCCTCCGTGCTTAGGAAGGCACGTAAAGCCGTTGGTCCCGGCTGCATTAGCAGTCGTTAACAACCAACAATCCGCACTGGGCCCGCATGGTGGTTTATGGCCCGTTCTCCCTATCCATCCATAGGGAAGACTCGTGCCTCAGCAGTGGGGACATAAAATGAGCTGATGATGATGATGATGATGAAGAAATACACTAGCAGCCAGCACTAGGCTCCAACAGTATCTACAACTCAGCAGTTGTATGTGCTGTTCGTGGACAAACATGTAAAAATAAATTTGAATCCACGAACAGCACATGCTTAAAATATTGATATGTACTATTCGTGGACTAGGCCATGTGCTGTTCGCGCATGTGCTATTCGGTCTTGTGCTCTAAGTGGACTACCTTACCCCTTCTTGCAAGACGGACAAAGACGTTTGCCAACTAAAATCAAACAAAAAACAACTGCTGACTCAATCTTGAAAGTAAAGTAAATACCTAGTCTATATTCTGTCCCACGGCTGGCCAAAGATCTTATTCATCATCAGCTCATTTAATATCCCCATTGCTGGGGCACGAACCCTCCCTATGGATGTATAGGGAGAACGGGCCATGAACAACCATGCGGGCCCAGTGCGGATTGGTGGTTGATTACGACTGATTATACAGCCGGGACCCGTGCCTTCCGGAACACAGAGGAGCTCGAGATGATACACATTTGGTCACCTATCCGATGACCGGCCTTTGCGAAAGTTGCTTAACCTTAACAATCGTAGAACAAGCGCATTAACCACAGCGACATCGAGCTCCCTAGAAAAAAGACCCGACCTGGGAATTGAGCACAGACTTCAGGGTATCAGGCCGAATGAGGGGCTTTAACGACCTTTGACGACCTCCTTGGTCGAGTGGCTTGCACACCGGTTTTCATGGTGTCGCCATCTCTGAGGTCCCGGGTTCGATCCCCGGTCGGATCAATTTAGAAATACCTGTTTTTCTATATTGTTTCGGGTCTGGGTGTTTCCTATGTATAATAAGTATGTATATAAGTATATTAAGTATGTTTATCCGTTGTCTAGTTAACCATATAACGAGTTTCTTAAGGAAGCTTTTCTTGGGGCTAGATAATTGGTGTGTGTGTGGGAAAAACATTTATTTATTTATTTATTTAACAATTTCCTACTTAAGTATCTAATTGTAGACTAGGGAAGGTGGAGTCATTACGTTTTCTAGCCTGAGACTTTCGTCTTAAACAAAAATAAAACGTTAACGTTTTTTTAAACACAATCATGGAACAATGATACTACACTATCGTTGCTCGCTGACACCTGACCCTTGCTATCTCACCGAGTGTCATACAAGCCGTTACTCTCTCCAGTTATCTACAGAGAAATTGCAATGATGTTTGTTCATTCCCTATAGTGATACCTGTTATACTGATAATAGAGTGTACGACAAGTGTGAACAAATCACCCATAAAGTAGGAACATGTTTGTTCACATTACGAACATAGATTACATAGAGCAGCTCTTTATTATTGAAATATTGGGTCCTTACTTATGAAATTGACGTTTTTTTCTAATTCATTAATAAGTGTACTTCTTCTAAAATTTAATATCGGTTGCTAATAATAATGTACATATTTAAAAATGACTATGATACTTAGGCTTCACTAATAACAATGATTTTTATTTTTGAGCTTTTGTACCACCCTACTATTTTTATAGTGTTAACACATATGGATGCTAAGAAAATTGAAAAGACGTTCGTATGAAAAATATAATTTTTATAAAAAAATCTTTATACAAAACGACAATTTCATATGTAAGGACCTAATATATTAGTTTGTCCCTAGATATACAGTTTCAATAGTTAACATTTTGGATTATAATAAAATAAATTATTTTGAATCATGAAAATTCATATTTTATTATTAACATTAGTTATGACACTAGTAAGTACACAATAAGAAAAAGAGGCAGAAGCAGAGGTATGTATGTCGATTTCCATTTATATAAACTCATGAATAAAAACTGTCTCATAATGTCACAACCTACAATCGACACATGTCGCAACCGTATTTATTTATTTAACTTAACTTAATACTATCATTTAGTAGTTGTTGGTGTTGTCCCGCATTCGCTGCATCAGAGATGTTGTACGTTTTCGCATAAAAGCGCAGATTTTGTCTAAAAAGAGATTTCTTCCAACAAACTATGGTGACAGTGGCATAGATATGATGATATTGATACATGATAGAATTAAAGTAGCATACTTAGTTATACGCGTTTTAAGGCATTTCTCGATATAATTAATTATTGTTAAAATAATGTACTATCTTTATTTTATAACGCATCTTAGTTTATAGTAAATAAAGATGGACGATGGTAGAAGCGCCCTTTTTATGGAATCTGAAACTACAGAGGAGCAATTCACTCGGAATCATAAATTACTTAGAATTACCTTATTTTATACTATCGTTGTAATAATATTGTTAATATAATATAATATAATATAATATAATATAATATATTGTAATATAATATAATATTGTTGTCTAACGTTGGAAGACAACAATATTACTAACATTATTGTTACGGCGACAAGTTTAGATGATATTATAATAGTAGTAAGCCAGGCGTACTTAATACTACCACTTCCACCAACCAATCCCTGTATAAATTACCTATATATCATTTTCTACACTATTGGCTTCTACTCGACAACAAAGGCAAAAAGGCTTGCGTTGATCACACTTTCTTTGTGATAGTGACCGCAAAGGCATTTGACTTGTTTCATTATAAAACAACGACACTAAGTACACAAGTTATAAATAAGTTTCAGCTTCACAGTGTCCTAATAAACCTCATAGAAAGCGCGCCAAAGCATTTTCAATGGGCTATTCATTTCCCCCATGAATGGTATCATTAATTATATTTTCCGTTTCATTATTCTCTATACTTGAATGTTCATTTATAAATGTGACTTTGAATATATTAATAACGTATCAGTCAGACGCGTAATTAATCTTGTACGTAGCAATTAAAGTTCAGTTGTGCCATTTGACATCGGCCACTCGTATATTAATGCAGTTTCCTGTTTTAATATTGTGTAACTTACGCTCATTCGCTTAACTCGTGTAACTTACTACCGTAACGTCACTAATTGAATCGTAAAATATTGAACGCGACTGATAACTATATTATATATATGTAATATTGCTCTTGTGTTTGTGTCTCAATGGTTTAAAGAGTCATCATTGCAGACTTTTCTTTTGTTTTTATTTCTATTCCAGAACGGAGAAACGATACAGTGCGTGACCCTGTTTCCTACTAGATTCTCCGAGGGATTATGATCGGATCGAGAGAGAAAGAACTCGGGCGCCGCTAAGAGCTAGGGCCTCAGCTCAGTTTGACTGGGTCGTAGGGGTTGAATATCCTGTATTTAATAACATGGCATAACTTAAAGCGATGATATAAGGTTTCACCGAACTCATATAATCCCGATCCCGCCCCTTTATTAGAAACAATGGATGGTCCCACAATAAATCATCATTACTTCCTTAACAACAAATTGTATTAGTCATCATATTTTTCTTAACCATTTAATATGTGTGCTTGTTCAATCATACATCGCGCTGCTACAATTAGTTTTGTAACGCTACTCATTATCATAAGTTAGCGTACGGTAAGATATTTGATCATGGTCAATAAGAGCTAGCAGTATCTTATGACAACATTGACTGCCTCTGTTTGTGGTTTAGAAGTCTCTCCAAGAGGTTTAAAGAAAGAAAGATAGAAGAAAAGTTTTTTCTGCCTTTGTTTCAATTACCATGTGGGCCGGTTGGGCTTATGCTGCGTTAGTTTCACGGTGCACAAGTTGTCCTCGCTGGACTCCATTGTCACTTAACAGTTAGTTGGAGTGAAATCATATGCCGAGCTAGGTATAAAAAATACCAGTTGATCCAGGTTTAATATTTTTTAAAGCAGCCACCAAACATTTTTGGTGAAAACTAAAATCTTGTAAATGACTCGGATAGAAACAATTAAATTAGATTAAAATGTCATCGAAAAACCTTTAGTCTAGTTGAAAGGAGACTATTATGTTTCTTGCAAAATATAAGGGAACTACAACCGATAGCACTTGCAAAAACTGAACTTGTATAGACGAAGAAAAAGGCAATGGACCTAGGAAGATTATCTCTATTATCTGCTTAGTTCCTCCAGTACCAATTCAGCGCCAGCCAACTTCTCACAAGCACACGCTGCGTACAGCTAAGTTCTCCCCAAATATATATTCAATTATATTATTTTTTTATGAGCAAACGTAGTGTAGCACGCCCTCAGACTAGGTGGAGCGACGATCTTCGCAAGGCGGCTGGCAAGAGCTGGATGAGAGTGGCGAGTGCGTCACCACGTGCTCAGTGGCGTGCACTTGAGGAGGCCGATGTCCAGCAGTGGACTAGTATTTGGCTGATGATGATGATGATAATGATATATAAAAAAAAACGCAATGCAATTATCACACATGCTACAGCGTCTTAGCATTGGTAAGATAATATTAAAGTCGGTTTGATTTGTGTTAAGGGTTAAGTCCGCCTTGATAGCTACCACCATTTCATGTAAATCTCTCGCTATAATACCAACGTTGTGTTTCGAAGATTACACATGAGATATATAGCTAGTTCCTTATCAGTTAAGGATTCTGGCTGAAGTACGCTTTAACCAGTTAATAAAGTACACATTTTAAGGCTGCTAAGGTACTGCCTTTGACTAGAGTCAGATCGGATGGTTTGCTTTAAACCGTTTGTTAACCGCTTCTCTGGTCTAGTGATTAAGACCACTGATTTAGACCCAGAGGTCACGGGTTCGATTCCCAGTGGAGGGTACATGTTTGTGTATTCGGTTTGGTTGGTGGTAGGGCTTGTTTATCCTCCTGGCTAGCTACCACTATCTTATCTAAATATGTCGCCATAACATCAATGTTTGTAGCATTGTTGTGTTCCGGGAGCTAGAGATAAGATAGCGCTTCCATCATTGGCCTTATAATCACTTAACATCAGGTGAGATCAAGGCACTGTGCTTACCGGTAAATATATAAAAAAAAATCTTTCATTTATTTAAGTTAACGAGTCCGAACTTGTTACAGAGGTACTGATTCACCGTGCATGTTGTCACTTAGGCCCGTGCTTATTGATCGGGGTTCGATGCTCGCCGCTAACAATACGGCTTGCATGCTAATAGCTCCGTCTTTTGTTTTTTTTTGTCTTTGTTTCTGATTTGTCAATGGCATATGTTTGTTTGATTGATGGGATTAAATTAGACGTTTTAACTAAATGCCTCTCTGGTAAATGTCAATCGTAAGTAGTAAAAGCAAATTTAATAATAATTATCGTTATTTCAAAATTGTTGACCCAGTACTTTTGAAAATTGTAGCTGAAGTAATCGTTACTTCAAAACTGTTGAATGTATCAGGACTTTTTTGCTAATAGTTCGTTAGTGTTATAACTACATATATAAATAACAAAGTTCAGACGAAATAATGTTTTTTTATTAAATTTCACAATAAGAAATCGCTTGATGGTCTTTATCTCTCTGATCTGGTGTATCCATTTATAATTTTTCTATTTTAGATAGATATATACTAAATTGCTCACCTATGTGAACATACCTATGTGAAAACAAAAAAAAGTTACAAATAATCTTAAAGTCTTATCACTTAAAGCGATCTGTACCAAACAACCTAAGAAGTAGATTGCGCAAATTATATAGAATACATTTGAATAATTGACCAAGACGTTTAAAGGTGTAAGTAAATATAATATAATATAAAATTTTGCATGGGAAAAAATCCGATTCCAAATTCATTGTAGCTTTGTGGCTCTTCAAGTTGATTTTCAAAGGACGTACTCTCGTGTGGAATTTTGTATACAAACATTATATAATGAAATTTTGGTGGCGAAACTCGCGTCACAAAGGAGAAAAATATAAGATTTATAATGATACTTATGTTGAGGAAAATAGGGTTTACATTTGTTTTTTCGTAAGTTTTTCTTTAATTGTTAGTTGTTGTCGAATTTTTACAGTTTTATTTTGAATGTCAAAATGCATACAAAAATATTATGAATTTAATTCATCTCGGAACAGCCCTCATCTCCACCTTAAGTCCTTCCTTTGCCTTGGCATTTTTCAAACAGTCATTTCTTCGGTCTTCTTTTTCCCAATAGATTAAGTTCATTAACTATTAACTACTGAATTTACCAGTTTTTTATATTAAAAGAAGGCAAACGAGCAGGCGGGTCACCTGATAGAAAGTAACACCGCCGCCCATGGACACCCGCAAAACCAAAGTAATCGCAGATGCGTTGCCGGCCTTGAGTAAGGAGTTGGATCTTGAGGAGGAAGTAGGAATTGGGAAGGGGGAGGGGTGAAAAATGGGCCTCCGGTACTTTCACTCACCGGACGAAACACAACAGCAACGAGTGCCATTATTTCACGCCGATATTCTGTGAGAGGGTGGTATTACGCCGGGCGAGCCGGCCCATTTCGTGCTGCAACGCAGCGTGGCTCTACCACTCAGACAATGTCACTCATTTAGCACCACCCAGGGGTCACGTGTAGGGTCTCAAGGGTAAACCTACGGACGCGAGTAACTTTAACCCCTTCGGATTACCATGACCATAAAAATGGGTTTCCTCTCATAGTAGTCCTGTCAACCTTCTTAGAAAGCTATATGATCGTGTAGGGTTCACGTCAGTAACCTACGAAGCTTTGGACATTGAACCATGATTTCTCGCCATGATACAACCCGAACATCCGTTCATATACCGACGCTTAAATTCTGCTTTGTTTGTTTCTATATTCTTTCTAACCACGTGTTACCTATTCTTGCTCTATCTCTTTCTAGCACGGCCCAACTAAACGCAGGAACTACTTAAAATCGTGTACAGCAATAGTTTCACTGCTCCCATTTCCGTGGTATGTGTCAGCAATTAGCGCGAATGCCGTCATCGGCTACAAAGCAGCATTGTTCCCACTTCGATAATTACTACGTGTAATAGCTATCGAATGGACGTCAGGTATCACTACACTCAATGAGCATGAGCGCACAAAATTGTAATGGTTATAAGATACTTTTAACTTTTTTTTTTTAGCTTTGCCTTCTCTGAAAAAAAAAAACAAAAGTACATTGCTTACAAATACAGACGATAAATAAATTAATAATATTAATAATAACGAGAGAGCCTCCTTCTTTTTAATTTTATTTTTATATTTTTAATTTTATTTTATAATTTTTATTTTATTTATTATACAAATACAAATACAAAATTCTTTATTTATCACAAACTTAAGTCTAAATAACAGATGTGGTGTCCTCAACTGCAAAAGTTTTAAACTGCAGCGCAGTGAGGGCGCCCCCTCCCAAACAGTAAATAAAGGTTTATATATTACAGGCATATTATGCATAACAATTTTTTTTTTTTAGTTTACAAATATATGTATAAATAATGTGAAAACAAAAAGTGTGTGTGTGTGTGTGTGTATGTATATGTGTATGCGTATTATGTATTTATAGTTAACGAAATTGGCTAGTGAGTAAAGAACAGGTAACTTGGCTATTCCATAATAGTAATGTTACCAATAACCAAACTTAAAAAAATATTTTCATTGATTATCGCATGAAGGGAGACATAATAAATGTATACTGTATGCTGTTTATTTTTTTCAACTACGAATTATTAAATTACCTATTCATTGAAAAATTCCTTGCACTCTAATGTCCCAAACACAACCTACCCAATTACTAATTATAGAATAAGATGTATATAAATTATTAAGAATATTGTGATATCTAGCATAATAAAGTATATTGGAAAAGTGTATAGTTTTAGAATAGGATGGCAGAAAGCAGATAGGCCACAATCGTGGCAAGGCAAGATAGAAAAAACCCACGTCGGGGGACAAGTATTAAAAATAAAATAAAAAACAACCTACCAAAATGATCTTCATTTGTCACAAGTCACAACAATATAAATTGCGAGTCATAGTTTACATGCAACGCTCGTTCCCAATCCAAAGTCAAGTTACAAGCACCATCAAACAATAACAGTTGCATATTCAAGTCGAGGCATCTGCGTGAGCACACAAACCAACACAGAACTAACCAAAACGGTTTTAAATTATTCAAAATTAAACGGCAACTTGCAGAGCCAACGGTTAAATCTCAGCCGTTCATTAGAAGTTCGAACTAAACCGTCTGTTAGGATTCTCACTCAAATGGCGAATTAATTTGACGATATCGAAACGGTTCGAGTACACTTGGTTGCGTCAAGACGAGTGTCAATTAAAACGAGTTTCAATGGTAATTGGAAAGCTCAAGTCGCTATACAGAATTTGTACGACAAATCGCGAAGGTATTGAAACAATTTTTTTATGGTGTCGTGCAGATTCGTGTTGAATTCTAGTAATATTATTGTCATGTTTTTTATTTATTTATGGAATTGTTTAGTTTTTAGGGTTCCGTACCCAAAGGGTAAAACGGAACCCTATTGCTAAGACTCCGCCGTCCGCCCATCCGTCTGTCTGTCTGTTCGTCTGTCACCAGGCTGTATCTTATGAACTGTGATAGTTAGACAGTTGAATTTTTCACAGAAGATGTATTTCTGTTGCCGCTATAAAAACATTGCCGCTATAAAATACTAAAAAACAGAATAAAATAAATATTTATTAATACAAATATTTAAGTGCATTACTCCTGATTTAAAAAAGAAGTTTACCAAAGTATGAGATTTACTTTAAACCAAAGAGTACAGAAAACTTTACACTTATAACAGAAGAAGGCGAAATAATAAAAGACTACAAGCTGCTGACGATTTAGAATACTCCAAAGTATTTTTATGGAATGCCAAGTCATTTGAATAGTGCATTTACTATAACATAATCTCCACCATTTAGAGTCACATACGTTCACGGGAGGGCCACGAGGGAAATCTATCGTGAGCCGTGACTAGCGAAGATTGCGAAGCCCTAGCAAATGGATCTAAGTTTTCACACTTATGTAGTCAAGACGACTGTGTCTGGAACAGAGGAGCGTCTTCGCTGACATGAATTCACCAGGTTTGCTTTGTATTTTAGCTTTGGCTTAGGTCTCAAACGCTTCTGTGGTGTAATATTTAAGACCACCGGTGTAGACTTAGAGGTCCCGGATTCGATTCCCAGCAGGTACATGTTGGTGTACTCGGTTAGCTACCACCATCTTATCTAAATATATTGCCACAACATCAATGTTTGTAGCATTTTTGTGTTCCGGTGTTCCGGCAGCTAGAGATAAGGTAGCCAGGGCCTCAGTAGTTGAGGATTTCGGGTGAAGCGCCTCCAGCTTCGGCCTTATCATAACTTATCATGAAGGTGGCACACATGGCGGCAGATAAACCTACCCAAAACTGTCAAATTTTTACAATCAATTTTGAACTTTATTGTATGGTTATAAGGATCAATATTCATTGGAGAAATTTGACAGGTTTGGATAGGTTGATCTGCCGCCGTCTGTACATATCCGTAAGATATATAAAAAAGGCTTATACTATAAACATAGGCATAGTAGATACTTTTTTTTTGGAGAGAGATTGCTGATTGCCTCAGACGGCATTTTCAGCTTCACCGGGCTTGTTTGGGGGCGACGAGGAACGTAAAGGGTCCCTCAAGCCGTGTGAAACGAATCACCTTCGGAGGTTTTCTAAAAAGAACGGCATCGCGCACTAGTGCGCTTCCCCGTGCCCTACTAGATTCTCTCCGAAGGGTTCTGATCGGATCGGAAGTAGATACTGCAGAAGACACCGTGCCTCATAAAAGTAAAGTTGAGTTTTGAATGTTTTTGTTGTTGTTGTTGCCTCTGACTGACTCATGACTATCTACGTGACCAGTGCCACTTCCACCCTAGTAATTAGCATCTATACTGCCAAAGGGCAAAGGCTTTCTTCATTAAAATCAAGTTGTCGCTGCAATTTTATCGCCTTGAGCACCACGATAGCCAAATACGGGGAAGTAATCACTAATCCAAGCTATGCCTCGGAAAATACGAACATACGGTTCATCGTCACTATCAACATCACCAGCTCAATTTATGTCACCACTGCTGGGGCAAAAGCCATTCCTTTGGATGGATAGGGAGAACGGGCCATAAACCAACACGCGGGCCCAGTTTGGATCGGTAGTTGTCAACGACAGCTTATGCAGGCGGTACCACCAGCTTTGCATGTCTTCCGAAGCACGGAGGAGCTCGAGATGATAGATACATTTTTGATCACCAAACCGATGACCAGCCTTTGTGAAAGTTGCTTCACCCTAGCAAACGCAGTCTTCAGTTCTTGACATGGGAGTTGAATAGCATAATCGAGACTGTTCTATGTATAAGCGGTAAACTCATAAGGATAATGTCTCAAGGTCTACTATAAAGTTCCGGTAAGAAGAAATGGCAATACAAAAAGTACTTACCATACTTCGATCACGACCAACGCGTAACGTGGTACAAATTAAACAATGCGCCATGACTCGACGTTTCGTTCTAAATACTTTTATAAAGACGTAATTAAGAAACGAGCGTTTTTATAACATCGTACAGGGAAGTCAGAAATATTGGGATCCATTCTCTGTTGACATGTGAAGTGTGAAGGAATTAGTATTAAAAAGTGACAGGAGACATTTACTTTTGCTTAGATTTTTTTTCAAATTTCATTCGCCTCTTCTAAAAAAGGGCGTTCAATTGCTGTTAGAAACCTTAAAAGTTTGTATAAAAAGAGAAAGTTACTAGAAAAAAATCTATCAAGTGAGCTCTCTAGAAAGTCCACGTTCTACACAATGAAACGACAAAGAAAAAATTACAAACACGAGACACTTACAATTCAAAAAGCAACGTAACAAAAATAATTTCTTACAAAGTAAGATCGCCGCTAGCACAACGTAAAGCCGGAACACAAAAGTCCGATACTGTCAACAATGAATTTTCTTTAACACAACAAAAAACTTACATTAAAACCTTCGTAGTAGACCGCATAGCAATCCAACACTGGCACAAATAAATTACACAAGGAAAGGAAAAGAAACTTTTTTGGCACGAACTTTGTAAAAAAAACAAATGAGGACCACGTGCTCGCGCAAATGCGTAAGGAACGGGTTCGTTCCTCGGGAGATTCTTTGCGACTGGCTGGCTGTGGAACGGCTAGACGGCTAAAGGGTTGACTTAGCATCGATGGGATATTGAAGAAGGCATTCTTTGTATGCGATACGTAGAGTTGCCTTTTTAATAGGTACCTATTTAAATACTGGTATCGAACAAGATATGACGTCATAACAATGTGTTACTAAGCTATAGATTGACTAAATTCACACAGTCAGCATATAGCCACGTTACCCTAATTGTTAATGGACCTTGTTCGGATTGCCTGACAGTGTGGGTTTAAAACACGCAACTTAAAGAATATTTTATTTTCAAAATTATAATTAAGTTTACTTATAAGTTCTCAAAGCCGCATTCAAAGTCGTTATATGTTCGCGATTACTTGTAATTATAAATCATTATGCCAAAATAGTGCTTCATCAGCATCAACATCATCATCTCAGCTAAAAGACACACCCGCTGGACAAAGGCCTTCCCCCAAATATCCACAAAGACCACAAATTAAAAAGAAATAATAGACTTTTTTACAAATCAAAACCAAAGAGGTTAAGTAATTACTTAGCCTAATAATTAACTCTCAGAGACATCGGTATTTCTAGAATATCTCCAGCCGAACACAAAACTATTTTAGTTGACTTCAAGAGAGCAAACGTTATTTCAGTGGAAACCTTACACCTGTCTGAGTGTTGGAAAGGCAAATAGTGAACTGAGAAATATGAGATGTGCACTGGATTCGAAAGCGTTTGATGTTTAAGCACTAGCGCTTAATTTTCGCACGTACGGAATGGAATAGAAAACGTGTTTACTTGACCAACACTATACATACACAAACGAAATGAGATTTATAGTATAGACAAAAATTGGTATAAACTTAAAATTATTTTAATATTTCTTTTTAATGTTAAGAGGAGGCAAACGAGCAGGTGGGTCACCTGATGGAAAGTAATCACCGCCACCCATGGACACCCGCAAAACCAAAGTAATCGCAGATGCGTTGCCGGCCTTGAGGAAGGAGTTGGATCTTAAGGAGGGAGTAGGAATTGGGAGGGGGGAGCGGTGAGAGATGGGCCTCCGGTACTTTCACTCACCGGACGAAACACAACAGCAACGAGTGCCATTGTTTCACGCCGATATTCTCTGAGAGGGTGGTATTACGCCGGAGAAGCCGTCCCATTTCGTGCTGCAACGCAGCTTGGCTCTACCACTCACACAAATATCACTTAAACAGAAAATAATTCGATTAAAAATGGACCGCACATTGGACATTTTTGCATACGTTGCTTTATGCAAATTGTGTCACTCAGCAGGACAATGGACTAACTTTTATTTCAACATTTTTTTGTTAATAATTTGTATTTTATTATTAAAAAATATTATGTTACAGGGAACAATTGTTTAAATCTACAATGCTATATTTATATTGAAAACAAGCGATACCATCCCGTAGATAGTGCACTGTAAGTATAAGCCCACACGTTGCAGTAGGTTTTCATTTATCTATATTTACTAATATTATAAAGAGGAAAACTTTGTATTTTTGTATGTATGTATGTATGTTTGCAACGAATAAACTCAATCCAACAACTCAACTACTGGACCGATTTAAAAAAATCTTTCACCATTAGAATGCTACATTAGCGCTAAGTAACATAGGCTATAGGTAAGTATATTACTCAGCGCAAATGAATAAAAAAAGAAATACAAAAAAAAATGCGGTACGAAGTCCGACGGGTTAGCTAGTTATATAATATATATTTAAATAAATATTTTGCTCTAATACGTGACTTGAAATCATAATAGTATTGATAGTGATTAGAATGCAGGAAAAGCCTTGAAAATGGAGCATACATCCGAAGAACGAGTATATTGTACCACAGAAAACAAAAACTAAGAGACAGCCATCATCATCATCAGCCTACATAAGTCCACTGCTGAACACACGCCTCCATGCTACCCACTGAGCATGACCCGCGGCTACTCTCATCCAGCTCTTACCAGCCACCTTGCGTACGAGTAAGAAGAGGTAGGAAATGGTGGGCGCCGGTGGCGGCAGGCTCCGCCAGAATACCAGCGTTGTTGCAATACGCTTCGTTCGCAACGACACAAGCTGAGGCGGGGTCCTGATTGACCTGTTGTTTGTTCTATGTTTTTTTATTTTTATTTTATTTTTTATGTACTTGTGTGGTCAATAAATGTCTCTCTCTCTCTCTCTCTCTCTCTCTCAATGTACCTATTGATTTTTATAGGTGCACTAGCTGACCGGCGGACTTCGTACCGCTTTGACAGTTTCCATGACAACAAAACAAACAAAACGTTGACAGACGGACGTTGACCGCTTTGATAGTTTTCATGACAACAAAACAAACAAATCATTCGTCCGCTTAAGAACACCCGTATCCCATGATGGACCCCTATAGCAGCGCCACCTACCGGATCCAATTGTAAATCTAAACCATTCTCGAATCCACTTGAACACACACAGAGAATTTCATCCAAATCGGTCCAGACGTTTAGAAGGAGTTCAATAACATACACACGCGCAGAAGATTTATATAGTATACTAGCTGACCCGGCAAACGTCGTTTTGCCATAAAAAATTAAAAAAAATTTAGGGGTGGACTACCCCTAACATTTAGGGGGATGAAAAATAGATGTTGGCCGATTCTCATAGATACCAGATGACCCGGCAAACGTTGTTTTGCCATAAAAAATTAAAAAAAAATTTAGGGGTGGACTACCCTTAACATTTAGGGGGATGAAAAATAGATGTTGGCCGATTCTCATAGATACCGGATAAGCACAAAAAATTTCATCAAAATCGGTCAAGCCGTTTCGGAGGAGTATGGCAACGAAAACTGTGACGCGAGAATTTTATATATTAGATAAAGATTATTGTGTTTGTAATCAAATTTATTAGCAAATAGCAGAACTCGAACAGTGTTTTAATGGAAACTAGATACTTTCCCGGCGAGACTAAACAGTGGGAATAAATAGTGCACTGGGAAATGTGAGAGGTCTATAGACCTAACAGTTGGCGCTCCAGACGGTTAAGGAATGCTATTCGTGGTACTTTTAATAGGCAACTTACAAAAAAAAACAAAAACTTTTTTACCCCTTCAAATTAATTACCAATATTAAATTATTTATTTTTGAAGCTATTGAGCATAGTAGTTCTGTAACTTATAACTATAATTAATATATCAATGCGAGTACTGGGTATGAACTGAAAAAACCGGCACACATCTCAGCTTTTATTTACACACTTTCCATCATCAACAATAATAAAGAAACGAAAGATTAGCTTCACCCCTACACTAACATTTGAATTTTTATGTATGACTAAGTACATAATCCTATACCAAATAAGATATAGCGAAGAAAACTATCATGAAGTGTGTTGGGAATTGTGCTTACAGATATTTTTATCAAGATATGTATTTCTTCACATTTTAATCTTGTACATAATTGTAATGCTTGTTCTGCCCGTCTTTCACATAGAATTAACATTTTCATACATTAACGAATAAACATTTGTAAACATGGTTGTGCATTATTATTCAAAGCAAGTTTTTAATGTTGTTAAAATTGGTATTTCATTTTAAATTCATCAAAGATTTATTTTAAATTCAGAAGCTGCGGTATGATTATAAGAATGCCTTTTATAAGCCAATGTCGGCACGGGAATAGGCACCTTTAGAAGCAGTTATTTAATGCTTCGTCGCTCTCAAAAGAATCGAGCGTCTGCAGGATGCCATTTATGTTGCTAAAAGCGGGGCTCAGAAGATAATACAGCTCTCTCTATCACGCCTTTTGAACTCATTACAAGAGCGAAAGAGATGGGGGAAAGGTTAAATAAAATTGGAAATGTATTGAGGGAAAATAAGGTTCACCGAGGGGTTGAGTAACCTTTTTTGTAAATACCATACTCAGTGGTAATTAGTCGCTTCGCAGCGAGATGACTGATCGAGTTTCCGATGCGGGTCGTCGCATTCGAGTCAATATTGTCGCTGCGTCGATGGGATGGCTAAGGGCACTGTCGCATTGCTTATATTACTGGCTGTTGCCGGCGATTTCATCCACGTTGACTTAGGATGTCATCGTTACAGAATAACCTAATCTATACATCTATCTATCTTTACATATAATAAAGTTAAAGAGGGTCGAAAGTCTGTAAATGGAAGATATTCGAAAAAAAGTTGGCTGGGGATACTTAGAATCGATAACAAAACACGTTCCAACAGTTTTTTAAATTTTTGTCTATTTGTCTGTTTATTTGTACCGCGCATCACATGAAAATGGCTGAACGGATTTGGATGAAACTTTGCACATAGACAGACCATGACCCGGACTAAAATATAGGATACTTTTTATCTTGATAACAGATTCCTGTGGGATAGTCCAGTCATCGCGAACGAAGCCGCGGGCGACAACTAGTGATAAATAACCGCTTTCGTTACAAAATAAGTGAGTGATAATTAGCAGTTTACGTAGTTTTTTTTATATGTATATCTTAAGCACTTGGCTTTCATCTCACCTGGTGTTCAGTAAAGGCAAGGCCGAAGGTGAAGGTGCACTTTAGCCGGCTTTCACTTTAGCCAGGGAGGCAAACAACCCCTACCACCAACCAAACAGAGTACTCAAACATGGACCTCTCGCTGAGAATCGAACCCGGGCCCTCTTGGTCTAGACCGGTAGTTCTATTATTATGTTCTTGTATCAGTGATTTTGAAGCTAATTTTTGTTTTATGAAACACTAATTTGTATGTTGTGTTCACAGTTATAAGGCCATTCAGCCGATTTGTGTCATGTATTATATTTTTTCTTTTTTCATATATATTTAAAAAAATCTTGTCGATTTTTGTAAAAAATACATCAGTATTTAATTATTCTAGTAATTCTAATAATTTCGGCGAGCTGGTTAGAACCACGATAGCTCAATTGGGAGAGCACCTGACCCGGTATGTCAGAAGGGTGCAGGTACAAATCCTGCTCGTGGAAATTTTTTCAACATTTGTGTTTTTGTAATAGAAATATCATTTATTTGCGCTTGAATAATAATTAATACCTACCACTATTAGATGTTAATTTATTTAAGAAATTTGACAGTCTTGGAGAGGTTGATATGCTGGCGTCTGTACTCAAAGCTGTACTGGTTACGGATAGAGCTGCCCGCTGCGATCGTGATAAATCTCGGTCGATATCCAGTGACGGTCCAATTACATTGTGCAGGTACTCGCAGGCTGGCGTAAGGCCGTGTTCACACTCGCCCGTTTATATTAACTAGTGGTCGCCCAGTGGTCGAAATTCGACCGTAATTTTATTAAGGCTGCACGGATTGTATCCTAAGCATCGGAAAATTAAAAATGATAGAATGTGAATTTGGATTGGCGTTGACAGATGTCGGCTGCAATAAGGACAAACTATACGTGTGAGTCAAATACATATGCGTGTGTGTCAAATTAATGGTAGTGTGTGTAGTGTTGTTTTTGTTGATTTGATGTATTTTTTATGCATAATTTCAAAAAATATTTACATTCGGATAACCATCTCTATATAAACTATAAGGGTGCGAAATTTCATACCTACTACTCCGTCTCGCGCATGTTTCGTAAAAACGGGTACAAAGTTTTTGCTTCACGTATTAATATATAGATAAGGTAACAACAACGAAGTAAGTTTTTAATTAGATCTACTAAACGTTAATAATACCAATCAAGGATATTTTTAATATTGTTATAATTGTTTTACGTTTTTAATTTGTATTATTTTTATTGATTAAATTGATTCATAGTTATTTGACATTATATTATTATTATTATTATTTGAATGTTCTTAATTCAGTGGCATAAAATGTTTCTGTAATTTAACATTTGTATGCCTTAAAGGCCAAAACATGTTAGGACATCACCAACTAATAACACCTGCACCATGTGTATACTAAATAAATAAATATTTATCTGTATCTTTAAGATGTTGTTAGTATTTCTTAGTACTATCCTTGCAGTATCAAAATTATTTGTGAATTAGTGTGTATCCTATGCATAAAAGTCTTTATTCTATTTATTAAAAGTAAAATCATCAGGCAATAAACGGCTCACAGCTGGGTTCAAACCTTCCAACATTAACATTAACATCATCGCATATTGTGGAATATTTATAATATTTATTCCGTGTTTTGTCTCTTTTACTCTAATCTAAAATGAAGTTTACATGAAAGAAACAAAATAAGGAATACCTATTCCTTGCTTGTTATTTGTTTATATTAATTTGTAAAGTTCAAATAATATAGCCAAAAATTTATATTCTTTTTAGTAAAGCTGTGTACACCTTTACTAGGAAATTAAGTAGGTATCACATCTGGGGTAGCCCAGATTGTTTTTGTTAAGCCAATTTCAAGTATTTTTTATTATTATTAAGGGTATAATTGTACGGTAGAAAGAAATTAAAATGGAGTCTCACAACACGTGTTATTACGGGAAGAACTCGGGTGAAACTCCTTTGTTTTTGTTACAATGAAAACTAATAATGATGTATGTCACCTTATTAGGTAAATAAGTGAATAGTATCTTGTATTCCTAAAAAAACTGCTTTTGCTCCTAGTCTTGCATTACGGCAAAATGTAACCGCACCTTAACAACACTCGTTTAATTGTAACCGTAACAAATTTACGATGCGTTCGGAATCTGTTATCTTGTATCTGTCGTGGCATGATTTGTTTTGTTCGGTTTATATCGTAGGTATAATATCGGATGGAGCATTAGCGAGAGTGATGCGAGTCATTGATTGTACCCTTGAGATATTCAGATTTCGTTGTTAAAGGATATCTTGGAATCGAATCGTGTCGTGTAAAAAATAAACGTTGTATTTTGGATGATTCACGGTTGACTTCAAAGTAGTTATCGTGCAATAGTTATAAAACCTGTATATTATCTCTACTAATGCTACCTTTTCTTTTATTTAACCTACTAGCTGACCCAGCAAACGTTGTTTTGCCATATAAATTATTGCTGCTCCACTCCTATTAGTCATAGCGTGATGTAATATAGCCTATAGCCTTCCTCAATAAATGGACTATTCAACATAAAAATAATTTTTCAATTCGAACAAACAAAAAAACAAACTCTTCAGCTTTATAATATTAGTATAGGTAGTTATCATCCCACTGTTGGGCAAAAGTCACTTCTAATATTTCCATGAATCATCACAAATACTACTTTATACAACGTGTGACAGAAAGGTGTGGTAAAAATTTATTGATTCAAAGTGTACCCGATTTAGATCGTGTATGCAGAGTTACTAAGACATAATTACTAACTTTCATGGTTATGCAATTGTTAATGGGTTGTATTTAGTCGATCACCAAACTAACCTAACCTAACCCACAAAAATACTAAGTTAGCACCTAAAAATACAAAGTTAGCACCTAAACTACTATTTAGATGCTAACTTAGCATTTTAGGTGCTAGCCTACAATTTTTTTGTGGATCAATTTATTATTTCTCATTTTTAATTAAATATTTTCTATAGTGGTTTAGTAACATCTGTTTACTTACATTTATGAACACTGCTGCTTGTTTATGCGCAGCTGACGCGCATCACTTCACAAATATAAATATTTAATTTACAATTGTATGATAAAGTATATAGTCTTTTATTTATTTACAACATAAATTAAAAAAGGAAATAGAAATAAAAATATACACATAATTTTTACAAATAAAAAGGGATTCCAAATCGGATACACTTTGGATCTTTTCATTTTGACCACACCTCTCTGTTACATGTTGTAGATTTTAAAAAAAGTAGGTAAACCATATATGTAGCTATTAAAATAAACATGATCAAAAGATTCGGTAGGAAACGCCACAAAGTTTAGGTATTAAGTGTCAGATTTACCAGTATAAAAAATGAATTAAAGTAGATCAAAGTGAAATATTGACATTCAATCGAGCAGGACATGATCGATTTGTCGCCCAAATCGATTGCCGATCGATACACCTAACTCGCATTCATCATGGACTGTCGTATGGACGTCGATCAATCATGTCTTTTGCTTTCGTAGAAATAAATCGGTAGATAAAAAACGGTACAGCGTATTATGACAATGCGACAGTAATTGAGTGCTTTTTATTGTTAATGATAACCCCTGCTGGGACACGAGGGCGACAATGAAATGAACATGTTATGACTGTGACGTGTCGGTTATAAGTCTGCATGCTTGATAATGTTGCCAGTGAGAAGGAAACATTATTTGCGCAGAAAAAAGTAAGTACTTTAAATTGAAAACCTTGTGTGTAATTTCATTAAATTTAATTATTATTAACAAAAAAGAATGGCATTAATAATAAAGCAAATACAATAAAAAAAAACAATAAATTCAATTATACAATAAAATATTACAATTCATTTATTCACATTTAATTACAAGACAAAAAAAAAAGTGGGTGGTGATGAGGTTGAGATGGATATAATAATCTATTCTTTTTTTATAACGTATTAATTGATTTCATCATCATCATCATCAGCTCATTTATGTATGTCCCCACTGCTGGGGCACGAGCCTTCCCTATGGATGGATAGGGAGAACGGGCCATGAACCACCACGCGGGCCCAGTGCGGATTGGTGGTTGTTAACGACTGCTAATGCAGCCGGGACCAACGGCTTAACGTGCCTTCCGAAGCACGGAGGAGCTCGAGATGATACATTTTTGTCACCCATCCGATGACCGGCCTTTGCGAAAGTTGCTTAACCTCAGCACTCGCAGACCGGGCGCGTTAACCACTGCGCCATCGAGCTCCTTAATTGATTTAGTTTTAATGTTTTGGACTTCTGTATCCACGGACTCTGTAGAAAGTTCAAAACGACATATAACATAAAGAAAAAATATAGAAAAAATTAAACGCGATTAGATTCGTAAAATGATTTGACTTTAAGGAATGTAAGTTTCTCTGTGCGTATTGTTTTATATACGGTCCCATTGCACTGCTCGTGCATCATAGCGATATGATGAATAAGTATATTAAAATGTTATATTCGTATAAACTTATCCGTCAAAGACCCTGATCTGATAACAAACCTATAGGGCAGAATTTAGCCTGTTTTTTTTGTTTTTTGAACATAATTTTAGTTAATAATAATTTATCAAAAGCACAAAAAGTTTAGCATTGCAGTGGCAACGTACTAGTGGTTATCCCACTTTCATAACCATCTAATTCGACGACAAAGTTTAGATGATGACGTCTCATGTCAACACAAAATGTTACCTGCAAAAGTGTCAAAAATCGTACGATTTTTATAACGGTCGCCACCCCACCGCTTAGACCCGCATGGCTCATTGTCGTTGTCGTCGCCTATTAGCCGGGACAATTAACTAGATGATCTTGCGACGGGGCGTGATGTTTGAAAGCGGTGGGAAAGCGTTCAATTAGGTACCTTTTCATTAGGGAAAAAAGTGGATTTTTATTAGGGTGACTTTTTGTATGATGACTTATTTGTGACGTCAATTAGAGATATTCTTATTGTTTTATTTTGGTACCTTAACAAAACACATTATTTATATGATTTTAGTACATAATGATATAAGTTTTGTATTGATTACTTTTTTCGCGATTAGCCCAATATCATAAAATTTTTGGTTTGATTTCCAGATCGGACAAGTTTCAGATTTTAGTTTTAATTAGCAACTATTTTTATTTTAGTGACGTTCCTTTTATTCCCCACTTTTTATCAGATAGATAGACAGATATTTCATTATATAGTTATAGATAGTCCATGAACAGATGAAAAGTGTTATGAATGATGAAACAGCGTTTTTTTAAATATAATCCGTAATGTTATATAGAAAGATAATAAAATGATAACGAATATACCTACCTAAATATTATAATAATTAAAATGCCGTGCACCACTATGTTTCACGACCTGTATTCAAACAACACCGATACGCATTAACTACCTCATTGTATTAAAAAATTTGGTAATAAAAGGAGTTCGGCACACGATTTCGAATTTTAAATTTATTATCGTAAAATATGGCTGTCAGTAACAGCTTTAACTTGCGCACGCGCCGACATCTAACATGCCGTGCGTAAGCAATATGAGTGCGATGTCATAGATTAAATGCTTACGAGAGTGAAACAGACGCGACACTTGCAAAGTGAAGAATTTTGCGTCTGAAGACTTCTATAGAGTCACTTATCGATACTTATCACTTGTAAAACTCGATAATAATAATAAATTTACTTTGCTGTCATGTTACAGAACAATTTAACTAAGAAAAAGACTCAGTACTAACTATGAACAAACTGGAAAATATTGATAAGAAAGGACACCACTAATAAAATAATATATATAAAAGATAATAAGCAAGGCACTTATTTTAAATGAAACAACTTTTACGGATCTATTATATTATAGCGTTTATTTTATAACACATTATTTAATGTTTATCCTGACGTTTCGAATCCTTTGCAGGGTCCGTGGTCACAGTCTCCCTGAGTGTGAGTGTGAGTCTCCCTGTGACCACGGACCCTGCAAAGGATTCGAAACGTCAGGATAAACATTAAATAATGTGTTATAAAATAAACGCAAGTAGATCCGTAAAAGTTGTTTCATTTAAATGTGTAGTGTTCGCGTAAACTTTAGAAAACAATAAGGCACTTCTTGCCGCTTCTGCTACTGCTGGTCTACACACACACTAAATCAAATTCAATAGGGCTCCGCAGAATATCAGCGTTGCAGATAATTTTCATTCTGCAACATGGTGCTGAGTGAAGTCCTTTTCGGTTTCACTTCTGTATTTTTTATATTTTATTTTTTTAAATTGGGGGATTGCATCACGCAACCTTGTCGTCCTCCCTACTAGATTTTCCGAGGCATTCGGATCTGATTTTTAAAGGTATAATACCTACTGAGTGGCATTAGTAGTACGTGTCGCTTCTACAACTTCAGAGGATTTGCCGACGGCCACCGGCGTGGCAGGCAGACGTGACGGAAGCGTCGCCAAGTGTTGCTGCTAGTGGAATCACGTTTACCTATGTCATCGTGGACTTTGAAAATAACTATGTTTTATCAAATTTGTAGTATTTGATCTGTAAATATGAAACTGCATAGCCTTCGGTTGCAATAACCGTTGGATTGATGGCACTCTACCGCTAAAAAGCAGCCTTCACGGTAGCATAATGGTCAGTGGAGCCGCCCGGATTGCGGAAGACCTAGGTTCGATTCCTGGCTGGGTCGGGTAGGCATTTAATGTTTTCATGTTTGTTTCTTGTTTGTTGCTAAACTTTTTTAGGCGGAAAGTAAACCTTCGTTGAATGTCTGAGAGTTTTTCAATTAGATCAGCTTTTAACCTTTTAACACTACACCGTCATCATATATACTTATTTATTTAATTTCATGTTAACATATCAATCAATCGTTTAAAGAATAGTATAGTCTCGTTTTCACAACTGCAATAATACTTCCGAGCTCTTAAAATCATTGTAAGGCCCCTGCTCTATAGATTTTGTTCCATGTTTTAATACCAGGCATAGCGTTTGGAAAACTGGTCTAGCGCATTATTTACGACAGCGCCGCCGTTCTGTTGCTTACAATATTAAGGAAGTTCTTATAAGAAGTGTTATTCTTTAATAATAGAAGATTACAGGTTTTCAGACACGCCATCTGGGAGTTTAGAGGCTCGCGTGAGGCCATCGCGCGGCCAGTGGGCTATTAAAGCAAACTGTGCTTGCAACAGGCGTTAGCATAAATTGTGCTGCGACAAAGAGTTGAATGGATGAAGCGGTTTAAACTATAGACGTACTGTTTTTGTTGTGTTGTTTATAGGCACTTCCTTAGTACCTACCTACCTAGTTGGAAATCTGAGAAGCTCGATGGCACAGTAGTTAACGCGCCAGGTTTGCGATTGCTAAGGTTAAGTAACTTTCGCTAAGGCCGGTCATTGGATGGGTGCCCAAATTTTTTTCATCTCGAGCTCTTTCTTCGGAGGTCACGTAAAGCCGTTGGTCCTGGCTGCATTAGCAGTCGTTTACAAATACCAACTGGGCCCGCGTGGTGGTTTATGGTCCGGTCTCCCTATCCATCCTTAAGAAAGGCTCGTGCCCCAGCAGTGGAGACATAAAAAGAGCTGATGATGATGATGATGTTGCTGGTAAAATTACGCTTTCATTTTGGACCATTTTGTCAACAAACTTGCTTGCTATTGCAAGGTTTTCTATTTGGGAGCTTAGAGGCTCGTGTGAAACCATTGCGCGGCCAATGGACTATTAAGGTAAACTGATGCTTGAAACTGATTGTAGAGTACTTATCCAATGTCATTATTTTTTATAAAGGAAATAAAGGATATCTGGTAATCAGGGGTAACAATACATTCTGTATTTTCATGGCTCATAGAATTTCAGGGGTATCAAAACTGCTCTGTTACTTTAAGCCGGGTAAGGCAACTTATTCAGCTTTCAATAAACATAAATGGAATTCGACTACCCCGCCTTTAGCAATACAATTGTTCCTAGGTAAATATTTATAATCGCCCCTATTTATAATTACCTTGGTTGACCCTCAAATAACTTCGAAAAGGAGTAACTTTGTGTGGCCAATGTCATTACATAAGATAATCTATTCACTATAGATTAATAATAAAACGTAATGATTATTGCATAAAGCTAATGTTTCATAAAACCAAACGTTCCATACCTTCGTGGCATAAAACATTGAAATACCTTCCCAGCTTGCAATAACCGTAGGGCTAAGAAGGGGGCGGTAGGGTTGTCGCAAGCTAATGTGTTATAACCTACCTATGAAAAACTTGCAGGTCAACTTTTTAAAAAAATGTGATAAATTTTACATTCCTGATTTAATTTAAGTAAAAAACAATGGCTTCCACAACACGCTCAACCAGAGCCAAGATCCAACCTTTAAAAAGCGCCCTTAAGCTCTTGTAACTTGAATCAGGTAGATAGCCTGGAAAACGATGGTATGGGAAACAAGTTCGCATAATGACCAAGTTTAGATTTACCACCCATAGTTTCAGTTAAGATTTAGTTATAATATTTTAGTTATTTATTTAGTATATAGTTATAATATTTAGTTATAATATTATTGGAAATGGAATGAACGGTGGAGAGGGCAACACAGGCCTTGTCTATATAAGGCATTGCAAGCGGCGTAGACGCCCTTACTTTCACGGCTGCCATCGATCGGAAAGGACGTATTGCTGTTAATTTTTCGTGTCATACTTTTAACTTGGGTTATTGTCGATTTATAATTGAAGGATACTTATCGTTTCGCAATTGTTGTTTAATGTTATTCATTTATTGTAATTTCACTTTAAGGTCATAATATATCACTTTTTAAAAAACTGTTTTCGCTTCTGATTTCTAATATCAGAAGTGGGATAGGTAGATTTGCTCCCACACTTTCTTCTTACGTAGATTGGAACCAAACTTTTAATTCTATTTGGTTGCATAGTTTCTTTAACGTTCTAAATAAAATTCATTTGAGTTTAGTTGACACCTACCCACTAGTATAATTATTATTTTTGTTTGTCGATTGTTTTTGCGGGTCTTAACGTCTATTTTTCGTGCTTATTGATTATAAGTGTCTAGCTTAGTGATGGAGAGATCAAGTCACTCTGAGCATCGTAGTAATGATAAACATCGCTCTCGCAAGTCACGTAGACTTCACGCTTCGACTCGACGTTCTCGAGGTCGTCGTTCCCGTAGTCATTCTAGGACGCCAACTTCATATAAAGAATGTAGTCGGCGCCGCGGCCGCGGCCGCAGCCGCAGCCGCAGCCGCAGCCACGTACGGGTGCGCCGGGATTCTAGTGGTGATCGTCAGCACAATGATCGGGTGCAATCTACGCCGGTACGTGGTAACCTGGAACCCTTAGATGCCATTCTGACGCGTCTGCAGGCCCTGGAGCGGCGGTCTCACGGCCTTTCTTCACCTACCAGCCGAGGGACGGAACAAATTGTCGAGGCGATTCAATCACTAAAAAACAATCGAGGTGAACCACAAGAAAAGTGAGTGGTCTGAAGAACTGTGGCAGCTGCAACTGATTTTGAATCTAACAAAGCAGAGGACTACCCAGACCTCTGCTCTTAATTTATTAATAGGTCACGAGAGCGCCACTCCAGCGATCCGGGTTCTCATACGAGACGTCGCTTTTCATTCTCCTGCTACTGACCGTGAAGGTAGAAGAGAAATGGCTAGGCAAAGGACGGCCGAGCGGTTATTGAGAAATCAAACTCAACAGGATGCTTATGTTAATGAGGGCAGATGCTCTCCTCGTGTGTTTCAGAAGGATGATTTGGTGTACGTCATAAAGTACACCCAGTCTCGAGGCAAGTTGGACCATGGCATGCGAGGGCCATATCGTGTCATCCGAGCCATGCCTAATGGTCGGTACGAGTTACGATTAGTGGCGGGCGCGTATGGGAAGACTACGTACGCTGCTGCTCAGTTTATGGTGCCGTGGAGGGGTGAATGGACCCCTGATACTTGCTCTGCCTTCTTTGAGGGTGAGTTTGTGGTAACGTGATCAGCCAGACGCTGGCCTCCGCCGGTAGTACACTAGTATGAGTGTGCTCCTTCTTTTGGTCTGATCGGGTAGGTGGGCCTATCCGATCCTCTGTGTGAGGTGGCAAAGCTGAGTTTCCAGAACGAAGCTTTTGTCACTGGCGGTTCTAGTCTATGAGTGATGCGCTGATTTACTGCGTTAATCACTAGTGACTCTCTCTAGCCACAAGGTGATAGACGAGTTTTGTTCCTAGGCAATGAAGCGTCTATCCTTTGTGTCTCTCGCATGTTTTAAGTTAAAATTATGTTATAAGTAGCTCTGTTACATTTGTGGTCTTGAGTTTCTTTGTAAAGTTGTATGTGCACACGCTGAATAAGGATTCTTAAGGACACAAATGTTGTAGTCTGTAACTAATAACTCTAACAATAACTAATACTTAACATCTGCCTTTAAACACTGTTCTAGTATTAATTGTGGTGTTGCTTTTGATTGGTGTTTACAGCAAGCGAACGAGACAATGATGTCTTCGTTGAAGTACTAGAATCAGATCTTCCAATAAATGATGAGCCGGGTACGTCTCCTGGCCTGGACATGCCTATATTGGATTTACCTGGGCCATCTACAGACCGGAATGCTGAACCTGGACCATCATCACGGTTTGACATACCGGACCAAGAGCTGAGGGAAACGGACGATGAGATTTTGGTGGAACCTGACGAGGACGTCAGGATGTCAGGAGAGGCCGTATTGGAAATGGAATGAACGGTGGAGAGGGCAACACAGGCCTTGTCTATATAAGGCATTGCAAGCGGCGTAGACGCCCTTACTTTCACGGCTGCCATCGATCGGAAAGGACGTATTGCTGTTAATTTTTGGTGTCATACTTTTAACTTGGGTTATTGTCGATTTATTATTGAAGGATACTTATCGTTTCGCAATTGTTGTTTAATGTTATTCATTTATTGTAATTTCACTTTAAGGTCATAATATATCACTTTTTAAAAAACTGTTTTCGCTTCTGATTTCTAATAATATAATATAGCAATAGCAGTGTCGTAAAAAATTAAAATAATGTAAAAAATAAGAGTTGAATAAATTTACACATTTACACGTAGGTATAAACTTTTTTTACGAAAAAGTTCGTAAAATTTTTTTTTTCAACACTTGTATTTCATATTAGAATTTGTTGGCAACAAAGTGTACAATTATCTTATTTTAATATAAGTATAAATAACTGTATTTTAAATGGGCAGAATAATTTAAAGCGCATCACAAATATATTAATAATTTGACGACCTCCTTGGTCGAGTGGCTTGCACACCGGTTTTCATGGTGTCGCTATCTCTGAGGTCCCGGGTTCGATCCCCGGTCGGATCAATTTAGAAATACCTGTTTTTCTATATTGTTTCGGGTCTGGGTGTTTCCTATGTATAATAAGTATGTATTTAAGTATATTAAGTATGTTTATCCGTTGTCTAGTTAACCATATAACGAGTTTCTTAAGGAAGCTTTTCTTGGGGCTAGATAATTGGTGTGAGTGTGTGAAACATTTATTTATTATTTATTTATTTATTAATTTATTGGAAAAAAGTATGTTATTTTCTCAATATGAACACATCAACCATGATAAGCGAAGAATTTCGCTTATCATGGTTGATGTGTTAAGCAGAGCCATTCATAGCATCTCAGTTGGCTACCTCAACGTACTTACTTAGTTAAGTATAGTAAGGTAATGCCCATTTTCACTATTGACCCCTAACCTAAGTTTTAGGTGGCCTTAGTCACCGTCCTACCTACGTCACCTAAAATAAGTCATTTTAGGGGCTACCTAAAACTTAGGGGTCATTGGTGAAAATGGGCATTAGACCATTAGATTAGATTAGTTATTTAACGAAATAGGCAGATATCCACTGATGAACAATTAACTCTAAAATGTTTTGAAGTTCTACAAATCAATGCGAGTCAACCCTACGCACGAACCGATTTTATAACCTATATTTGCACAGGACAGGGTTTGTCAAACACTGCATTGTCCCAAAACCTGCCCAAATCACATCTTGATGTGTGTTTAATGTATTAATGAGTTGAATACCGTACACCGCCGCTTAATTGCTTCAAGTCACAACTTATTAAGTAAAGGTCTCGTATTTGGTCTCCATTTGTTATTCTATGCTTGTGTTTAAGGGATCTTGATTATTTTAGTGATTGTCACCGGATTTAACGATATTTGCACAGACACGTTTGCCAAGAGATTTTGTAAATGTATTGTGTGATTTGCTAGTTTAATTAAATTTATGAAGCAATTAAAGTAATAATAAAGAAGATTAGTTATTTTACGACGTGTTTTGGACTGAAGTTTAATGCTTATTGCATGTTGTGGATCTAGGTTTAATTATTGGAATAGCATTCATAAACATTTTATTACACTACTTACTAGCAGTTTGCCCGCGACTTCGTTCACGTGGATTTCGTATTTTTTCATACAAAAATCACTGCTACGTTTCCCAAATCAACAAATATAATCATTACGTATAGAAACTGTTTCTTTTGCATGCATTTCGCATACCACCGCGAAAACACGGCGGTTATGTGAGTCTTCCATTCCCCCATGAATGGATCACATCCTATAAGCTTTAACTCTTCCTAAAACTACCCATCACACATAGCGATGCCCATGGCCTTTACTACGCTGGTCAGCGAGAGATCGGAGCCAGTCTCCGCCGTTAGATTGCGGCGTTGCTGCTCGTTATTTCTAAATTGATCCGATCGGGGTGTTAGGTACATCACTACATAGATTGTGCGTAGTGGTACATCCCTACAGAGCCGCCATATTTGGTATGTCACTGGTGTCGGGGCGGCCGACGTTAGACGCTGTACCTGTTTTGTAATATGTACTGGTGTTAATAAAGAATCTGCACCTGAAGACCACTGTATTATTGTGAAGACCCAAACTACAACAGAACTAGCACGACATAACACGGGGATCGAACCCGGGTCCTCAGAGATGGCGACACCATGAAACAACAAAAGCGCGCAAACACCATGAAAACCACTCGACCAAGGAGGTCGTCAAACTTGAAAACAAGGTAAGTAAAATTTTAAAGTCCCACGATTTTATGAAAATTTCAGGACTTTAAATGTAATCCGACTGTCAGTTATTGCCTTCGTTGTACCTTCGGATTTTGTTTCAGCACAATAACATTTTATTGTCTCGTGGGAAATTAACCAAGGTTATCGAGGAGCTTCAGACCAAAAAAAGATTTAAAATTTACCTTTATGAAAAAATGTTTATCCTTTATTCGATAAAGGTATACTTCAATTGCAACATAATTTCTTTTCTCATAATATTTTTAATTAACGATATGAACTTGAACTAAAAGTCAATAGAATGCCGTGGGTTCGATTCCGACTTGTATAAGATGGCATTCAGAATGCAAAACAACACATCATCAGTTCATTTTTATGTCCCACTGCTGGGGCACGAGCCTTCCCTATGGACGGATAAGGAGAACGGGCCATAAACCACCACGCGGGCCCAGTGCAGGTTGATGCAGTGATGGTTGTTAACGACTGCTAATGCAGCCGGGACCAACGGCTTTACGTGCCTTCCGAAGCACGGAGAAGCTCGAGATGATACATTTTTGGTCACCCATCCGATGACCGGCCTTTGCGAAAGTTTTTTAACCTCAGCACTCGCAGACCGGGCGCGTAACCACTGCGCCATCGAGCTCCTAAACAACACATTTTATATTAATTGTCATCGATTTAAGTTTTGATTGATATAACTTTTGAACCTCACGGTCACTAACATAAAACAACCTAATAATTGAATAAATGTATACAATGTTTTTTGTTCCGATATTATGGGAGAGTTTCTTGCTCCATCATTAGTTATAAGGCTTATTATGGCAGTTAGTCTTTAAAGTAAGTATTCGACAACAGATTTCGCTTAAGTAACCGACAAAAGCCCTTGTTCCTCACATATTTATGAGCCAACCTCCACCACCCATGGTGAAATGGCCAACTAATAACTAGGCGTGTCGACAAAATGTAGATTCGATAAAAAAATTAGCATCGCTAAACTATTTTTTGTATTGTTCCAAAAGATCGGGCCGTTTGATGTGGCAACTTCGGTATGAGCGCAAAAAACTTTAACAATGCGAAATAGATAGCTCGCCGGCGCATAATAGGAGGGGGCGTGATGGACCGAGAATTACTATGCATGGCGAATACAGTGTTGTCGGTAGTATTGACTGCTGTGTGTCGCCCTGGTCTATTGTACCGGCATTTGCCGCAAAAATGTATATTTCATATCTTCACTCTTCAATGTGTTCTAAAAGTGTTGATTGATCATATTTCGTATCTTCACTTTTCAGAATAATTATCAAACATGCTTTCCCCTTTCAGTTCTACGTTAGGATATATCTTCGAATGAAAGTCATAATAATATAGCTATTAACGTCTCTTGTGAGTTCACTTCATGTAAGTTCATTTAAACACAATAATATTTACTGAACTTAGACGGGTGACTTTTTGGACGGCACTATTTATTTGTCAAATACTTACTTGCTTACTTCATCATCATCAGCTCATTTTATGTCCCCAATGCTGGGGCACGAGCCTTCCCTATGGGTGGATAGGGAGTACTGGCCATAAACCACCACGCGAGCCCAGTGCGGATTGGTGGTTGTTAACGACTGATAATGCAGCCGGGATCAACGGCTTTAAGTGCCTTCCGAAGCACGGAGGAGCTCGAGATAATAAATTTTTGGTCATCCATCTGATGACTGGCCGTTGAGTTGCTTAACATCAGCACTCGCAGACCGTCCGGTCTGCGAGTTAACCATTACGCCATAGAGCTCCTCACGTACTTACTTACTTAATACTTACTTTTTTTAGAGAGATTATGCTACTTGCGTCACCGGACTATATTACTTACTAGCTTACCTCGCTGGCTTAGCGATTTAGATCTTAGCCTCCGACACAACAAGACGCCAATCTTCCCTAGTTTGTGCCCTCTCAGTCAACTGGTCTATCTGGAGCCCTAAAAGGATTTTCTCTACAAAGTCTATTTTTCAAATAAATAATTAAAACATATTGTCGTTTCTTTTACACTATTTTCTTATTGACGGTTACATATTTGTTTGAACTTTTTCGAGGAGTATTATAGCAATGTAAGTAGTAATATAAGTAGTAATAGGTTTATCGGAATTTTTTTCATATAATAATATCTGAATATAACGACAATCACTATTTCTTGTTTCTTTGTACTTAATAGAACAAGCTTATTATTAAAAAATAAAAAATGTATGGTATTTTCTAAAACAAATAAAATATCTTTTATTACTACATTGCTTATAAAATACATACATTTACCAGTTTGGACAGAAGACAAAGCTACAACATGTTTTATTTAGTATACAAAATTAGAATATTATACAAAACGATATTTTTAAATGACTTTACAACGCTACGCTAAGTTGTGGTCGAACGATTTGAGTGAAAGTAATGGGGTTGAGTTTTATAAACGTACTCTCCTACTGGATGACTGAATAATCTCGATATCTTAGAAGCTATGAAGCGTATCCAGTTGAAATTTAAACGGTATAAATGCACTAAAGAGTGTTTCCTAAAAGTTGAGAAACTGGGAATCACCGCATTGCTAAAGCAAAACTTTTTGATTTTTTATTTTTATAATACTTTTGACTGCTTTTGTTAGTATAGTGGTTAGACTAGTCATAAAGTAAAGTCCAAGTCAGAATTTTTTTTCAAGTGCTTTTGCCTCGTCCAAACATTTTTTTACCCATTCAGGACGTCTTTTTAGGGTTCCGTAGCCAAATAGCAACAAACGGAACCCTTATGGATTCGTCATGTCTGTATGTCTGTTTGTCAGTCTGTCTGTCTGTCTGTCTGTCTGTCTGTCTGTCTGTCTGTCTGTCTGTCCGCCCGTATGTCACAGCCACTTTTTTCCGAAACTATAAGAACTATACTGTTTAAACTTGGTAAGTAGATGTATTCTGTGAACCGCAATAAGCTTTTCACACAAAAATAGAAAAAAAACTATGAATTTTGGGGGTTCCCCATACTTAGACCTGAAACTCAAAATTTTTTTTTCATAAAACCCATACGTGTGGGGTATCTATGGATAGGTTTTCAAAAATGATATTGAAGGTTAAAATATCATTTTTTTCTAAACTGAATGGTTTACGCGAGAGACACTACCAAAGTGGTAAAATGTGTGTCCGCCCCTGTAACTTCTAAAATAAGAGAATGATAAAACTAAAAAAAATATATCATCACCATGCAAACTTCCACCGAAAATTGGTTTGAACGAGATCTAGTAAGTAGTTTTTTTTAATACGTCATAAAGTACGGAACCCTTGTGGGCGAGTCCGACTCGCTCTTGGCCGGTTTTTTAGTAAGTCGCAATCCGGGTCCTCGGGGTGCCGGATCCGTCTTCTAGCGGGGTTTATGTTTAGTTGCTTGTTAGTTGGTGGTTGCTTGAATTAGTATATAATACTGTTTAAATATGTTATAATAGCTAAAAAAATATAACGTATTGCAATGTCACGGTTCAGCCGCTTGTTAGTAGGTAAGTATTTAAGTAATAAAAAAGATTTCTATCAATTTATTTTGTCATATACTTTTACAAACCTGAGTTTCTTTATGAAGTTTTTAGGTGAGGAAACCATATATTCTGTAAATAAAGTTCGTTATCACTAACACACGAACAAAGCTGATTTACACCAAACAACAACAAAAAAAACATTCCAAACATAAAAAAAAGGTTGAACAACAAAACGTCTAGCGTCGTGACTCACGTTACGGATCCTCTAAATATGTATGAGAAAATTAAAACATACAAGGGGAAAGTAAGATATGGGTTAGTCGTATTTAAATAACACGGTCTGACCTTCCGTCTGTATGGACACCGCCATTAACATAAAACATGGGACCTACGTTGTTATAGATTTTGGGAGCTACGGT
Source organism: Eudonia mercurella (assembly GCA_963082485.1). Lineage (NCBI taxonomy): Eukaryota > Metazoa > Arthropoda > Insecta > Lepidoptera > Crambidae > Eudonia > Eudonia mercurella. Next base: position 20,163,046 of record OY720026.1, read on the forward strand.
TTAAGAAGGATTTGTTACAACCCGGAAAGGAGATTTTAGTTTAAGAAGATTTTGGTGTGGATAATTTTCTTTGTATATTTTATGTATTGACAATTGTAAAAGCCTTTCGGGTGTATAGTACGACAATATAGCAAGTTAAGTTTTAATAACGCATGGCCTCTCACTCGGCTACCGAGCCGTATAAAGTTCATCTATACTAATATTATAAAGCTAAAGAGTTTGTTTGTTTGTTTGGTTGAACGCGCTAATCTCAGGAACTACTGGTTCAAATTGAATAATTTTTTTGTGTGTTGAATAGTTCATTTAAGAGAAAGGCTATAGGCTATATTACATCGCGCTATGACTAATAGGGTGGAGCAGTAATGAAAAATGCTGCGAAAAACGGGAAAATATTTTTTTGAGAGCTTTCCTTGCGTGCGCTGCGCACACGTAACGGTGAAAGTTACGCAAAAATCATGTAGGTAATACAAAATTGATCTCCTTTAAAATTAAAAAAAAGTCCGCGACAGCATAAAGCTAGACAGCTTTTAAGGTTGACTCACTATAACCTTTTTTATGGTAATCAAATTAGTTCTAAAAATATACAATAGATTGTTCGCTAATTAACGCGGGTGAAACCGCGAGCACAGCAGCTAGTACTTATACCTAAGTATAAAAATGTGTACCATGAGGTTCCATAGGCTGCGGTGGCAGCTTCCCATCAGGCGGGTCATAATGATCGTTTGCCGGCCCAGTAACATCATACAAAAAGTATTAGTAATAGGTGCATACTCAACAATTAAGATCTCATAACAATACATTTTAAGCAAAGATATAGTCCCTACATAAATTAACTAGCTGTGCCCTGCGGTTTCACCCGCGTTAATTAGCGACTGTTCCACACCTATTAGTCATAGCGTGATGTAATATAGCCTATAGCCTTCCTCAATAAATGGACTATTCAACACAAAAAAAATTTTTCAATTCGAACCAGTAGTTCCTGAGATTAGCGCGTTCAAACAAACAAACAAACTCTTCAGCTTTATAATATTAGTATAGATTAAAAAAATTATGTATTTGTTGCTTATGTTGACTTAGGTCAATATTTTATATCAAAGTCTAAAGAAATTATAAACTTTTATTTACAATGTTAAAAAACAACATCTAATGTTGTCTGCGCGTTCTCGTGCATCAATTTCTCAACACGAATAATTCAAGCGTTTAAACGATCCGAAAAATCGTTTCGAATTTAAAATTAAAGATGGCGTTGATCGATCTTTTGGCGCGAACATTAAAAGAAGTAAAGCGCATTCTGAAATCGAATTGTCTAAAGGGGCTTGTTAATGAAAAACGTCAATCAACAGTGCGTCGTAACATTCGACTTAGTTTCGTCAATGCCATAGAGTGGTAGCAGAGGCAGAAGTGGCAACGCGCGTTAAAAAAATATATTATTTGTTTTAAAAAAAGTTTTGCCGTTTGGATCCATTGATCCGTCTTGTACAAATCTCAATCAGTCTCAAAGTAAATTACATTTTCTTATTCTGAAATTGTTGTTTGTAAGTAAGTATGTCATTTTATACATATACTTAAGCTGTTTGTGCAGATATAAAAAGAATAGTAAAAGCATTTGTTAATTACAACACAGAGAAAACCAGCTGGTAGATACATAAAAAAACCTTTAAGCACGTGGCTCTGTAATGGCTCTCTCAGCATAATAACATGGTACCGGATTGGCACCAAGACCCTGGTCTTCCGTGGGCACCAGAAGAATTGACGATACTGCTAAGTTTAAAGCAAATGCAAAAGGCACTTCAGCCGTTCTCTTAATAAATATATTTAAATTTCATGCTCCTGCTAGGAAGGTCCGCCATAGGAAATCAACATTAGGAATAAACTCGCCGGTACCGAGGTTGTCTAGGCTTCTTAACAAGCGTAGTCATCTTATAAATAGTCACTCGGATTCATTTGCCAAGCTCAAATCATTGTTGTCGCAGAAATGGTTGCACAATTATTAGTGATTTTTATTTGTGTATTATTGTTTCATTTAACCCCCCCTAATACTTAATTTTTTTATTTAATAAATGTTCCTATTGCATGAGGTGTTTACCTTAAGTGTTTGAAAAATTATGTTACTTAGTTTGTAAGAATATATAAGAATATTTGTTAGCAAATGTTGAAGCCCAAAATAAAAAAAATAAAAAAAATCCAAAGGTAACTAATGATTAAATTACATAATTTATTATAGTCATAGTTGTCTCGAAGTCTTCTCTGCTACGTCCACAGTCTATGCGCCACTGGTTTATTGTTGGAAACAAATAAATCGTCAAATTAAAACTGCTTTAAGTTTACGGTCGATATAGTGCGAGCCGATTTTCTCCCGCCTTAATGAGACAACAGTTTTACAGCATTTAGAGAGTTATCGCTATTGGATCACGTACTTAAGTAGATTTATAGGGAAATAACTAAAAATAATAGGTACGTAAAAGAGATATAGTTAAAATATTAATTTACACCTTTATTGCAAAAGAGGTTCAATATTATTGTGTCATTGAAAATTTTCTAAATATATATTAGTTCCTCTTTTCAGCAACTAAACGCCAGAATATTAAATCAAATTTTATTAAAGTTATTAATTAAAGCCCTCTGTTAAAAACCACCAAACATTTATTTAATTATTTATTAAATAGGTAAGCTAATGTTTGTGTACAATAAAACTTATATCTAGATACAAATACCATATATAACATTAATTAAGAAAAGAATATTTAATTAATATTCATTCATTTATTCAATTATTCAACGAAAGCGAAATAGTCAAAGTAAACTAGTTATATGTTAAAGTGTAATATATCTATTCTATTGGACATCTTGTTACATAGACAAGTGCAGCTTCCTTTTTATTAAGTCATAAAACATCAAACTTTGATGGTGTATTTGATAAAAAAAAGGTTGCTTCAAGTAAAGTGATATCGGTAAGTATAAAGTCAAGTTTAATAATTTATATTGTTTTTTTTTGTTACTAAAGGTCAAGTTAGTTACTCATGTTACAACAACCAAATTGTTGCTCATTGATTAAGTATACAGTTAAGGTAGTTTCAAATTCTTAATGCAAAGAAAATAAGGTATGTTTTGTGTCAAAAGTGTCCGGGTTTCAGACATTTATCAGTAAAATAATTCTTTATATTCATAAATCTAAATCTTATTAATCACCGGACAAAGTCATTCTACTCAACGGTGTATAATTGTTTAAAAATATATAATTATCTTTTCTTAATTAATGTTTATGGTGCCTTTGTCAAACGTGAAAGTAAACTTTTTATCTCAAATATGTAAAGAAAAACTGGCACAAACGATAACGAGAGTCATAATGTACCTAAACCTAATTAACGCAGACTTAAAATGTATTTAACATTTTGATTTAGCTTCACGATAATTCCAACTCCCTTAAAAGTTTATTCGAGATACTCACCTTGAGATCAAAGAAAAAGGCCAGCTAATACCGCGAATAAAGATTGATGAAGAATCAATCGCCCCGTGTCCCACAGTAAGCCAACGTCCAGACAATCAATTTTAATCTGGGAACTCTGCACGTGCTTACACACGTCCCTGTCACTCTTACAAAGAATTCAAAGAGAACGACAGAGACGGATACATCAATAAGGCTTGTACAGATTTTGATGTAGCTGCCATTATAGCGATGACGTCGCCCTACTTACGGAATTAAAGTCTGCTAAGGAAGATTGAACAGAGGACCTTATCAGCTAAGACAATGATGTAAGCGAAAAAACTGATGTATTAACGGCCATAAAAAATAATGATGCAAGATAACATGATGCATCGACGAAAGCTGATGGAGTTAATATTTTAAAAATCGACGGTGGTCTTGTGTGATAGACTTTTAATATCTCTTGCAATATTCTAAGGGCGATTGGGCAGTTAACTTTGACAAGTTCGTTGTGGTGTTTTTCGAAACGATTAAATTAATTTACATGAAAAGTGTAAATAAATCCGATACCGCTGTCCATCATTGTCAACTTGTCATGTTTCAAAGCGTACAAATTAAAAAATAAACTTGTACCACAATGAATAACCGTTTGATAGTCGGGCTGTATCGTTCCAGCTTAAATATAAATTACCTCGCGTATAAATCTATCCGGATTAAATCGATTTGTTGCTTGAAACCAGTTACACGGAGTATTTGCTTTCTGTATTGATATGCCATGATTTATGATGGATCGTACATTACCACAAGGCATATAAGCTTTCACCGTTATACCTTGAGCTGTGTTTCAGTCTTGAGTAGTTGTGACGAAAGTTGAATTTATAGCAGCAGCGATATCAGCTAGGATCCGTATTTCAATTGACTTTTGACTCGTATTTTAGCGTGTTGATTTTCTTTATGAATTCAATGTTTATAATATTAGAAATATCAATAAGTAAAGCATTAGTTTTTTTACTGTTTTATGAAACTCAAATATTTTTCAAATATATACATATAAAATAACTTCGTGAGGGATAAATGTCGTGCGAGTGACACGTCGTATTTTCGTTTACGGCCTGACTCGTGAAACTACAAAGGCAGGAAGGGGACTGTCAGTTATTACAGAGACAGTGCCCTTTTTCCGTCTAGACTTTTCGCAGTACAACAGCTATAAATAGACATTCCTGATTATATAATTCCTGATTCTTGAAAATAGATGTTACATTTTTAACTTTGTTATTTAGGCACTCGAAAGTTTTAGACTGATGCAGAATTCTAGTAAATAAACTTAAGAAATTAATTTTGATTCGATTGTTAAAGCGAGAAATACGATTCAGGAATTTTTGTTTCAAACCGAATACATTCTATTTCATGTTTAATTATCTGTTACAATAGAATAGTATGTGCGATTTGACAACATTTAGCAGTAACGTTCCACAAACAAAGCATTCCTTTTAACGCTCCACTTGGCTAGACTAACTGTCAATAAAATTTAATTGTCATAACGGCTTTTAAAGTGTGCAGTACATCAAGCAAGTGCTAAATTGAATGGTAGAAAATTATTTCAATGGGAACCGAACGCTATCGCTTCGTCAGCTTAGGAAAAGCCCCAACAAACCTAGTAATTATACTTTTGATATTGACAGCTGATAATAGACGGCAAGTATGCATTACGTTGTTTTCAGAATATCTGGACTAAGGAAACAAAGGGTTGGCTTCCATACATAATGAAACGTATCATACGAATTAAAGGGCCAGCTTCGTTTACAATCGGCTTGTAGAATTGCAGGCTGTTTTAACGTAGCGTTTACTCTAGCAACCCCTGAGAACCTGCCAGATGTGCTGTAGTGTTTGGTACGACGTGATGTCGGAGCTGAGGATTGGATGTGGCAAGGATATCATTTTCGTTTAGACTTCTAATATAGTGGGACAGAGAATATATCGTTTGCTTTGTGTAAATCGTCATAACACCAAAATTTCAATTTTGTTGTGGTGACAGTCTTGTTCTAAGGAAGTCATATTCCTACCTATATGTACATCATTAATTTTGACAATATTATTTTATTACAAATTATATTAGCTTACTATATTACTACAAAAACTTTAAGGATAGTCTCTGCTCATCGTTTGGTAAAACTTATACTGTGAGACCAACACTGAAATATTAGGTAAGTAAGAAGGTACATATTATGTATCCTAACGGCAAAGGAACATCCTAACTTTCCTTCTTGCATCCACGTAATACCAATGGACGTTTATTAGCCTTTTCCCTAGCAAGCAAGCCGGTGTTTTTCCAAGGGGCCCCCCAGCACCCCACACCATAAAAAATTTACACTCCTCACCTAAGTAGCCTCCGGTAGCAGACGTTTTCCTTTCCAAACATTATTGAAGTTTGGTATGGATTTTAAATTTTTAAGTTCCAATTCTAAGAAGAATTTGTTGGTTGAGTCAATGTACTCGGCGTTACTGATGAAAAGAAAGAAAAGTTGGACGGTACGTTAAGGCGTAGGGTAAGGCACACTAGCGCCGCTAATGGATTTAATTTGAAAACTGCTAAACTGGATTTTTTTTCAAACATTGCGGACCTTCCGACACTAGGCAAACATCTAAGTATTGTTTAATAATTGTGCACTACTTTTAGGTTTGTTTTTGTATTCATTCGCTAAAGCCAAAAGTGGCTATTGTTTGTGAATAAATGCGATAGCCCGTTTTGTAAATAAACCACGCAACAAAAACTAGTGCACAATTATTAAATAAATACTATGGATGCTTTCCTGTTATCGGAAGGTAGGCAATGTTTAAAAAACGATCCGGTCCGTTAGTAATTGTCAAATTATCAATTGGTGGCGCTAGTGTGCCTTACCCTTCGCCTTAAGTGTTTGTTTTGTCTTCCAAAAATAGCGGAGTTTTCGATTTGATTTTGGATAAAGCTTATTGGTAAAGAATAAACAGAGCGAAATAAATAGTTAACATTAAGGTGACAGGGATATTTATTACAAACTTTGAATCAAACCCGCCCGCTAATTATCCGCTAGTCGTCAAAATTAAAAATTATCATTTATTCAGTTTATGCTACAAATTAGCTCTTATGAATGTCACTATGCCAACGGTTCGTAAGTCTACACAGGGCGGGAGACCTTGTACTGAGAAGAACCGGCAACAAATTCTGCAAGGATATGTCTTTTCTCCCTTACAGCGTCGTAATATTGGATAATGCCCTAAAATAGAAGGACACTTTCCATTTCAAATGAACACACAAAACATGAAAGACAACCACAGCATGTAAAAAAGATTTTTTTTTAATTTATTTATTTATTTCTTGGTACACACACAGAGATACAATAACAACACACAAAGCAAACGACATAAAAAAACAATGTGTTGCGGCTCTAAAAAAATTATGTAATAAAAACATCTAAGTTAGCAAATTATATCAGTTACCAATTCCAATTTCCGTACTTACTGGTAAAAACCAAAAATAGTTTAAGAAAAACAAATTTAAAATGTATAGTTAATAATTTAAAAAAAGACAAGTATGCAAGAGCAAGCCTGCCCTCCGCAGGCGGCACCCGTTCACGAGTATGACATACGAATCAACCATCGCTTCGCTCAACCTTAGGGAACATCTGCGTAAAGAAAATAGTATCCCGTATTGGTTTTACAAACTCTATATTATTTTTTTTTTCATAAAGATAGGTAAGATTAGCTCGCTAATCTTAATCCATGATCAATGGCAACTATGAAAAAGCTACGACGTGGCCAATCCGGGCTAAAGTTCTAGCCTTTAGAGACGCCTCGCCGCGCCGTAGACTTTTCCGCTTTCTTTAACCGAATGAAACGTCTCAGAACATCTAGTAGCGGACGATAACGCCCTTGCAATTATGACCGCAAAGAAAACTTAGCAAAAAAAGGAGTTATAATAAAGTACGAGACATACCTATGTCAATATTTGGGAGAGACCTTTGTCTAGCTGTAAGACAAAACAGTAACCCTGAAATAAGAAAATAATCATTTGGTTGTAGGAACTTGACTTTAGCACCGCACACCGGAATATCATCTAAAACTGTTCAATATGCAGGTGATATAACACTCTAGCGTAGTACATGCAACAGGCGTGGTTTGGTATTCAATTAACTCTCTATGTGTGTCGGGTTCTATTTGAGACCGAGTGATGAGACTTAAGTATATTTTTACTGTGAAATTACTAAATACAGTAATGCGAGTAATGTTATGTCTATAATCTTCAATGGTTGTTTTATAAATTTTTCGCTCGTTAGGTTTGGTAGATTTTGCCCCAATCAAGTAAGGTGTTTGTTTACTTATTGCTCGGTTTCGTATCGGATCAAGTAATCGATTCGATCGATCGTAATCGGATTCAGTAAGGTGTTTGTTTAATTATTATTCGGTTACAAAGCAAACATTCTTTATTCATTTATTTACGCGGGCCCAGTGCGGATTGGTGGTTTTTAACGACTGCTAATGCAGCCGGGATCAACGGCTTTACGTGCCTTCCGAAGCACGGAGGAGCTCGAGATGATACATTTTTAGTCACCCATCCGATGACTGGTCATGGCGAAAGTTGCATAACCTCAACACTCGCAGACCGGTCGCGTTAGCCACTGCGACATCGATCTCATAATTAGAATAGGTCTAATTCACGCCTAGAATTTGACTGAGTGGTGACCAGACTACTAATAGGTACTAGGTTTTGCCAAACAGCATTTTCAGCATGCGATCTGAAGATTCTGAAGATACATGTCGTGGCCGTTTTCCATAGTGTTGTCGGTTCAATAAAATAACAAAGGGAACGAGTATCTAGTAACAAGTGGAGCAAACCCTGTTCCTGCTCGTCCAACACGCCTACCAGAGCAGAGACACACGTCCAATTGTAACATTAATGAATTGGCCGCGTTTATTGAAGCAGGCATGTCGAACTGTTTAAATGGTTGAAATTGCTAATAAGTAACCTTTATATACAACAGAGAATAATTATTAATACAATTTTAAAAATTGTAAATTACTATGAATCCACTTTGTATAATACTAGCTGGCCCGGCGGACTTCGTAACGCATTTCTTTTTTTTATATATATCCTATGTTACTCAGCGCCAATGTAGCATTCTAATGGTGAAATATTTTTTTAAATCGGTTTAGTAGTTTTTGAGTTTATTTGTTACAAACATACATACATACAAAAATACAAATGTTTCTTCTTTATAATATTAGTATAGATTGAATAATATAACTAGTTAAGTAAGTACATTTTTTAATTAGCCCTCTGATGCTGTTGTTGTGCCCTTGCAGGGTGTCACATGAATACCTTAATAAATATTCCACCTATTATTATATTGTAATGTGATATGCAAAAAAAAATGAAAAAAAAGAAAAAAAAAAATAATAATAATAAATAAATAATAAAATATTATAAATGATTTGAATTTGAATTTGACTGTTTGTTTGATGGGATATTTGTTGCTTTTGTTTAAACCCAATTAGACCTAAGCATCATAAGTATATTTCAAATGTATCGTTTGTGATAAAAAATTATTAACAATAATATTTAAAATTATTGTTAATAATACTTTTATATATTTCAATATTAATTTAAGTACAATAACTCAAGTAAGTAAATTTGAGTAAAATCAAGAAATAACTTGAAAACTTCAAAGTTAATTCCTTAAAAATTAAATTTAATGACATTATCTATGTTCACATCGACTACCTATAGAAACAACTTTTTTGGATAAAATTTATTTATTAACAGATTAATTAGGAACGACCAACATATCACTTCCACAGGGAGAACCCTTTACAGATTCCTTGATCCTATGACCACAGTAGGATAAAACCAAAAAAAATAAATTTAAAAATAAACACGAGTAGAAACGTAAAGAGGAGCTTGATGGCGCGCCTGGTCTGCAAGTGCTGAGGTTAAGCAACATTCACAAAGCCCGGTCACCGGATGGGTGCCCAAAAATTTATCATCTCGAGCTTCTCCGTGCTTCGGAAGGCACGATAAGTCGTTGGTTCCGGCTGCATTAGCAGTCGTCTGCACTGGGCCCGCGTGGTGGTTTATGGCCAGTTCATCCTATCCATCTACAGGGAAAGCTCTTGGCCCAGCAGTGGGGACATATAATGAGCTGCTGATAATGATGATGATTGATGAGATACGTAAAAATAATTTGATTTCAATGTGCAGTGTTCACGTACCTAAATTCTAGAAAACAATAAATTGTCAAGAGAATAGTAAAAGCACCAGTTTTTACGCTTTTTAAAGAATAAAAGTACTGTTGTGTGTTAGAAAATTCTACTGCCAAAGCAAAACATTTAGAGTTTGAATAAACCAAGTTATTTACTCAAAAATGTATGGTGACAGCGCCAAGACTTACGAGCAAAACATTTTAATTGATTTGCATCTATTTTAAATATTGTATCCAATGGTAAATGCTAATTGTAACGGACTGTAATGTAACAACTAAAATGGCTGCCTTATGCAACTTTATGGTCTATAAATTCCAATTAATATGCATTTAATAAATTATTTAATATTTAAATGAGTTTATATTTACACTTGTCTGGCGCCGTTCGGCTTTGTATAGTACTGCTATTTACTGATGTATACAAGCCTTATGTTATTTTTTTTCTGAGTATAACTACTATTAGAGCTCCTATTGTTGAAAGATTAACTATTAATATCATACTCGAAATTGCTTTGACAATTTAGTGTTAATAAAAAAAAAACAATAAAAACACAAATTTGATCTAGTGGTAATTATGCCTACAATTAGACTGAGCAGCAACCACCATAATACCTACTTCTATATTCTGTACTTCGGTATATCTGTATTCCGTTTCGAAGTTTGTCCTGTTTAGTTTACAAAGACATAAAAATTTAAGCTAGAAGCGGCAGGCAACTCACGCGTAGTTTTGATGTAGCAAGCGTCCAAAGACTGCAGTGGACCGTTTTCCATCAGGCGAACTGCTTGCCTGTCTACCAACTCTGTTAGTTATGTATAAAAAAATATCCAAGTTTATATTTAACACCCAAAACTATCAAATCCGAGGAATAAACATTCGTGTTATCTATATTATTAATACGTGAAGCAAAAACGTTGTACCCCTTTTTACGAAAATTGCGCGGACGGAGGAGTATGAAATTTTGCACACTTATAGTTTATTTAGAGAAGGATTGCAGAATGGTAATATTTTTTAAAATTACCCATAATAAACAATACTTGTCAAAAAAACCAAGTCTCGCAACTCAGTTGTTCTGCGGTAAAAAGTTGTGAGATCCATGTAATACCAAGTCGGTTATTAATTTATTCAGTCTCTACTTAAGCGACTTTCTGTCTTAATACGTCCAGTCTCTAAGACCACGATCGTGGTCCATAACATTCTCTAATGTTTTATATAAATATATTGAGACTTGGCCATCGCACTAAATAATTGAATTTACATGTGTTTTCAGGCGATTGAATTTACACGTGTTTTCAGGCGATGGCCAAGTCTCAATATATTTATATAAAACATTAAAGAATGTTATGGACCACGATCGTGGTCTTAGAGACTGGACGTATTACATGGATCTCACAACTTTTTACCGCAGAACAACTGAGTTGCGAGACTTGGTTTTTTTGACAAGTATTGTTTTTGATGGGATCTCATTTCTTTTTGTATTTTGTAGAGACAGTTCTACTTTTTTCCTTTCGATTTGGCAGGGGCACTACCATGCGCCTATATTTATATGGGACTAGCTTAAACCCGCGGCTTCGCACGCAATTAATAATAATTGCCGTAAAATAAATAAAATAAAACATCGTTACGAATAAAGCCAATATTGATAATTTAACTGAATCTATTATTCCATTATATTATACATGAATCAGTGGATTCATTAACTGCACATGTAACTTTGTAATCCTATACATTTATTATTTTTTTATGATTACAAAGCTATTTATGCAGTTGGTGTATCTAGAAAACTGGCCCGAAATTGCAAAATATTTTAGTTTTTCCTTGATTTATACACTAAACACTCATTGTATTCTAAATTTGAAGCTTCTATGTCTGCTAAAAGTGCCTTAGAGTTTTGATGATCGGTGAGTCAGTGAGTGACAAAATTAAGAAATTTGACCCGTTATAATTCTTAAAATACTGGTTCAAATTGAATGAAATTTGAAATATACGTGTCTTTACAATGCCTGCATGGTTACTGAAATGTTCAGTCTTCTAGTTTTATCCACAACGAAGTTACAGGGGGTCGAAAATGGTCTGAATTGCTTCGAGAAAAGGATGGTACGGCCGTGACGCTTTTTTGCTCGACTTGGTGGGGGCACGGCCGTCCCCCAGATACATAAAAATACATTAAATCAATAAAACAAACATTACACACACTACCATGTATTTGACATACACGCATATACCTATACTCTTTTTAAAAATGTCAGAAATGGAAGAGGAGCAGCCGAAATCTGGCAATGCCAATCCAAACTCACATTCTATCTTTTTTAATTTTTCATTGCTTAGGATATAATCCGGGCAGCCTTAGTAAAATTACGGTCGAATTTCGACCACTGAACGACCACTAGTAATATACTCCCGGACTCCTAAATCGAGCCACCTAGCATTGTGAGTTTGTATCGTCCATAACTTTAAAAAATTTATGAATGACCAAAAAATTTAGAATAACAGCACACGAGCCTAATGTTAAATATGCCAGCTACAAAACTGCATAAAAACTTTTTGGTCATTCATACATTTTTTTAAAGTTATGGACGATACAAACTCATTATGCTAGGTGGCTCGATTTAGGAGTCCGGGAGTGTATATAATAAACAAATACTTTCTTTAAATACTCATTGAATCGTTTAAAAAAATCAAGTAATCAAATAGCCACGCTTGAATGCAAACTGTCAAAGCCCCCACTTGAAAGGTGTCTTAACAAATTACAGCTGTGGCATTAACTAGATAAGTCGTGAGATTTGGAACGGCTTATTACCACGATTACACCGCACATATTACCGCGGTAATGGTAATATCCACGCGATGGTAATTAAGACGATAAAACGTTTGGCGCTGACAATCGGTTAATTAATTAATCTGCCAATTACATTGTTAGCCGGCAATTAAATTGATTGGTCAGTTTAGAATCTAGGGCTGTGGAGTGAGTTGTGTGGCGAGGCTTTCATTGGGTTTTAGTGTTTTATTGTTTGTTTATTGGCCGTGCTGTGGCTACTGTTTTTATGGTACAGGTATATGTAGAGAGATAGATAGATAGATAAAACTCTTTATTGCACACACACACACAGATAAGTAAAAACAACAACAAAATTTTCATAATAGGATGGGCAAAGGCGGTGTTAACGCTCAAAGCGATCTCTTCCAGACAACCTTTGAGGTATAGGACAACTAAAAGGAAAATAAAAGGCTGTAGTGTACTAGTACAAAGCAAAATAATAATGAAAAATAAAAATATTTATTAATTAAATCTCGATGGGCTCTCGAGGAGCTCGATGACGCAGTGGTTAACGCGCCTGGTCTGTGAGTGCTGAGGTTAAGCAACTTTCGCAAAGGCCGGTCATCGGATGGGTGACCAAAAATGTATCATCTCGAACTCCTCCGTGCTTCGGAAGGCACGTAAAGCCGTTGGTCCCGGCTACATTAGCAGTCGTTAACAACCACCAATCCGCACTGGGCCCGCGTGGTGGTTTATGGCCCATTCTCTCTATCCATCCATAGGAAAGGCTCGTGCCCCAGCAGTGGGGACATAAAATGAGCTGATGATGATGATGATGATGATTAATTAAATATACACATTAGTATATATATATACTCAAGTATCTATGTAGTTTAATAAGTCTTCAAAAAAAGGGACTATACTATACTGACTTTTTTATTAGTGGCAAATACGGTGTTGAATTTAAGATTATTATGACGACCTCCTTGGTCGAGTGGCTTGCACACCGTTTTTCAAGGTGTCGCCATCTCTGAGGTCCCGGGTTCGATCCCCGGTCGGATCAATTTAGAAATACCTGTTTTTCTAAATTGTTTCGGGTCTGGGTGTTTCCTATGTATAATAAGTATGTATTTAAGTATATTATGTATGATTATCCGTTGTCTAGTTAACCATATAACGAGTTTCTTAAGGAAGCTTTTCTTGGGGCTAGATAATTGGTGTGAGTGTGGGAAACATTATTATTATATTATTATTATTAAAATTTGATAGTCTTGCAACTATAATGTCATATTGGAAGTAAAAGAAAAATATGATATGATACAGTAAAGTATCTTAGTTTTGAGTATGACATACATTAAAGAAGTTTCATCATCCATATCTACATAATATCCATCCTTAGAATATCCATATAAAGTGCATTGTTAACTTTTTATTAAGCTTTCTTGACACTCTTGTTGCAATCTATTATATATCGTTATATATCGTTAATCGTTAAAATTTCTGAGATACTGGCATTTTAGCTTAGTTTGGGTGTCAGAGTCTAAATATGAATTTTTAAATAACTTTTATATCAATAAAGAATTATTATAATTATTAGCATCATCATCATCATCATCATTATCATCATCATCATCTAACGTAAAGTCCTAAGTAGTACTGAAAATACTTTTCTATGAAGCAGTCAACAATTTATAAGAACCCTGTTATATATGCTATATTATTATAGTTATGTTTGTTGAAAATTACCAACATTTGTATAAACAATAACAAAAAATCAATTACATCAACCGAAGTAATCGAATGTGTTTATCCTAAAATCTTATTTGTCTAAATATTTCGTTAATCTCTTCACTCGCCACAGCCCCCGGCTTTATCTGACGGCTTGATGATAAGAAGCATCCTGCTAGCTAATCACCCCTCATAATCTGTGCCTACTGAACGCCTCCGTTACGCATTATCTGATTCCAAGTAGGTGGTATATTGACGCTCAGATTTACAGATATATATCTTTAAGGTAAGAAGTTAAATATACACTGCTGCCTTAATAATTGTGAGTTGAAAATGTAATTTTTAACAGCTTGTTTTCTTGACTTTTTTATAAGATTTGTTTGCCGGAATTACGCTAAAATATACAAAATAAACACAGCCAGTATATGAAAACTATCGCGGTAGTATGTAGGTAAAGCAGCGTTGTGATTAAATAGTTAGGTAATTTTGTAAAAAAATTACTTCAACTTCATAAAATAAAATTTTCTTTTATTTTAATAATCTGTTAAAATTTCAGTACCTATTTTAACTCGCACATTTTGACAATCCGTTTTAGACCAAGACGTGAAACCTATTGTTCTGAGCGTGAAACAGTGCCTCAGATATTAAAGAATACCTTTCATTCTGGGCTCTGCCACTTGTCATAGTGCGGGATGAAGGCCGAGCTGGCCAAGCTGGCCACGCGCATCCTCATTTTAAGATAAAAAGTAAAGTATCTACTTGTAAGGATATCATGATCATCCTTTAAACGTCTCGTGAGGAGATCGAGTCATAACCTACTACGCTTCAGCCAAATGCGGTTCGGTAGATTTCAACAACGCCATCTTACAGCAACCACCGGAACCACTGAATCAAAACAAATAATAGGTATAGAATGTCGCAATTTTATCACGATTCTATCACGCGATATCAAATTGTGAAATACCGACCGGATCGCAAAACACAGCGCCGTTTATTCCACAATAAATTGACGCTTATTATTTTCTACAAATAATAATCTATACGAGTAGGTACCAAGTAGCAATTCCTACGATAGTTATTTTAGTTGCCGGCGTCTACGAATTGATTAAACGTTTATCGCATTGGCCACAATCGGTAGCCGGAATGCGGTCACTTGATATTTTATGCTATTTTATGTGTTCGATAAAATATTTTGCCAGTAATTTGTGTTATTACCTTGTGCTGGCCACTAATAAGTTGATATAAACTTTTTAGAGTTGGCACCTAACTATTTGTATTTAAACGTTGATTTCATTTGACTTGAGTTATTGAAACTGAGAAGGCCTTAGTCGTAAAATTAGCTTAGCTATAAGGTTGCTTTTCCACCAGAGATGTTCGAGGTAGGTAGCTAACCAGTGCGCGAGTTAAAAATGGCTTGTGTTTAAACGCCTACCAAAAATATATCAATTCTACTTCAATAAAATTCGAAACGCTTACCAAAACGGATAAATGCTCTCCAAATTGTGTTTCCTAAAATATTATAAAAAGGATACAATTTATATTTTTATTATATGAATACCAAATAGATAACACCAATATTTAAACTTAAAGGGTTCCTCAAGCCGTGTGAAACGAATCACCTTCGGAGGTTTTCTAGAGGGAACGGCATCGCGCACTAGTGCGCGTCCCCGTGCCCTACTAGATTCTCCAAAGGGTTCGGATCGGATCGGGGAGCGGAACCACCCGAGGGCGCCTCTAAAGGCTCGGACTTCGGCTCGAGTAGACCGGGCCCTTTGCTGGACAAAGCCTCCAATATTGAAATCAAGTTACCGCTACAATTTAGAGATAATGATTTAATCACCACGCTTACCTAATGCGGGTTGGTGATCACAAACTCGGGCTATGCATCGAAAAATCTGAAACACACTTTGCCCGATCTGGAAATCACACCCGCGACCTTAGAGTATTCGGCTGAGCGCTTTGTCACTCGGCCACCGAGACGTCACGTTCAAATGTATTATCAAATTAATATTAGGTAAAATTCATAATTATAGCTGTCGGAGACATGGCGCTAGCATCGCTTAAAAACGACAAGTGTACTCTATACTTGAGTGTGGTCTGTGCAGCCTATGCTCTATGACGCGAAACGTCAACGTCAGTTGGCGCGACAACGGACTGAAAACATTTGAATGGGAGCGGTCGGAGAGTACGCACGGACAGAACTCACTTCGTTTCTAAAATCCATTTGCATCGGGCCACTGTTTCTAAATTATTAATGTTAAAATAACATTAAAGTGACTGTAAGGAATACGACTGCGCTTTTATTTTAAAGATCCAAGATGAACTGTGTTATCGACGAATCTGAGTTTGCTGGAACGTTCTACCTACAAAAACCCTCCCACCGACATAGTTATTTATTTAAGACGAACTGTAACTATATACAAAAGTGATTCAGCAAAACCTTGGAGAACCTTTTAATACGTCGTGTTGAATATTCATAACAGAAACAATTAGTCATATCTCATATAAAGAATTCACAATAAGAGGACCAGCTTTATCCAAGTGACAGGGGAACCATTTGATAACGGCAAATGGTCGGTCGATGTAAGACCGTACCGTAATATTTTATTCAAATGTACATTCGAATCTTGTGATAATAAACGGGTGAGGTGATAAAATAGAGTGTAATGCAAAATGTGCACGGTACGCTAATCGAGAAGATACGTTTCAGACAAATCCATTAGAAAATATTGTGCAGGGGATAGACTTCAAATGTTTTAAAAGTACTATCACCCAGCTTAGTTAATGTCCCCACTGCTGGGGCACGAGCCTTCATTATGGATGAAGACCTCAGAGAAAACTGGCCATAAACTAACCGAGACAGAGAAAGAACGGGCCCCGGACTCGTGGATCAGTGTGGATTGGCGGTTTTGAACGACTACTAATGCAGCAAGGACAACCAGTACATTATGTACCTTCCAAAGCATGAAGTTTGACTATTGTACATTTAATTATTTATTTTTAAGTGCTAATTGCTGCACTAAGCTGAATTAAATAATTATAAAATATAGTGAAAAAATAGTAGTAGTTGCAGAAGACCCAGGTTAGTTTCCTGGCTGGGTCGGGTAGGCATATAATTTTTTCACTATATTTTATAATTACTTGACTATTGTTTTCTAAACACGACACATTAAAATGGATACTACAAAGAGTTTAAATTCCATTGATCTGAGCATTACCTGTGGGCTAACTATGATTGTATTGGAGAGGTCTTCTAGTTATTTGGAGTGTCGAGCAAGACTCTTGAAAGCTCCTTGAACTTCAGTGGCTGAATAACGGCTTTGAATTAAGGGGCATCGCTTACTAGAAGTGTTACTATACTATATTTTTAATTGGCAATCATTCGGCTGTTTTTTTTTTGTCAGCGTTTTGAACACAATAGCAAAACCAAAGGTGTCAAAACATATGATGCGGGATTGCGTCCAAATCTTCTTTATGTACCAATTTCAAATAAAATTGTATTATGTAAATATAATATTATGAATTAGTTATCGCAGTTACCGTTTGCTTCTTTCCCTGACAAAATTACCTAAACTGTAATCCGCTAAAAATAAGCGATTTAAAACAAAAAAAAACATCCTGTCTCTTAAACTATTTCGTGACAAACAAACCAACAAGAGACAGTGATTAATCTCGCAACATAGTTAACAAGAATTTACTCCGATCGAGATGGCTTGACTGCATATAAAATGGTTATTTAAGCTGTAAGATGTACAGAGTAATTGACAATCATTTTGCTCGATGATTAAAACTTCCTGAGCAACAGTATTATTATTTTAATATAATTTTTATACATGTACCATAAAACAGGTCAGGTGTGTAAGAAAATACTTGCCCACATATCCAAAATATAGTTTTAAAGGTTAATCATTGTTTATATGTACTTGTAACTAAGATTTAAGTACATATACAAGTAATTACCTACCTCCCTAAAAAATAGAAAATTTCTTAAGTTTAAATAATTACCAAAAATTTATCATGTAAGCTCCTCCGTGCTTCGGAAGGTATGTAAAGCCGTTGGTCCCGTCTGCATTAGCAGTCGTTAACAACCACCAACCCGCACTGGGCCCACCTGGTGGTTTATGGCCCGTTCTCCCTATCCATCCATAGGGAAGGCTCGTGCCTGCTGAGGCACGAGCCCACTGCTGAGTGGGGACATAAAATGAGCTGGTGATAATATGATGTTTTATTTATCACTAGTCGCAAATGCCCCTGATGGTTTTACTAAGAAAAGTTTTTAATAAGAACAGTTAAACTAAACCTTCATCATCATCATCACGCCAGGCAATGATGGAAGCGCATTTCACCCGGGATCCTCAACTTTTGAGGCACTGGCTATCTTATCTGTAGCTGCCGGAACACAAAAATGCTACAAACATTGATGTTATGGCGACAGATACAGAGTAGTTAGCCAGGCGGACAAACAAGTCCTACCACCAATCAAACCGAGTACACAAACATGTACCACCCACTGAGAATCGAACCCGGGACTTCTGGGTCTAAACCGGTGGTCTTAGCCACTAGACCACAGGTGGTTGAAGCTAATGAGCTTACAGAGTAGATGTACTTATAGAAAACTAGTAATCAAAGGTCAAAGTCAAAATAAAAAAAAACAAAAATGGATTAAAGTTTAATTAAAACTTCTTATCTAAATAATATGTCGTCATAACATCAATGTTTGTAGCATTGTTGTGTTCTGGCAGCTAGTGATAAGATAGCCAATACCTTAGGAGTTGAGGTTTCCGGGTGAAGTGCGCTTCGACGGCCTTGTTACCACTTAACATCAGTTGAGGTGAATGCCAAGTGCTAACCTACCCATAAATCATAAAAAATACTTACAAAATTTATGTTTAATAATCACAAAAGATTAAATGAAAAAATTGCTACGAAAACTCCACCCCTATCAACTGATCCAATTGAATAAACAAGAAAGAACTTTCCGTTACAGATAAAAGGTACCAATGAGATTTGCCATACAAACGAGGCCGGTGCCGCAAGCTATTTCCAAACATTACCACACAATGTCCCAGTGCTGTCCTTTTATTATGGTAATACCATAAACTGTGGTCTAAGATCAGCCCACGACCTTCGCCGAACAAAACAACACCGTAAAGGTACCAATAAAAGGCTATAGGTTTCTTGTTACCTTAAAGAAGACATTTCGCTCTTAACTACCTTGCAAAGGGACTTATTTGTGGGCGGTTTGTAATGATCCTTCTTGTTTGGTGCAAGTTAGAGTTTTGAAGCGGGAACTAACTGAGCCGTATTTAAAAATGTGGTTGGAGGTTTTATTCGTAAATACTGATTATAAAGACACATAAAGCCAAAAGACGGACTTACACGATGTGATTTTGAATTCTGTTCTGATACTTTATAATTGTATTAATTGATACTTATTAATACAATTATAAAGTATCAGAACAGTATCAACTCATCATAGTTTCCATTGACTTAAATATAATTAATGCATTTGAACAGCGTATCGAATACCTTTTAAAGTTTTAGATAAAACACTGTTGTTGTTATTATTTTTAGTAAACTTACTGTTGGCAAAAAGTTTAATCGTTCATCACAATGTCATCGTCAGAAAGGATGGGGGTCAGCTTAATTGCTAAATGCGGATTGGTGATGATCACATCCCAAGCTGTGCATCGAAATAACCAAAACGCACTTTGCCTGACCTGGTAATCAAAATGCGGAGGTTCTCGCGATCCTCTTGCTTAAAGGCGTTTGTTATAACCTGTTTAAATTAAAATTTTAATCAGTAGCTTTAGTGAGTTAAAAAGGAGCCGGTACCGCCCGCACCATTTTAACTAACTGACTTTATTTATTTATTCGATATAAAACGTAACTTTTATTTATGTGGTAATAAATTTTAAAAAACTCACTGATTGGGTTATTACTCACGTCAGCACAAAGCAATATATTGTCAAATGTATTTTTTTATATTATTGTTTTATTATGGTATGGTATGTATGGTAGTAGGTGGTAGGTAGTAGTAGTAGGTATGGTGGTAGGTATGGTATGGTATGGTATGGTATGGTATTACTATAAAGTTGCGAGCCCGCTGTAAGCTTAGGCATTTAAACGCCGCCGCTCTCGATGCTGCACCGGTAATCAGATTTTGTGCGTAGATTAAGCTATACTGTCTTTAACATTACCTGTAGTATAATACTGTTGTGCGTTATTTACAACCCTGTACTGAGGATAAACCAAGTATCGAACTAGCACTGTCTCTCTGCTCGTGTATTTCTATAACAATACCTTCTAAGTGTGAGCTTAAAGACTATGTTCATAACATTAAGTTTCAAAGAAGAAAAAGCTTATGATAAACTTAGGATGAGATAATGATAAAAGTGTATTCTAGGCTTACATTGTAGCAGTTTAAATCACTATTCCTTTTCTTATAGCTGATGATTAATGCACACAAAATAAAGGCTTAGGAAATTGAAGAGTGCAAGTAGCTTATCAAAGTATTAATAAAATACTATTTGAACGACATATTCAATCGAAGATAGTTCTCTGACATAATTAGGTGTATAGAACAAGAATATAGGTACACTTCGCAAATATACAGGTCGACTTTTTTATCACCATCCAAACCTTCTGAGATGACTCCCGTAATACAAACGAACAACTTTTACTATTGGACCAACTTCCTAGCTCGAAAAAAAAATTCTGCTGTTCCATACAAAACATCAATATTCATTCGACCAAAATGTATGGAACAGCTGATATTTTTTTTCGAGTTAGAGAGTTGGTCCAATAGAAAGAGTTGTTTGTTTGTATCACGGGAGTCATCTCAGAAGGTTTGGATGGTGATAAAAAAGTCGACCGTATGTATTAACAAAAATTTTATACTAAGTCGACGCTGTCTGACTGTCTTCGCATCTGGACTATGCTTCTGCTAACATCAGGTGGAGCGTATTCATTTGTCAACTCCACTAAAAGTACTATCATCATCGTCATACTTTAACCATCCCACTTCTAGGCTACAACCTCCCCACAATAGCACATTGAAAGAACGTTTCAAAGCCAACCACGTTTTAGTTCAATGTAGTTTAGCGCCATTGCTCGAACAACATGTATTTCTAAACCTGACAACGTCGCCTATTTCTCATACATCCTTGTGAGCCTTATTGCAAAGGCAATAGAGCACAATATATCAGCAAAGTTACACAATGCTCAGCTCATTTACATACCTATATAATTCAAAGTTCGGTAAACAAATAGTCACTACACGATTCTATAAAGACGTCAGGATCGCGCGTTACAAGATTGTGTAAGTCTCTGCATTCAATGGGTCGGGCTTAAGACCTTTAGTTTATAGTACTTGCTGTATGACAGCACAGTAGCCGCTGATGTCACTGCTTAATCTAGTTCATGAATAAATAACAGATAATGAATAGGTTGTGTAGGACGTCGGGTAGTGTGGGGCGACGATATAGGTACGCAAAGTGGTTCGTAGCGTTTGGATGAGAAGAGTCGACGATCGGCTTAAGTGACATGCTTTAATGCAAAGCGCATAAACATTAATAGATTAAAAAAAATGCGCTTTCATAATTCATTTAACTCATAATTCATGCATTCATTTATTTACTTCATTTTGCAATTAGTAGTTTAAACACAAAGAGTGTTGAGTATTATTACAAAACGACCTTTTTAAGGCATCAGTGATATTTGATTCTAATTCTAATACATAATTAATTACTAATTTGATTAATTCATTCAATAAGCATAATAATTATAATAAAGAAATGATTTTGTTTGTTGCGGACAAATTATAATGCGGCGTAAAACGGTTAAAAATTTGCACGGGTCGAATACCGCCACGCTATGGGATAGCTTAAAAATTATGTGATATCCCATTGTGGTAATCGAAACGTGCGTGTTCAAATTCTGCTCTTAGAAAACAAAATAAATAATTAAAACAAATAAAATAAATATGTCGCCATAACATGAATGTTATATAGTCTGGGGGCACTGCTGTGCCATCCATCCTTTTCTCGAAACAGTTCAGGCCATTTTCGACCTCATATAACTTCGTTGGGGATAAAACTAGAAGCCTGAATTTTCAGTAACCAAGCAGGCATTGTATAAACACGGTATATTTAAAATTTCATTCAATTTAAACTAGTAGTTTAAGAATTATAACTAGTCAAAGTTTCTTAATTTTTTCACTCACTGACTGACTGACTGACTGATCATCAAAACTCTAAGGCACTTCTAGCAGACATAGAAGCTTCAAATTTAAAATAAATCTAGTGTTTAGTGTATAAATCAAAGAAAACTTAGAATATTTTGCAATTTCGGTCCAGTTTTCTAGATACACCTACTGCATAAATAACTTTGTAATCCCATATAATTATATAGGATTACAAAGTTACATTTGCAGTGAAAAGCTCATAAGACAGAGAGTGGGCTTTAAGAAAATCCTTTGTTGGTATTCAAGAAGTAGAAAGTACCGGAAAGGAAATAAAGTAGGACTATCTACAAAAAGAAATTAGATGCCATCAAAAACATACTTGTAAAAAAAACAAGTTTCGCAACTCAGTTCTTCTACCGTAAAAAGTTGTGAGATCCATGTAATACCAAGTCGGTTAATAAATAATTTATTCCGTCCCTACTTAAGGAACCTTCTTTCTGTCACTAAACAATCTAATTTAATATAATATATGTATTACTTGTGAGATACATTGTGTTTTCATGCGATGGCCAAGTCAATCTATTCATTTAAAACATATAAGATTTTTAATATTAATATGGTCTCTATAAGATGTTGTTAGGTTAGCTAATTACGTAATAACTTAAGACAGAAGGTCCCTTAAGTAGGGACTGAATAAATTAACCGAAATGTTTAAATAATTTTTAACGCAAACTTTGTTGCGAACAAATTACAAAAACACAAATGTTGAAAAAATTTTCACGAGCAGGATTTGAACCTGCACCCTTCTGAAGTTCTGACATATTGGGTCAGGTGCTCTTCCAATGAGGTGCTCTTAACCGACTTGGGTATTACATGGATCTCACAACTTTTCACGGTAGAAGAACTGAGTTGCGAGACTTGATTTTTTTTACAAGTATGTTTTTGATGGCATAGCCTTTTTCCGGCAGCCAGACATAAGATAGCCTCAGTCGTTGAGAATTTTGAGTTGTGTTGGCTTTCACCATTAGCCTTATCATCACTTAACATCAGGTGTAAGACACTGTTATCCGTAAGATATAAATAAACACTTTTTAAACAGTTAAATGTACTGATTGTTATTTTATCTATCCGGATTCAACAATTCAATTTCAATAATTACTTACACCATTTAGTAAGAACTGAAATTATCTTACGTTGACACTGTTGTTAAAAGCGCATGCTTTATTAAACCGTAATAAAGTAGCGAACACGAGTACGAGAATCGCACAGCACGGTGACCCGTTTAAGCATAGCAAACGACATGTCAAAGGCTTGTCTTACACAGGAACTGCATTAAACCCCAACTAGGCACAATAAAGGTAAATTATCACAAAACTGTAACCTTTTGACGCTGCCAGCACACACGGTAAGCTTTTATGGTAACAAAAAGTACATTGTGTTGTAACAAATTACTACACTAAAGCGGTAATGTTTACGCGACACGGAGTCGCCTTAATGAGACAGGCCGACACTCCTTGGGCTAGATTGGGGTGGCCGTGCGTTGTGCGATGTTGCGGGACAAATCTTTTATAACTGCATCTGTGGTCATTAGACCACAAAGCACGGTGGCCTTTAGGTAGAGGCTACCGGTCTCAGAACCAGTGGTCCTGGTTCGTTTACCAGCGAGGAGGCACATGTTTGTGTACTCGGTTTGGTTGGTGGTAGGGCTTGTTTTTATGCCTGGCTAGCTACCAACATATTATCTAAGTCGCTTAAATGTATGGCAAGTATTAGGCCGTAGCTGGAAGCGTACTTTACCCAGAAACTGGCTATTTAACTTATTCTATATTGATTTCTAAAGTTTACGCGAACAATACACGTGTATATTTTACACATTGATTTTTACCCGTTTGCAAAGAAAGGGTTATGTTTTTCGCGCCTATCTTGTATGTGTTCTTTATTACCTCATATCTCCAGAACCGCTGAACGGATTTACATAATTGAGGTATCATTAGATTTGCTTTAGCTGCCCAAGTGTTCTTAGATAGGTGACGTTAACAAAAAACAAACATGACGGCTGTGCGACGTCATTGGAGTTGGTGAAAAACATTTTCTTTTCCGAATACTTAATTATGGGTATCAAATTGGAGAGAAACACAAGGATTTCAAAAAGTACATCATGAAATTTGTCTAAATAAAAATACATAAATAAAATTAAAATTAAAAAAAAAACCCACCTGCGTAAAAAATAATAAATACCTAACTAAATAGAAACATCATACTTATCACACAGTCGGAGGCACGCACAAAGTGAGAATGATTTGACTTATCATCAAATTTTATGCCTCCGACTGTGTGATAAGTATGATGTTGCATAAATAGAATTTTTATCTTGTTCCGGCTTTTTCAGTTGATTTTGTATTTAGTTACTTATTATTTTTACGCAGGCAGGGTTTTTGTTTTTTTTTTAAATCTTCATATTATTTTATTCTGACGTTTGGAAACTTTTGCAGGATCCGTGGTCAGACTAAAAATCAATGTGTAAAATAAACGTGAGTAGATCCGTAAACATTGTTTTAATCAAATTATTCTAATTAAACAATAGGCTTATTCCCAAAGGTACACATTGAAGTTATGGTGATTTATCTTAATAGAATTTTATAATAATAACGCAAATAATTAACATATTATATTATAATAAAAAATACATCTTTTTAGCGTTGATCTATATTTATATTGAAATACACAAAGGAGAATTAAAAAAAAAATACTCTGTCCCGTTTCACATATATCATGTACAGTCACTAGTTGAGGCGCTAACTAAAACCCGTGAATAGCCCGGAGAAACAAAAGGAGTAAGCGAATAAGTGTTAAATGGTCACTAACAAACTTACAACTTTCGACACGAAGAAAGTTCTACACAATAATACTTACTAATAAAGCTGTACAAACGGACAACAGCATAAATCTATTTAATGCTAATTTATTTGTTAACAAAAACGTAGTGTCACAAAAGAGCTGAGATTTACGACAGACAGCCGATAATTTATGCAAGAAAGTTAACAAAACACGCATTTTAGAATTGAAATGTTTATTTCATTATGCTGTTTCATAGACTCTCTACACGCACGAGAATTTATCTGGACAGGTGTACAAACTGTAAGCGTAGACATTGTCTTTCTTATTTCGTATGTTTATGATGGAAAGTGTCTTTCTGCGACATCCGACATTTTCCAATAGTTGACGGGTATTTTCACTACACGAACGTACCGCCATATAATTACAAACCAACAGCATAAGTATTAGATTAATAAAGAAGCTAAGTCAAATTGTGCTACGTCGAATAAATACTTTGACTGTAAACTAAGGACTTATACAAAAGCAAAATTGTGTACAGAGCAACTTACTAACTTGAAACCTTTTGTTTTTTAAAGTTGCCTCTTCTAGAGTTGAACCGCCTCTGTAGTCTAGTGGTTAAGACCACCGGTTTAGACCCGGAGGTCCCGGGTTCGATTCCCAGCGGGGGGTGCATGTTTGTGTACTCGGTTTGGTTGGTGGTTGGCTTGTTTGTCCACCTGGCTAGCTACCACCATCTTATCTAAATATGTCGCCATAACATCAATGTTTGTAGCTTTGATGTGTTCCGGCAGCTGCAGATAAGATAGCCAGTGCCTCACTAGTTGAGGATCCCGGGTGAAGTACGCTTCCATCATTGTACCTTATCATCACTTAACATCAGGTGAGATCAAGGCATTGTGCTTACCCGTTAATAATAAAAAAAGTTAACTTGATCATTTATTCCACTACAACACCTACAAAGCACTTACTTATACGAATATACTAATTATTTATACTAATACTAATATAAAAATTAGTAAATAGCTTATAACTGTCCCAATGCTGGGCAAAGGCCTCCATTATTGAAATCAAGTCATCAATACAATTGATGGGTACTTATTGGCTTAATCACCACGCTTGCCAAATGCGGGTTGATGATCACAAACCTCGGAGGAAGAGCTCGATGGCGCAGTGTTTAACGCGCCCGGTCCGCGAGGGCCGAGGTTAAGCAACTTTCACAAAGGCCGGTCATCGGATGGGTGACCAAACATTTATCATCTCGAGCTCCTCCGTGCTTCGGAAGGCACGTAAAGCCGTTGGTTCCGGCTGCATTAGCATCCGTAATAACCACCAATCCGCACTGGGCCCGCGTGGTGGTTTATGGCCTGTTCTCCCTATCCATCCATAGGGAAGGCTCGTGCCCCGGCAGTGGGGACATAAAATGAGCTGATGATGATGATGATGATGATGATGATGATGATGATGATGATCACAAACCCGGGCTATGTATCGAAAAAATCCCGAAACACACTTTGCCCGACCTGGGAATTGAACTCTGGACCTTTGGGTATCTGGCCAAGCGCTTAGCCACTCGGCCATCGAGGCGTCAATTAGTATAAGAATGATTCGAATTAGTAAGATAGTGAAGATCCATACAAACTCAATGATCTACTTGGTATTTTGAATCATCTAGTGAAAAAGGGTTAAAATTCCCACGTCCGCATGACGTGAATACAATAATCAGGTCTTCGAATAGAAACAGACTATATCGATTGGTCCGCCATCGCCATCGCATTGAATATTACATAGAATCGATGTCTTTGTCGTTTATTGCACGCTCGTAATACACGAGTTGATTCTTACGGTTCTCTTCGATGACAATTTATCTACTATACTGAAAGTTACATAATACGTATTCTTGAAGTATCTTTGAAGAAATTGTCTATGCTATCGTTGACATCGTTAAAGTACTTTATTAGTGTAGCTCAAATAAAAAAAAAATGACCTATGATTTGCATTACTTCTGTAACTTTAATGCAGTTTCGAACATACACGTCTTGAATGAAACTAGATATGAAAATGATTTTTATTTGATTTTCTATGGATTGTTGATTAAAACGGAAACTGAATTAGTACCTACATACTTCAATAAAAATGGGTAAAAAAATATCATCTCGAGCTGCTCCGTGCTTCGGAAAGTACATAAAGCCGTTGGTCTCGGCTGCATTAACCTCACTGGGCCCGCGTGGTGGTTTATTGCCGGGTCTCCTGTTTCTATCAAACGGGAAGTGCCCCAGCAGTGGGGACATAAAAATGAGCTGATGATGATGATGATGATGATTAAATACACTATAAATATCTTATCTTATCTTATCTTAATGGGGTCTGCTGAAGTTTTCCTCTCGCAGTAACATTTCGACCCATCGGGATCTTTTGTGCAATCCCATCAGTTCACTATTCTTCCTCTGTAAAGATATATGCCATAAGTTTGGCAACGTCTTTAAGAGCGAAGAGCCTGAAGTCCTCCGGTTTCGGATATACCGACCCCATAAATACTACTAACTATAAATATGTATATATACTATAAATGTTTATACGCTGGCCCAAGTAGCTGCTAGCTCTAGTGTCCCGGGATTTTCTGCAAATTTTATAGAAATATCTTTAAAAAAACTGTGAGCACCCGGGCCCCATGGACCTAATGTCTCTACTCCAAACAGCTCAAATATAAAACCCCCAGTCAGATTCTCATACTTTAATTTTGAATAATTTTCAAGTGAAAATCTCCACTCGTGAGGACCGAATACATGTTTATGCAAAACTCCAGACTATGGTAATTCACACCTGTCAGTAGCGACACATCGGATATTTTAATAGCAATGGGATGTGCCAAACGGCATTCTTATTCAACACCGATGATTGTTCGAAATAAAATGTAAGGTTTATAGTAGTACTGAGACAATGTATTACTGACTTTACACTATATTGACGACCTCCGTGAGTAATCGGTTGTCGCCGGCAGTCACATCATAAAATCACAGTTTTTGAGTTAGATTTTTACCCTAACGTTTCTTTCAAAAATTCTTGTCCAATGTTTATTTTTAGATTTAATTTTTGGTTCGTTGTCAGCGTATTCATTCCGATTCCAAATTCAAAATTCTTTTTGATAGCCCTATTGCTCCGATAGACTGTTGTTGATCGAAATATATTTATGTATTTATTTATATGACTAGCACGGTCACATACACAAATTGCACTAACATACATCATAATACAATAAATTAATCAAAAAAGAATAAATATAAAAATAAGAAAAAACTATTTAAAAATAACAATAAAAGAAAATAAACAGATATGTAGCAAGGTCCTATTAAAAATGTAGACATTAAAAATATGCTTATGAATCAACGTTAAAACACATAGTACACCAAGATTTGACCACCTTCCATTCATCAGTAGTACCATAAGCGAATATATAACAAGCGTCTATAGCTTGAACATTAAAGGAACTTGAACACAAACACAAAGTAGTTTGAACACGTTTCAATAAGTCATATTTTTTAAATTGATATAGGATACTAACGCTTTTATTACAGATTACCATGGAATACCAAGTTATAAATAAGCGGTCTTCTCGTTTTAAAGTCATAATATACAGTCAACCGGATTTTCAAAAACTGCAGTATCCTTCGAACCGCCACCAACCTAACTGAATAATAAACAAAACGATACAGTTTCCCGTATTCGTTGCCAACATGGAGCTGGCTCGAGTGTAAGGCAAACGAACGATACGTTTAACTTAATTGAATGCTTAATGACTGCCGCTGATTCACAATAGATAAACAAACCTAGTGACGACACAGTGCAAGTACAGTACAGTAAGTAGGTTTGCTTGTTTTAGCTCCTACCGTGGGAGATTCTTTATTTGTATTTGCATTTTATATACTAACTACAGCTTATATTTCAGTTTGTGCGTCAGCTGGAAACAGCGAGTATACATGTGTGCTCTATTATACAAAATTCGAGCTGACGGTACACTTATAAATTTTTTTCCACTTGGTTCGGATGTTTTTCTACACTACAGGACGAATGATCTTATAAATGAGATTAGTTAGAACCGAATCTGTTGTAGAGCTATTTTCTCATACAAAATGTTGTAGCCAAAAAGCAAACATGTGTGGTGGTGTCTAAGAAGGTTAAGTATCATAAGTATAATTGGTTCAGGATGAGTTTTATTCCTGTTAGAAATCTTATAAAAATATTTAAATTCAAGAAATCATTAAAATTGTTAAAAGTGTTTAAGAAATAGAAGGATATAAATTTCACTGTTAACTCGATATCTAAAGAAGCACGACGGTGCCGCGGCTTGCAATCCTGCAAGTTAAGCAAACCTTCGTAATGCTGGTCTATCGCAGCTCAAACTCCCCGATTGGTGCTTAACTCAAATTATATAATTATACATTTTAAGGTAACTATGTGTGTTTTACAAAGATACCTACTCTTGCTGAGTTTACTATGTCTATTTGATACGCCAAATACTTGATCACATATTATGTGCATGTATGTAGGACTATGTAAATATTGCTTGCGTTAAATTGGATTTTAATTATTGATTAAGTAATGAGAAGTTTTCAAAAGAATTAGGGAAAGGAAAACATTTATAAGCCTTTAATGGGGAAGCGTTTGGCCTTTGTCTAGCTTACGTCAATTTAAAAGAGATCCCTAAAGGTAATTTACATAAATTATTTGTTCTTGTTTAAACTGCTGATGACTTGTTCAGGCAAAGCACATTTGTCAATTTTTTCATTCAAGTAATTTAAGCACGATATAATATTATTTACAAACAGCTATTAGTAAATTCTTCAAGAAATCAACTAGCAAGAGAAACAGGTAGTATAAAAACAACATCCTGCGCATGCGTCGCTTATAACTACATAATGTAGAAATTATATACCTACACTACAAGTACTTTATTTAAAGAACTCAAAGCATTCACGTTATTAAAAATACATTCTATCAATCATACTTAAGATGCCTCAACCATATCTACAAGCAATAGGTCAACCACCAAATTTAGTTTCAAACAAACCATTTAGCCAATGAGACTCATACGTTACTGTAAGTAAAATATTGCTATAAACAAGCGGTTTCTTTAGAAAGCTAACGGTGGCGTTCTTAATTACGCGTTAAATGGACGCGTAATAAATCAATGTAAGAAAAAATTAAGCGACGTGCGAGATGAATCGGTCGTGTTTGTGATTTGTGATCGTTTGGGAGGCAGGTCCGGTCTGGAGCGCTTATTTTATAAGCAGTTGTTACATTTTGTTCATAATGAGTTTAAGAATATTTTTTTTAATGTGAAAAGGAGGCAAACGAGCAGGCGGGTCACCTGATGGAAAGATATCACCGCCACCCATGGACACCGAATCGTAGACGTTGCCGGCCTTGAGGAAGATGCTGGATCTTGAGGAGGGAGCTGGAATTGGGAGGGTGAGAGATGGGCTTCCGGTACTTTCACTCACCGGACGAAACACAATAGCAACGAGTGCGGCGTGAAACAATACGCCGATATTCTGTGAGGGGGTGGTATTACGCCGGGCGAGCCGGCCCATTTCGTGCTGCAACGCAGCGTGGCTCTACCACTTAGACAGTGTCAATCATTTAGCACCACCCAGGGGTCACGTGTAGGGTGAAGGGTAAACCTACGGAGGCGAGTAACTTTAACCCCCAAAAAAAATTCAGTTTCAGTTTAATTCCTAGGTCTGGCATAGTGCGTTTTAGATATTTTCGATAGATTGCTGATTTTGTGATCACCACCCACCTTTTGGCAAGCACGGTGGTTAAGTCAAAACCCAATTATAGCGACGACACGCTATGACTTAATTTAAATGATGGAGACCTTTGCCTAGTGACGCTGCGGCTACACTATCACGCTATCGTGAACATTTTCCGTTTTCACGACAAGTCGGGTCAAGCAATAGTCACATTTCAGCGCACGGTCAAAAATGTCATTATTGCTTGTCGTGAAAAAGGTGAATGTTCGCGATAGCACGATAGTGTGGCCGTAGCATGAGCCAGTGTGTTGGCTGAGTCTCAAAGTACGGCGTAGTACCCGAATTTTAGTCCTGAGTTTAGTTCCCGGGTCAGATAAAGTGTGTTTCGGATATTTTTGATGTGATCCCCAGCCTAGTATTTAGCGCGCTAATTAACTCAGCACCCATCAAATGTTTTGATTGTGATTCATGAGTATTACTTAATAATGTTTTTATTCACTACGTATAAAAAATACAATTTTAAAAATTCTACACTGTTTGAGAACGGTAGAATGTAAGGCACTCATAAGTGTTTAAGATCTTGTTTACGATTTTCTATCATCATCATCATCATCAGCTCATTTTATGCCCCACTGCTGGGCACGAGCCTTCCCTATAGATGGATAGGGAGAACGGGCCATAAACCGATTTTCTATGAAATAAATAAATTTGATTTGAATTTGAATTTGTGGACTTAAAAATTTTATGCTTTGAAATGAAATGAATAGCTTTTACGTATAAGCTATAATATAAATTTACTTTATTCTCGGCCGTATAAGTCAAACCATACCTACCAATGACGAAGAACGTGATAACTCATTTTTCTTTTCAAATCCCCCGAAATAAACGCACCTGAGGCCTTTGACTTCCGTTACGTGGGAGCCATCTTTGTTATTACCATTTTTCATTTCACCTAACGAGGGCCGCGTATTATTGAAATTTATTGCGAACGCTATCTTTTTGTACAAAAAATATATGTATCAGACTTTTTGTGTGATTACTTTGATGAGAAATTTGCTTTATACGTCAATGCCTTTTTTAAATTAATTTCAAGTGTTGTCCTTGACAAATATTTCATATTATAACCACCAATCCGCACTGGACCCGTGTGGTTTATGGGCCGTTCTCCCTATCCATCCATAGGGAAGGCTCGTGCCCCAGCAGTGGGGACATAAAAATGAGCTGATGATGATGATGATGTGAACTATCCTCACCTTGTCGACGCGCAAGTTGCTTCCGCACACCTCTTTTGGATATTGTAGGAGGATAGGTGTGCTGGGATAGCATAACATTCTTTGGTTTCCAATAGTTATTTTCTCAGGTTATTTTTGTATGGTAGGTAGATAGATAAATGCCTAATGTTTCCAGTTAGATTCCATTCAGAATACGACTGGATGACGACCATTTTGAAACATTTTTCTATAATATATTTATAATGAAAATAAGTCCTGTTTTAAGAGTGCTATGTTTTTTGTAACAGGTGGCAACTGGCATACTAATTAGCAAGTCACACACAGATATCAGACATATAGACTAAAGCAATACGAGAGGAATCACAGATGCGTTGCCGGCCTTTGAGGAAAGAGTAAGCTCGTTTCTGGAAGGTCCATAGGTCGTAACGGTCTGAGAATACCGCTTCTGGAAGCTGGTTCCATAAGACCGTCGATCTAGATAGATTTGGTGAGGTTATAAGGCATATAAGTTCTGAAGCTTCAGATTCGGCTAAACGCTCGTAATACCCTTGATGACCGCTTGCAATCTGGAGAACCGTATACTCGTTTCCCTGCTCCGTCATTCTCCGTCGTATATAACTATCATTAAAACGTCTTTAGACTTCAATACCAACGTTCTCATTAAATCTTTTGCGAGACAAATATCTTCCGAATCCCTATTTATATCTGAACATATTCCTTCCACCTCTGGTTATTAGGATAAGGGGAGGAACAAATTCGAGCCGTGATGGCCGCCGCCCCGGACATTTGCGTTCCCTCCTCTTCAATTGGACGGCTCACCGTTTTTAGTAATTGGATGCCGGATACTTCGCCGGATTAATATAGACGGTCGCGAGTTAATCCGAAAGTGAGATAAACATAGGTGAATATGAGGTAGAGAGATGGATTATACTTTTATTGCAATAACTAGAAAAAAATACGTTCAGGAAATAGCAATCTGCCAGTCCCATCGCTTTGAAGTGATCTCTTTTAAGCAACTAGACAGATGGAAAATCTAAGGAGAGCTTATAAGTATTCATTTCATTATATCAATTTTTTATAATGTTTTAATAAATTTTGCGCGATTTGTGAATAAATTATTTACTGCCAATATAATTAAATGCTTATTTAAAGGCTTATGAATACCTGATTTTAAAAATGGTCTTCGAAAGAGACAACTCACGTTTTTAGCACACTTCGCACAACAATACGAAGGTCGAATTTGATTTGTAACGGATAGTAAGTTAGCCGTTGACACTGTACTAATTGGCAGTATTGTTCAGGGACCCGTGTGGCGGACAGCTGGTGACCGAAATACGGTTGTGTGGAAATTGGGCTGATATTTCATCAACAGTTTTTGTTTGTTTGTACCTCTTGTGTGTTGTTTGTGTAAGCTTCAAACTGTCTTAGACGTTTTTGCAAACCAAAATAATGTAAAGTATTGAATGATTGTTTTTAATGTTTACTATCTGCTTTCAGTTTTTTCAGCAATATAGCAAACTTTATAGACAGTAGAAAGCTGCTTACAAGTTTGAAATTTAGCAGAAAGTTTTCTTAACAAATCACTTATCCTTAAAGTAATAATTCGTCAGTACCGTAATATTACAAACTGGCATTCAAAAAGGCAGCTGCTGCATTTATTGACTTAATTTCACGGGGCGAATTCAGTGTTACTTTTATGGTATCTATTCTCTATGGCTGATATAATAATAATAATAATAATAATTCTCTACCCGTGCACTTTCATTTAGATCTCTCAAGGCATAAATATAGCGTGTTTTATATTAAATACTTTCATACTGTCGCATATTGGTATATTACCAAATTTTGGCTTTAAGTAGGCTTACAAAATTGATACCCTAACGTAATTTTTTAAGGGTATTCTTAATTGTTCAACATTGAAAAATATTACTAACATTTAATGATAAAGACAAGTTATATCAGATCGTGAATCAGGTTAGATACCAAGTGTAAATATTAATCCGGCCAGTAAGTTACGATTTGTTGTTTAAGGACACCACGAACACCAAGAGAATGCTAAATAACTTGATTAACTGGGTAAAATGAAAATATTTGTTCCCGGTAAAACATTATATTTGGGAGAATCGGCAACAAGAATACAAAGCGGCCGGCAATGGCGTGCCCGAGCAGCAAGAATTTAATAAATCAAAATTAGTATTCTAACGTGATATCGGTGCCTAACATCAAAATGCAAAGCTTGGACAACAATAACTCGGCCGTCCAATTTAGTTGAAGAAAACGGGCCCAAAGATGTTCATCTTGCACTCCCAAGATTAATTAGAATTGTAAATGATCCAACGGTAAGACCTCCTGATCCGTCCAGTTAACTTCGAATCAAAATGTTTACTGCAAACAATCCTCCCGAAGATTAGACGGCGTACGCCAAAGGAATATTTATAAGTGTATTTATAAAATTTTGATTTAACGCCTTATCGGTGAATTTCCGTGCTTGAGACTTGAGATTGTTGAGTTAAACTTTGCTCGAGTTTACTGTTCAGCGGGCAGAGAAATTGCTTTTCTTTGGCTCCCCGTTATCTTTGCTAATATTTTGTTATATTTACAAAATAACCTTTTGAGAGAGATATTTAATTGAGAATTTCCATTTGAAATTGATTTGGCCGAGGACGATGTTTGTTGAATTAAAAATAGGCAAGCCTTGCCATGGAAAAAGTTGATTATGTTCTGATTTACTTAAAAATCTTAACGAGCTCCTTTTATAGATTAAGTTGTGATTGCAAAACTGTTTGTTCCCTTAAATCTATTAAAGTATCCGACGATCTGGTGAAGTTTGCGGGAAGCCGCTAGACGCGAGCAGCACAAAACCGATCGTTGTGGAGATCCTTGGAGGAGGCTCTTGTCCAGCAGTGTGTATTGTAGATAGATATGCAGATATATTTTGGCTGCGATAATGATGAAGATTCTACTATGACCAATGTGGAATTACCCCTTTGTATTTTATGTTCATACTAACACTAAAATAAGAAAATTATTACTAACAAAATGGATAAGTCTGTATATATGAATTATTATTATGCACCAATTGGAAGAGATGACAGTAGTTCTAAATTAAGCAGTGTGACAAAATAGGTAAAGGAATTTACATACAACGCAGATAATGGATTTCAAGTATCCTGTCATGACATACAGCTAACCAGACAGCTAACCAATACAGTAATGGCTTCGGAATCATAATAACGGCGTCTACGCCAGTTTGCTCAGATCTTGAGACACCATTCAATATTTGCAAATAGATGCCTTGCCTCCTATCTTCACGTCAGTCATGCAATTTCTGTGTATTGTTTATTTACTGATAGTGATGTGAATATTCTAATAGAAGATGTCCATTGAACAATGTTGTGGCAAACATAATACATAAGAAAGTCTTTGATAAATGAAAATATTTCATCCCTTGAAGCTCTTAGTAAATTGTTATAATTTGTCGATTTTGGATACGACAATGTTCAGTAATTTCTACAGATTTGACTAATCTTAGATAGAAACTCTTCTAAAACTAACTAAATATGACGTACCTAATGTATAAAATACTAAATATGTTTAGCTCTGGCCTCTAATTTTCATTATTCATGCTAATTTAAACTCAAAATCAAAGAAATAACTGTATCAAATTCCGCGGGTTATTATCACAGATAACCAAAACATGACAAGCGAAACATTTCTAATTATAAATGATTACATAGACATGAGTTATCAATTCACACAATAAATTGCACAACACTTCAATTCCTTTTGTAAATCTCTAGTGTTTGGAGATAGCAACATTGTTTGTTGATGTTCAATGAAAGACGTTTATGCGAGTCTTCCGAAGTAAAACCTTTACGATAGCTTCTATACGTCTTACAATAGAGTTGAATACCGAATAACAGTAACAAAAGCAACCTTGTCAGATACTGCTGACGAATCGTTCCAAGTTGTTGCAGAGTTTGCTATAACAATAAATGGTGTGGTTTCCGTTAATTTAATTTCCTACAGCAAACACAATGTACTTTTAGTACCTTTCATAGTCTCCTGATGCTCAAAGTAACAAGGAGGTCGTCGAAGCGATAGCATAATTTTAATTAATCTCATCTGAAAGATAGTGTTTGTCAAGGTAGCTCCAGTAAAAAAAAACTTGTATATAAACACTATGTAAAACTAAATCTGGTGATAGTTCTGACATGAATACGTCTTCATCTTTACTGCCCTAATGGTTATTTCTGTTGCTTAGCATTTTTCTGAAACGCTTTTTTTCAATTTGAAGCTTACTAGACCCTCGTGCGTTAACAAAAAATTATAAAAACTGACAATTTAATGATATAATTAGCCTTTACACTGTTCCACTGCTCGAAAAAGGCTTCATCATTGAAATCAATTCATCATCACAAAATGGATTGGCTTTACCACCAAGCTTGGCAAATACGGATTGGTGAACAATTATTCAGTAACTCGCCAATTTTCAGCACATCATCATCATCATCATCATCAGCTCATTGTTTTATGTCCCCACTACTGGGGCGAGCCTTCCCTATGGATGGATAGGGAGAACGGGACATAAACCACCACGCGGGCCCAGTGCAGATTGGTGGTTGTTAACGACTGCTAATTCAGCCGGGACCAACGGCTTTACGTGTCTTCCAAGACACGGAGGACCTCGAGACGATAAAATGTTCGGTCACCCATCCGATGACCGGCCTTTGCGAAAGTTGCTTAACCTGAGCACTTACAGACCGGGCGCGTTAACCACTGTGCCACGAGCTCCTTTCAGCACATAGATTTGTCTATTTACAAAAAACATTAAGTTAATTCAAATTATATAAACTATCGGTACAGAAACAACACTTGAAAATATCCGATGTTCAATATGAATATATTGTGTTCCCAAAATAAACATTGATGAAACAATAGCGGGACAAGCACAATACAAGCACTCGATAAATTTAACAGATACACCAATATTACTAGTATCTCGGAAGCTTTATTAGAATAACAGTCTCGCTCCGATAGGGAGAAGTCGTGTCCTTGAATCGCTTAATTCAGTCATTCATGTATCCCTACTTGCTCGTACGAAACCAACAACTAGTTACAGTACTTTCGACAAACTTTACTGTCTGCTTTTTTTGTCCCATCACTAATTTATAGCTAATGCCGCTGGGTCTAATAGCATTACGTGCTTTCCGCAGCATAGAAGAGCACGAGATTAAACATTTTTGGTCAAGCTTATAGTATCTGAACGAGGGAAAAAGAAGAGAGTCCAATATAATTTAGGGTCACCCCTAGCCCCGGTGTTAGTGCAAAGCATTTTACCTTGGCTTTTAAAGTGAAAAGTGTTGAATAATTTCGGCGGGCTGGTTAGAACCACAATAGCTCAATTGGAAGAGCACTTGACTCGGTATGTCAGAAGGGTGCAGGTTCAAATCCTGCTCGTGGAAATTTTTTCAACATTTGTGTTTTTGTAATTTGTTCGCAACAAAATCTGCGTTAAAAATTATTTGAACATTTTACCTAGTTTAAAAAAAAGTAGGTAAGGCTTACTCAAAATAGGTTTTAGCAACACCTCCTCTGTACTCACATTTCAAATAAATTATCTCGTGTTATCTCTGAAGACTGCATGGCATAATTCAACCCGGTACGGAGCATAAATAATTAAGCCCCACTCATTTGTTTTAATTAAACAGAAGCTAATTTACGTGGTCGCCACAGAAATTCCTCTGCCCAAATTTCTGATCACCGCACGAGAATAATTTAATAACATTATCTTCAGATCTCTTGGGTGCTTCCCTGATACAATCTGAGACGCATCCGTCAAGTTGACTTAGATTTTGGAACCAGTTTTAAACTTATATGAGTTTAATACTTTAACTGTTCGGTTGTAATTATTTGATTGCACTCAGAAGAAATAAGAAGAGGTAATTTTAAAATACTTTTTATTCCTATTATAGTAATATTATATGTGTGTTTTATGTGTTCAAATAACTCAATAAATTGGCCAGGAACATTGAACTTAGCTATATATTAATACGTGAAGCCAAAACTTTGAACCCGTTTTTACGAAAAATGCGCGGACGGAGGAGTATGAAATTTCGAACACTTATGGTTTATATAGAGAAGGTTATCTGAATGTAAATATTTTTTTAAAACTATGCATAAAAAATACATCAAATCAACAAAAACAACACTACACACACTACCATGAATTTGACACACACGCATATGTATTTGACACACACGTATTGTTTGTCTTTAATGTGGTCGACATCTGTCAATGCCAATCCAAACTCACATTCTATCTTTTTTAATTTTTCAATGCTTAGAATACAATCCGTGCAGCCTTAATAAAATTACGGTCGACTACTGGGCGACCACTAGTATAATTAATTAGTTCAGCAAATGACTTTGAGTAGCTTACTTACGCCTTACATAACAACGTCGTCTAAGTAAATCATGTCACAATATAATATGGTTATAATCCCTGCATCATATTATTACACACAGGAATTAGGTCACATTGCAGGGTGTCTGCCGTGAAGTACGCCACGCGACCGATATGCGACGACCGAGAGTTATGGCACAACGTTAAATTTATGCTCCGTCGAGATACGATGATTCTTTCCTCCTTACGAGGGGAATATATTGCTCGATGCTAGATAAATTGGTTGGTTTGTTTCCGTGTTTACGAATTGCGTTATCAGGGTTTTGCTGATGGAGGATGTTTTGTGAAATGTGCTTGAGCTGGCATAGTAAGATGTCGTCGACATCAGCCTAGAAATTACCACTATTGGACCGAAGCGTCCTACTGTACTGTAGTAATATCACTTGCGGAGATAGCGACACTTTTTGATTGTTACACTGTCTAATGGAACACGTTTTTATACTTAGAATAAAGTAGAATAGAAAAAGTTTATCGGTGCCATATCACAAATATCACAAAACAATATAATCACTTTTTTATCACCGTCCAAACCTTCTGAGATGACTCCCGTTATATGTACAAACGAACAACTCTTACTATTGGACCAAATATTCATTCGACCAAAATGTATGGAACAGCTCAATTTTATTTTCGAGTTAAGGATTTGGTCCAATAGTAAGAGTTGTTCGATTGTATCACGGGAGTCATCTCAGAAGTTTTGGACGGTGATATAAAAGTCAACCTGTATACAAGTGACAAGATAAATTTTACAGAAAAAAAAGATGCTCGTGGATTCGATTCTCACTCGAGCTTCCTTGAGGCTGGTTGATTTTTTTTTCTAGTAAAATTTTGCAGCGCGGACGCAAAATGCGAGTTTCAAGTTTCTTTATGATAGCGAGCGAGCGGCGCGTGGCAGTGGTGTGACAACGGCGCACGACTACGAATACGCACGCACACTAATATCTGTACAGAGTAGGCTGGTGATTTAATTAGAGCAATGTTTACTTTCGTTACTTTTTAAAATCATAGGCGTTTGGGTAAAAATTTTTAAAAGTCTTAATATTTTCATATTCATATTTTTTTATTCAAAAATAAGACAACAGTGGCCTGCGGAATATCAATACAAACATTTTGATGTCGGATCGTTGTTTCATTTGTGCTATATTTACAAAATTTCCGAAGAAATAAGTTTTTAGATATCATTATTTTACGTATTGTTTATGCAGTTTCTGGGTATTTGTTTCAAATTCCAAGACAACCATGGCCTTGTAAAAGAATCAAGCTAAACTACACTAGTCCTTTTAATGTATATGACCTATTCAGCGCCTAGCACCAGGGACTTAAAAACACGTAAATTTTTAAATTGCGCGCGGCACCCCCTTAATACAAAATAACACAAAACATGCTTTAGACTCTTTTATTTTACGTAACGAAAGTGCTTAAACTCCATTCATCTATGCAATTATTGAGTAAGCTACAAGAGTAAATACTCTTTTAATAAATTTATATTCTTTTAATATTTTTCCCTTGATCTATCAACTGTATTTTGTTTTGGCTTTTTCCTTAAAGTCGTCGTGCTCTTTGTATTGTTTTGGTAAGTTTTTCCCAAATTGATTTGACAAACGTTTTACTTTGTCTTTTCTCTTTATTTGATACAGTTTACTTTAATTTTCATCATGCCTCGTTACTTTGCAGCTATTATGTGACAATAATGCCGATGATGCTGGTCATAATGTTGGTTCTCTACAAATTCTATAACTACAGGACATTTTTTTTTAAAGAACACATCTTTACTGTTCAACAAACCTAGATCTAAAATATTATAATATTTCTATTTTAAATCTTTTCTATTTTAATTCATCGAAAATGAGATTACAATTTTATTTAAACATTAAAACTTTTCGGAATTTTTTTCAATACTTTTTCCGAAATCTATTTTGATTGAACAAAATTGCAAAAAAAAATTATAAACCCTTATTTATATCAGTGTTTAGATTATTTTACATCAATTTATTAGGACACTTCTTTTTCATTCTTCATTTTTTCACTGTATTTTATAAATATTTTATAAATATTCACTTCTTTAAACTAAACATTATTGACAACGTCAATGTGTGTTTGTAACAGTAACTGCGTGTACACATCTGTAAAAACACGCAAAGTAACGATGCGGGGTAGCCTTTGTTGATGGGAGCATCTTAATGTTCCCCGGATGTTGCGATCCTTCAGAGAGTTCCAATCATAATTTATTCACAGATCCTATTTGACGTTCAGTTTGATTTATTAATCACCCTGTTGTATTGAGCTGGCCGCAGGCTATAAGCCTAAGTAAACGTCGTGGTTTACTTTTGTCTATGTATTCTGCAAATGTAGAGAGCATTGGTATGCCAATACTGTCTTTATGTTATTATATAGTGTGTTAAATAAGCTAAAGATATTAACAGGAGGAGCAAGAGGAGCTCGATGGCACAGTGGTTAACGTGCCCGGTCTGCGAGTGCTGAGGTTAAGCAACATTCGCAATGGCCGGTCATCGGATGGGTGACAAACAATTTATCATCTCGAGCTCCTCCGTGCTTCGGCAGATACGTTAAGCTGTTGGTCCCGGCTGCATTAGCAGTCGTTTACAACCACCAATCCGCACTGGGCCCGCGTGGTGGTTTATGGCCCGTTCTCCCTAGGAAAGCTTGTACCCCAGCAGTGGGGAAATAAAGGAGCTGATGATGATTAACAGTAATTTGAGTGTTGTAGTCCAACAGTTTTAGATAAGATAGCTTAGTTCCTCTGTTGTTGAAGATTTCGGGTAAAGTGCGCTTCCACATCTGTAATGAATGAACGCTCGAAATAAGATGGAATCTTTAATTGAATAAAAAAGATGGAGATGTTACAATTAAAAATAAAACAATAAACCCGACTGCTAAAACGACTATATAAAAAACAATTATATACTCGTAAAAACCGGACTAACATAAAAAATAACTGCAAAGAAAAAAATCAGAAAAGAAAAAAACAAGCTCTACGATCCCAGAATTCAATTTGAGCATTGCAAGCATGCAATGATACCTATATTTAAATAATAAATTGTATAATAAATGAGTATTTATAAATACATTGAATATTGATAGTCGTCGCAGGCGGGGACTAAAATGATTATAAGTTAAAAGGGTTTAAAGTTGTACTAAAAAATATATAATTATAGTATATATAGATAAGTTTCATTCTTTGATTTTACTATTGACAGTGTTGATTTCATATAGATTTGTAATAATTGAACGAGCTAAATAAATTGTATGATAATTTACAAGTACTTCAACTAATTATAAACGAGTTATTAACTAACGCATAATATTATGTAAGTGAATTACCTGTTCATCATCATACTGATTGACTTTCGGACGTACTATATAAATAACATAAATACTAAAACTCACAGCGTAATAATTATACCAGAGGGTAACTTTCGCATGGATTTCCTCCAAGCTTCCGAAGTGAATCATCACAATGGGAGGAGGAACAATATTTTTCCTCAAATCGAAAGTTAAATCGAGAGGAAGAAAAAACTTGAGCGAGCCGTCCCCGTTGACACGATTTCCATAATGTGGTCATTTCGCTGTAAACTTAGGAATATCTTTGCATCGGCTTTTTTATTTTGTGGAAACGTTTTGCGCGCTTGCCAGAGACGGTGTGATGTTTCCATTGGAGTACCTACTTGTTTCAC
The DNA here is from genome assembly GCA_963082485.1 of Eudonia mercurella. Lineage (NCBI taxonomy): Eukaryota > Metazoa > Arthropoda > Insecta > Lepidoptera > Crambidae > Eudonia > Eudonia mercurella. The sequence goes on from OY720026.1 coordinate 20,205,356, forward strand.
TGTTAGGTATTTCTTTTATTGAAACTTTTTTAACACATCAAAGTTTGACGCGTTTGGTGTACTTAATTATTATTCGTGAGGTTTTAGATTTTTGCACTGTTTGAATTTATAGGGAGACTGAGGTACAGTCAGCTTCAAAATTATCTGAGCGTTCAAACACACCAAAAATATCTGAACATTTGACAAAAGTCAACCTTATCTCAAGACGTAGAAATTCATTTTTATTTGTTGTTTGAGAACAAATGACATTGAATGAAAGTACAGCTTTTACGTATTGGGCTAAGAGTGATTTTTGTCAAACGTTCAGATATTTTTGGTAGGTTTGAACGCTCAGATTATTTTGAAGCTGACTGTACTAATTGTCTTGACAATAATGAGTAAAATGCTATTTTGACAATTTTGAATTGGATGTGTTCCAAAGTAGAAAGGAAATATTTCTATGAAATTAACGAAGATAAGGGCCTAACCATGAGCTCTTAAAGCAGTATTAGGTACTTACTGCAATATTATTGCAGATCTGAAAACGATGATGAGTGATATGATAATGCATGGACTAATGGTACTGTATGACATTAAGGAAATTGAAACTGGTACCTGATGTAAATTTGCTAACTTAGATTTTTATATTTTGTTTTTTACAACTTGTGGTTGTCTTTTATATTTTGTGTGTTATTTGTAATGGAAAGAGTCCTGCTACTATAGGGCATTTTCCAATATATTAACGATGTAAGGTAGAAAAGAAACACCCTAGCTGAGTTTCTTGCCGGTTCTTCTCAGTACAAGGTCTCCCGCTCTGTGTAGACTTACGAACCGATGGCATAGTTCATAAGAGCTACTTGTAGCCTAAACTGAATAAATGATTTTGAATTTCGAATTTTGAATAGATGATTGAAAAGTTTCTGAAAATTCTTCCTGCCAATCCTAATAAAGTTTCCTGCGTTGAAATTAAGCAGTTGATATTATAGAGTTATGAAATGGAATCGGAAAATGAAGAAAATAATTGCACAACGTAAAAAATCTATGCAAGCGTAAAATCGGGTCTGTAACAAAAGCACGACGAGTGTTGCGGATTTTGGCCGCCTGCCAGCGGCGTCGCTGGCGTCGCAACGACATGACATCTGTCACCGCACTCGTTTATTTTCAATGCACTTCGGACGCTGCATACAGCTATTATTTTCCTTTGAAATAGTGTTGCGTTGATTTTTCCCTCCACGCGGATATGGTTTCATTAGTTGCACAGTAATTAAAATGTTATAACCGTTGCAATGAAACACTGCAATCGGATCTACGCACGTTTATTTCACATTTTCAGTTGGTTTATGACCACGGACCCTGCGAAGGGTTTGATTCAATTGTGACATTACAATGTGACATAAACGCGAGTAGATCCGTAAAAAGTGTTTTATTTCAATGGGCAGTGTTTTCGTGTTTTACTTTTTACTTTTACAGTACTGTGAAAGTTTTACTGTTAGTTGTAACCTTAGAATAATGTTGTAACATGTTCTCTTTAATAAACACCTATAATTGCTTTGTCGTATTGTTAATAAAGCATTTTAAATATTTCATTTATGCTTGAAGCGCTTGCAACATACGAAATCTTTTTATTTTTTATGCACTTTCATATTATTATTATATTGACAAAGCCGACAGTGGAGTGTAATATACTTTCGAAACAAATTACTTGTCATCGAAGATACATTGATTTTAAGGCGCGGTTAAAGTATTGACAAAATAGCGTTTAAAAAGTTTTATATTTAAAATTAATGTTTGATTTATTGACGCTAATGCATTTCAACATACATAATAAAAAGCTCAAGAATTTAAAAATAAGAATAAGAAAATATTTATTGGCGATCATACAAACAATATAAAGGGATATACAATAAAAATGTGGAAACAGGAAAACAATAATAACAAAAAAACAATCAGGTTACATGAAAATAGTGCGTGAAAGCGTTAGCTTTTGTTAAATTTGACGTGTTTAATTTGAAAACTTTAATTTAATTGATTTCTATAATGGCGAACAGTCTTATCCTATCACATGCATAGCATTAGTGGCATTAGTATGTTATTTATTACTTTATTATACTTTTTTTATAATGACCATGACGCTAAACATTTATGAGTAAGTTTAACAATCGGAGCTAAAATATTTTGCAAGTGCTATTTTCAGCTTTAAATAAAGCATTGTAAATGAAAAATAACGGTTAAAAATATTTTTAAATTTTACCTACAATCAGCAAAAAACCATCAAACAAATAGATATTTTATACAACTTTTTTTAAATTTAAGGTCAGTATCAGTTTCATATAAATTTGTACAAGTGTAGTAATTTGTTCTATTGGTCATATAAATGTAAGTAAATACCCTCGCAGCCTCCCGCTTCTCTTATGACAGTGGTCTGTATACAAACCAAACCGTGTAGGATCGCAACCGATATTGAGATTTAATTAACTACGTCCCGATAAGGGTCTTTATTGATGCATAGCCATTCTGCTGCGGCCATTTGTTACTGCAACTGTTTTGGGTGCGCTCATTGATTTCCGTTTCGTTTTAGGAGAAGAATTATGTAGCTACGACTTTTGTAATTAATTTGAAAGGCTGTATTTTATTGAGGCGTGGCAAATAATTACTTCACAAACATTGTTGTGGTATAGTCAGTCAGTAATTTTCACCTGAAACAACATTTTGATACTTACAATGTTATATGTTATGACATTTTAAGTATAGATATCCAAACAAAACAAAAAGTAAAGCATACTTACAGAAATATTTCTGGCGATAAAGATTAATAGGTAAAAGTTTATAATATCAATATGTACAATAGTTACATTACTGTCTAGCAAATACATCTGTATAACACTATGTATAAAAGTTATATAAGTACGATTATAACAATTGCAAAAGTCATTTTTAATCACGTATGTAGTATTTGCTTAACAATTATTGTGTTGGTTAGAAATAAGCTACGACTGAAGGTAAGCAACTATTTGTTCAAACAGCAACTTGTTGCTTACGCACAAATAAGTACATACTTATTTGTGCGTAATGATACATATCATCATCATCTCAGCCAAAAGATATCCATTGCTGGACAGAGGCCTCCCCCAAGGATCTCTACAACGACCGGTGTAAATATGTATAAATTAAATACATCTATACTAATATTATAAAGAGGAAACCTTTGTATTTTTGTATGTATGTAGGTATGTATGTATGTATGTTTGCAACGAATAAACTCAAAAACTACTAGACCGATTTAAAAAATTCTTTCACCATTCGAAAGCTACATTAGCGCTGAGTAACATAGGCTATATTAAAAAAAAAAGATGTACACCCGTGCGAAGCAGGAACGGGCCGCTAGTAAGTATATAAATTGCTGTAGCGCTCTGCACAACATATTAATATTGCACTGTCAATATTTTAAGTGAGGAAGCCACAAGAAGCAACTAGGATGACTAGTTTTAATAATGGAAGTGCAACTTTATATAACATGTGCTTTATTTTAGTACAACCCCAAGCATTCCTTCATGATGAGAACAAGTTAAAAATTTAGAGAAGCGTCTACAGTTTAAGGTTCCAGTTGCTCAAGCTTCAATGGTCAATCTACGGTCAGCGTTAGGCGCTCCAAAGACAGAGCCAGTTTGATTTGTTTTACTATCTTACGGTAAGCACATTAGTGCTTAGCGAAAGCTTGAAAGGAAATTATGGCTTTCATCGCACCTGATGTCCGTATTGCGGCAACATACCAATCGTTACTAGCTGTTTCCATGTAACCTAAAGAAACTGCACAGGCATAGCAACTCTCTGTTGAAGAGGTTTTCAGTTGATGCACTTGATGATAGAACTAGTTTCCAAATGCCGCAAGTAGCAACTGTCTTTAGTACTCGTTGTGTCAAGTTGCTGCAACCTTTAACGAAGTTTTTTCAAAAGTTGATAGTTTCTTCAACTAAGTTGATAGTTTCTGCAACCAAAGTTGCCCAGTCTGCGTAGCGCCTTACTCTTAAAAGGTTTTTTTACCTTTTAACGTGCGAGATTACAACGGCCATCACTCAAAATTGTACGCTGCTTGCGTCACCACTGTCACTTGTTTACAAACGGGGACGCACCAAGTTGTTGAGAAAATTTCTCAACGCCCCAAGACAATAGCTGCTTTGTCGACGATTTAGGTTAGTGGCGTTCACTCAACTCGCGACCGCACTCCTGTAGGATACACAAACCCTTCCTCACCTACTGAACGCTCTGCGTCATCACTTACTTTTGTATCTTCGCTTTCTTTATCATCCATTTCGTGTTATACATTAATGTTATCTGATTCTTTAAGTGCTGTTGCTTCAATGGACTCGTTACCAGATTTAAAGTTAGAAGCATGGCGATAACCGAAACTTGATACTACGGAACCTCATGTGGTTTACTCAACAAACACAATATGAAGTGACTATTGACTATTCCTGTTCCCAAGCGTCGTTTTTTTTATTTAATTTTGCGCTTTCTATGCAGCGGACGAGTTTCGGGTTACGTAAGGGCGTTGGATTGTGTTTTGCGGCCGTTGTAACTAAGTGGGAAATAATAGAGTCCTTGTCAGTTCGGATCGGATTACTTATCTTTATTAATTTGATTGACGGTTGATTGGGCGTTTCCGTTTTTGTCATTGTTGCTGACAAACTTTTTAGTTCAATTGAATTCATTGGACTTTATTTTAACTATCAATAACGTTTTAATAATAAACATAAATTTACCCATTAACAAGTAGTGCAGATGAGATTGTCGTAATAATAATATGATGATAGCCTAGGACGCGTGACCAAGAATGCAGCCGATGCAAAAGAAACAAAACCTTTTTTATATTTCTGCATAGAAAAGAAACAACACCTGTTCTATATAAGGTCACATTTTATCAACTACAAATATTTTGACAGAACATCTAATTATATTAGAGAAAATATTTTTTTTTAAATCTAGCATTTTTATTTTTAAATTCAGGCTAATTTTTTTTTAACTTTTCCTGACACAATAATTGTAATATTTTTAAGAGTGGCCTCTCTGTCGGTTCCTTGAATGAAACTACGGGCACGTGAAAGCGGTGAAGGCATTGCGGCCTCTCTGTTTTGGCTCCTTTGAATTGAAACTACCTACCGAAAGTGCTTTATTTTACTTTTTAATCGAAATGTCTTTTTGGTTTTCTTGATAACTAGCGTATAAACATTTTTAAGGTTTTTTCATAAAAATAGTTTATATATGTTGTTGAATTTATCCTCAAAATATTTGCAGTTGATAATATGTCTGCATAGAAAAGAAACAACACCTTTTCTTTATTTCTGCACAGGAACGATCTTGTTATACTACCAGACACCACTATGGTGTGGCGAATACAACACGTATATATCTGATTATTATATTTTTAAAGACTGGATGAGGATATGAAATGGCTACCTTTACGAATTTTCAAATATAAATTTAAAAAATGGCTAGTCAAAAATTGCCTTTAATACTTTGAACATTCCAGGTCTCATTGACGTTGTTGTAACTCAATAGAAATCTTTATTATTCTAAGATTATAATAGTTTAAATAGTAATCTTTTCACCTATCTAGTTTAAATTAAATGTTGCATGCCAGCTTCTGGGAAATTGTGTGAAACCTTCTTTTATCATAAGACCAAAAGGTCTTCTGTCTACCACATTTTATGCAAAATGAATTTTATTTCTTTTCACTTCATTATTTCATTCATCTCGAAATTCACAAAGTCATTGAGCCCGTTCAGTTCAGTAACAAAATATGCAAATACTCATTACAACCGAGTCACTTAGCCATGTATATGAAGCAGGCATAACCGCGTCAAAGCGACGCGAACACTGCCATTAATAAGGCTTTCGCAAATTGGACAAAACGGTTTAATAGCTATGACAATTACGAGATAATTTAGACGACACATTTTTGTTTCATTAAACGCCTCGGCGAAATGCTGGGCCTGATATTGAAAGGTTTGTTTCAGAGATTCAAGTCTAATGTTTTCTACAGCGTCTCGGTCTAGCCATACGGATAAGTCATCATCATCATCATCAGCTCATTTTATGTCCCCACTGCTAGGGCACGAGCCTTCCCTATGGATGGATAGGGGGAACGGGCCATAAACCACCACGCGGGCCCAGTGCGGATTGGTGGTTGTTAACGACTGCTAATGCAGCCGGGACCAACAGCTTTACGTGCCTTCTGAAGCACGGAGGAGCTCATCCGATGACCGGCCTTTGCGAAAGTTGCTTAACCTCAGCACTCGCAGACCGGGCGCGTTAACCACTGCGCCATCGAGCTCCCCGGACGGATAAATACGGATACGGATACAGATAAATGCTTGGGTTGAATCAGACAGGTCGTGGTTCAATGTCCATAGCTCCGTTAGACTATTAATTTGAACCCATTTTTAACACAAGCATACTTATGATTATTTACATATAATTTAACGCAAATATTGCTGCGAACAAATTACAATTTAACTGGAAGCCAAAGGAGCCCTATTCAGTGACGACAACTACGTCATCAACATCCGATCTTAATATTTTTGCAAATATTGAAAGATCAGATTAAGAATTAGGCAAGAGTAGATAGTGTTGATTAATTTCGGCGAGTTTAATTGAGCCACGATAGCATTGTTGGTAGTGCACCTGACCCGGCATGTCATGGGGTGCGGGTTCGAATCCCGCTCGTGGATTTTTTTCAACACTTTGTCTTTTTTTAAATTGTAACAAGCATACTTTTCAAATTGTAATAATTTTAGGTGGGTTGACACGACAATAATAATCTCTATAAAAACGTAGGTCGGATAAAGTCTGATAAAAGGACTTATATGGCCTTTGTGGGTCAATACCTACCTCTCAATTATAGCGATAGCTTTATTTCAATTGTACAGTACATAGGCAATATAGATGTCGTTATCCACTAAGCCTTTCAAGGCTTTTTAGTTGGCTGTGGACAGTTTTGTTTTTAAAAATAGTTTGTTAAGGCACTCTGTGTGTTTTCAACTTTTCAGCGTAACCAAGTTTAGAGGCGGCGAGAAACTTAGTCTGAGTGACCAAAATATACCCGTATTCTTTACCAGTTTCTCGAAAACGTTCGGTCAGATGACGGAAGGGAAAAATTCGAGATTGAAAGATTAAAAGAATAATTTGCTACTTTACTTTTATTTGATATTTTCTTATGTTTAAGCGATTAACGTACCTACATGGTCTTTCCAATTTTTGTAGTTATTTAATGCATAGAAAAAATATGACGTCATCATAAAAATAAACTTGAAGTGGTGCTCCGCCTTTACATAATTTAGATTTATACTTAGGATATTTGTTATTCTTACAATACTATTGTCAAGGTTATAATAGATTATATTGTATGATTCAACGTGATCAACAATATTCTCCGGAAGTTCCGTACATGGCGGTATATCAAAATACTGTCTTATGAATACAGATCGTTGTGTTTGTACAAAATAAGCTATTACATAAATATTAGCGTCATTACGTCAGAAAAACTAAATTTTTACAAAAAGTAACGTTTAGCTCGTGATAGAGTTAAAATTAATGTGATTGGTCAGGATTACACATATTTTTTAATTTGTCATACCTGCCCCCTTAGACAAGCGGCATACCGCTAATAGAATAGAAATGAAATAGAATGTTTATTGTATGGAATTGCATAAACGTCATTTATACGTATCGTTCATCATCATCATCAGCTCATTTTCTGTCCCCACTGTTGGGGCACGAGCCTTCCCTATGGATGGATAGGGAGAACGGGCCATAAACCACCACGCGGGCCCAGTGCGGTGCGGTGGTTGTTAACGACTGCTAATGCAGCCGGGACCAACGGCTTAACGTGCCTTCCGAAGCACGGAGAAGCTCGAGATGATAAATTTTAGGTCACCCATCCGATGACCGGCCTTTGCGAAAGTTGCTTAACCTCAGCACTTGCAGACCGGGCGCGTTAACCACTGCGCCATCGAGCTCCTCCGTATCCGTATCTTTGACCTATGTCAATCCCATACAATAATCATTCTATTTAATTTTTATTTTATTAGCGTTATACCACTTGGCTAGGGGGCATGTTTAGGTATGTCAAATTAAAAGACCATAATACATTGACATCCTTAGTGACTTTGCTGTTTGCGATTTTTATGTGAATTGGTATGGCATTGAAGCCATCCTATAAGTGACAAATACGGAGTTTAAATTACACTATGCACAATCACTTTTTCGTTAACGATAACGCATGGATCTCACAATCAGAAGATTATCTGAAAAATATCCTATCAAAGAGATTGCCAAGTAAATAATTCACCGCCAAGCGACACGCCTCTGCACAATTATCAGATTGCGCATTTCGCCGTCAGATACAATTATCTGCAAATCGGATACTGATATAATCAACTCACTTCAAGCTGGTTTGTTCAAGCGATAAAAAGGCCTTAGGAAGTTTGCCGAGTTAAGTTGGCATTTAAATAGACTTACATTATCACATATATATATATTGTATAGATAATTATATAGATATATAGATAATATATATAGATCAGCCCCAGAATTGTAAAGCCGTTGATTCCGGCTACAGTAGCAGTCGTTGACAACCACCGATCCGCTCTGGGCCCGTGTGGTGGCTTGTGGCCATCCATCCATAGGTAAGACTCGTGACTCAGCAGTGGGAAAATACAAGAAGCTGGCGACGATGATCCATCCCAATTTGAAATAAAAATCTTTTTTTACAATACTCCAATTTGGGTCAAATTGGTCCTCTCAAAAACAAACCTCAACGAATGAGGGTCCATTTTTGTATGTAACTTATTCATGCCGCGGAATTTCCATAGTACCATGCTGTGTACTTTAAAAGGGATAAATTTTTGTCACCGCCAACCGACGTCACTGAGGCTGTACATTCCTTAATTAAGGTCATGAGTGATGTTGGGGTTTGGCATGAGTTTTGGAATTCAAAATGTTCGGCGTCAAAAAGTTCCAAATCAAATATAGAATTCCTTACGCGAATCGTTGGGGGTGCTAATGAATCGGTATTTAATTGCTTACATTATTATTATGGATTTTCAATATAAACGATATACAATGAAATCGACAAAAATATGCACTCTGGAATATTCAAGGCAGTTTTCAACAAAAAAGTGCCTAAAGCCCCTTCCGAATAATTTAAGCCTTAAGTTTTAAAAAGAACCAAATGCGCTAAGTGCTAAAGGAACACCATGCTAAAATTAGAAAACCGGCATTCAAAATATAGTAGGAGGTAGGAGTATTAGTAACAGGAGCGTACCTGGTTCAAATTTTTAGTGAGAGTTATCCTGGTTCAGAGAGAACACTGCAAGCGTGATGGGAACCTATTAGATAGGAAAGTTGAAAAGAGTTCCAATTTCTTTTTCAAAAAACTTTTAAAGATGAAAACTAAAAACATTAATAAAGGCAGTAAAAGATCAAAGAATCAATGAAAAGATAGTTTATGGCTAACTTCTCATCCACTTTAACATTTATATGGGACAAAAACCAAAGGTATGGGTGACCGAGCCGAGCATAAATCATAATTACATTCTAGCTTCACACGTGTACACGATATATATTAATTAATAATTTCATGGGGCATATTTCTTTCGTAATTAGGGACACACTGCGCTCATAGCATCTGTCTCCAATTACTCTGCGTTCGTAACGACCGTGAGAAGCCGTTAGATGCATGCTTTCTATACAGCTTTTTTAGATTTAGTATAATTTGTAACAAATTTAAAATTGCCTGTGACTTTCTTCATGTATTTGGTTTTCTTACATAATATACTCGTATATTAAATACAATTTCATAATATGCGGTGTAGCATTTTAATAACAAAATGTACGGACAATCACAGGTAAACACGACTTGCATTCAACTAAAATTAAAAGAACACGAAAGTTAAAACTATACAAAAAGAAAAAATTGTAAAAATGTATTGAATATTAACGTAAATAGAATTCAATAAGATTGTCTGAACTTGTTATCTGAAAGAAATCGATTGGACCGCTAAATCATAACTTTTTTATATTTGTATGTCATTACGGTGTGCATGTATTTTTATTGTTATTAAAGTTACGTATCAAAATACATAAGTTTTGATAAAAAAATCAATAAAGGACACATTCCCGAAGACTTTTATCAACAAAAAAACATCCCGAAAAACTGGATAAATAAAATTAGAAACGCGTATTTCAGTAGTTGGTTTGAAAAAATCATAATATACTGAAACGCAAATATAAATATTATTTTTTCAGTGAAAAGTATTTAAAGCTTTAGACAATTCTACGAGTAAATGGTATACCTATATCCTATCTTTAATACTTTATTAATGCTTGAAGCTCTGTTTGTAGGTCTTATCGATATAGATTTACTATTTTACATGTATTTATTCTCCGCATGTTACATGTATGTATCATTTATCTATCCCAGAAAAATCTAAATAGAGCAACTCAATTCTGTATTCAAAAATTTACCTTAAACCTCAAACCAACTGCCAATCCGAATCCACTAGATGAAAGCTTCGGCCCGTTCTCAATTCAATTTCGTAAATTCACCTGGCTTCCTATTTTGGCTGTTCTTTTTTAGACTGATGCCTAACGTATCAACCGAAATCCCTTAGGGTGTGGTTCACACTAGGATGATACCATAACTACGTTTATTTAAATATAACTTTTAAAGGTATATCATTATATGGGATATATGGGATGGGGACGACCTAGGAGAATGTTTCTCGATTAAATCGAGAACTTTTTAAATTATGGTCAGGTCAGGAGTACCTTAAACTGGCGATTATGTATGAAGTAATTAATTCAAAATTCAAAATTCAAAATTCAAAATTCAAAATCATTTATTCAGTTTAGGCTACAAGTAGCTCTTATGAATGTCACTATGCCATCGGTTCGTAAGTCTACTCTGGGCGGGAGATCTTGTACTGAGAAGAACCGGCAAGAAACTCAGCAAGTGTCCAGCTCTTTTCTCCCTTACAGCGTCAAAAATATTGGAAAATGCCCTATCATAGCAGGACACTTTCCATTACAATAAACACAAAAATATAGAAGACAACCACAACATGTAAAAAAAAAATAAACACAAAATAAAAAATCTACGCTAACAAATTTACATCAGGTAAAAGTTACAATTTCCACAATGTCATACAGTACCACTACAGTACTATCGTAGAAGTCAAAAATTGTTTAAGAAAAACAAAGTCAAATTATAGTGAAAAATACTAAAAATAAGATAAGTAAGCGTGAGCAGACCAGCCTCCACAGGCGGCACCCGTTCACGAGTATGACATATGAATCAGCCATCGCTTCGCTCAACCATATTTTAGGGAACGTAACGACCCGACGCACACGCCACCACCGTAGAGACAGTAAAGAGAGCATGACACACTCAAGATACTCTAAATAAAAAAAAAACTTAGTGATCTATTTAACGCAACGCTGTTTGTTATCTGTAGGACACTGTTGATAAAGGCTATCATATCAGTATACAAATTATATAAATTAATTTTATTATGATGATTCTAGAGAGTATAATGTTGTTTTTATTATAACCAGGCTGTTTTATCATCTAAATATTCTTTGACTGTATAATAACCTTTTATGAGTAATAAAGATTTCACATGTTTTTTAAACTTATCTAAAGGTAAATCTAGTACAGTACTTGGTATTTTATTGTAATAGTGTATACCTTGCCCCAAGAAAGAACCAAGAACCTTTTGTAACCTGAACAGTGGCATTACAAGTTTTGTCTTATTTCTAGTATTGAAATTGTGTACGTCACCATGTTTAGTAAAGGAGTTGATATTGCAACGTACAAAAACTATACAATTATAAATATACTGAGATGCAACTGTCAGGACACCAATCTCCCTAAAAAGATTTCTTAAGGAAGTTCGTGATCCTAGTTTATAGATTGTTCTTATTGCTCGTTTCTGTAGAATAAATATAGTTTCAATATCAGCCGCTGTTCCCCACAGTAGGACGCCATACGACATGACACTATGAAAATAACTAAAATAAACTGTTCTAGCAGTTTCAACGTCTGTTAACTGCCTAATTTTTCTAATGGCATAAGCAGCAGAACTGAGTTTACCGGCCAATTTCGATATATGAGGATTCCATTGAAGTTTTGAGTCAAGAGTTATGCCTAAAAAGACTGTAGAATCCACCAATTCTAATTGATCACCGTTTATTCTAATATCAATTGGTTCATTTCTGACATTTGGTAATATAAATTTAATACATTTTGTTTTCTTAGCGTTAAGCTGTAAATTATTAATAGTAAACCAACGGAGTACCTCCGAAAGAGCTTTATTTACATTTTCATAATTAGTCCTACACCTAGTTACATTAAAAATGAGTGAAGTATCATCTGCAAACAATACGATTTCACAGAAGTTCTCTACAAAGAATGGCAAGTCATTAACATAAATCAAGAATAGAAAAGGACCAAGAATCGACCCTTGTGGAACTCCCATTTTTACATTAGAACCAGATGATTTAGTACCATTTATATCGACAGTTTGTGTTCTAGAGCAAAGATATGACTGTATTAATTTTAGAGCAAAAATGAGAGTAGATGAAGCGAAAGAAATTTAAGAATCGTAGCAAGTGGCAAGAAGTGATCTCTGTCTACCTATGGGAGACAGGTGTAACTATGTATGTATGTATTTAAAATTTTTGGGGTGGTTGGGCGGTTTGATGTATGCTCAAGTGTGCGATGTTGAGCTATATGCGTCTGCCGTCAAGTCCTATCACGCACGTCCTCGTCGCCGCTTGTCCTGTCGACCACCTGTACAGGCAGGCGGCGAACCCACCCCGCGGTGGGTCGTCCACCCTGGGCAATGCTGTGGTCATGGTGCAAGCATCGCAGAATTACTAATCTACCTTGCAACCTCAGTAGCGAAGAGTGAAGGGCTAACCCGCCAGTGATATCCTGCACGGCGGGCCAATACCCTACCCTTGTTCCCATGATCCTATCCACATAATTTCACTCCTTACCGCACTCCTTATTTCCTACCCCTGTCCCGGAGGGATGACAACCTCGACTCCAAAATTGCCAAAAAAATTTAATAATGGCACATTTTCGAACACGAATTTACCCCAGGAGGGTACCGGCGGAGCCGGAGAACCCCTCCCTGGGCCTTCGGGCTCAGGCTGCCCCTTGTATCTGGGGGGGGCAAAAGATTTGCCACTATTAACCGAAACCAAGGTCCCACAAGGGACGAAAGCGCGCCGCGCCCTTACGGGTGCAGGCGCGTTAAAGGCAGGGACTACTCTGAAGCAAAGTGGAGACGGACACCTTCGGGGACCGAATCTGCCTAGCGGACGAGGTAGACACCGTAGGGGGAAGGGCGTGGCGTCCGGTGCTCCGGCACGGCATCCACTGCAGTCGGGCTCCATGCCAGGGTCAGGTGGGATTGGAAACCTTAGGGGACCAAACCCGTCGACCTTTGTGCGAGGGGACCAGGCAGGTGGAAGGTCGATGCATGAGGGAGGGTGTATAGCACCAGCCCAGCAATCCCCTATGGAGGGCCGTGGAAAGGTGGAGCTACGGGAGTGGGGTCCTGATGGGATCCATCCCGTCGTCACCGCCGGACCATCGGGGCTGCAGGTACTGGGTCCTGATGGGATCCTACCTGTTGGCCCTCGGCCTGAAGTAGAGAAGGTGAGCGTGGGCATGACGACAGGTCACAGGTCGGGCCACCGCAGGCGTCGGATGAAGCTGTTTAGGCAGCAAGCCGAGGAGGAGCAGGCTGCGGTGGAACGATCAAAGCGGCAGAGGGAGATCAGCAATGAGAGCCAGGTGGCGCTTGATGCTAAACGCGTTAAGACTCACGGGTCTTACGCGGGAGCAGTAAGTGCTTTTAAGATGGCCATCATTGCTGATGACTATCCGGGAACTATGCTGGGGGAGAGTCACTATGTGGCCATCCAAGGAACCATTTGGGACCTGCTGGAGGCTACACCTGACCCTATCCCTATAGTAAACATGGGAGGCATTTCGTCGGGAGCCATTCTTTTCACATGTGAGGGGAGTGGCTCGGCGAACTGGCTTCGAGCGCAGGACGGCTTCACTGTTGAAGGTGTGTTGCTCAGGGTGGTTGATGCCAAGGATCTTCCAAAACCAGTTAAAATGGCGTGGAAGTCCCGAAACGTCAGCCGCCTTGACACGGGTAGAGTTTTGAAAATGATGCAGAGGTGCCATCCTGGATTGAAGACTTCGGGCTGGAAGGTCGTCGACACTAAGGTCGAGGGTCTATCAGTCCGGAGAATCATACTCATGGATGGGGCCTCTGCAGCATTTATCAAAGCGAAAGGCTATTGTCTTAGTACGGGTGTCGACAGGAGCGTCTTTAAGCTTCTAGAGGAGAGGCTTACGGGTGAGCCTGTCGACGCCCAAGGCGATAGCGAAGGAGTGAGCGCGGCGGGAGTGACTGGAGGTGAGTGCTCCCAAAGCGCCCTAGTGGCAGAAGTGCGGCCAGGACTGGATGCTCCAGTCGCTGCTGTAGAGGATGTTGGAGAGGAGATGACACCAATGGAATGTGGTGGGATCTCCTCCCCAAGATCTGAAGATGTTATGGGGGAGCTCGCCCTAGACAGGCTACTTCTGGAGGGGTCCTCCCCGTTGGGCGCGCAGGCGACAACGGATGGGGAGCCTGACTCGGAAGACGGTCACTAGGACATAGAAATGGCGGGACTAAGGTGCGTACAAATTAATCTGCACCACTGCAAGGCCGCGACTGCCCTTCTGGCACGCGAGCTTAAAATGAATAAATTTGATATTGCCTTAATTCAGGAACCCTATCTTTATGGGGGACTAATAAGAGGCTTAGGTGGAACTCCTGGCACTCTATTTTATAACTGTTCCACTAATGACATGAGGACTTGCATCTATGTCAGAAATGACCTACATGCAATGCCTTTAATCAAGTTCTGTTACAGGGATCTGACAGCTGTTAGGATCCACACAGGGGGGGGGGGGACTAAGCAAACGGTAATCTTATCGTCAGCTTATCTCCCTTACGAGAAGGCAGACCCAGTATCACCACAGATACGGGAACTGGTAAACTACGGCAGCCGAGAAAACGTAGATGTCATCATCGGCTGCGACGCGAATGCTCATCATGTCGTCTGGGGCAGCTCAGACACCAATGAAAGGGGGGAGAAACTTCTGGAATATCTGGTAAGTTCACCCATGCAATTACTTAATAAAGGTAGCAAGCCTACTTTCTTCAACGCCCGTAGGGCACAGGTGATCGACGTAACCATTGCTAACAATAGAGCGGTAAGGAACATCACAAACTGGCATGTGTCGGACGAGGTCTCCCTTTCCGATCATAACTATATATGCTTTAGGTACAGACTAGGTAAAACCATAGAGACTGTGCGTAGGAGGAACCCCAGGAACACTCACTGGGAGGGCTTCAAAAAGGACCTCAGAATGGAGCTGGATGGTCCTAGCTGTAAACTAAACTCAGCCTTGGACATAGAGTTTGAAGCTGACAGAATTACAGAAGCACTGATGACGGCTTGGCAAAATAATTGCCCAGAGACGAAATCAGTGACAAGGAGGGTACCATGGTGGAACCCGGAACTGGCTCGAATTAGAAGAGCTACACGACAGGCGTTCAACGAAGCGAAAGCGAGGAACGACTTTAGTGACTACAAGGAGGCCTTAACGCGGTACAGTAGTGCGGTTCGTAAGGCAAAGAGATCTGCCTGGAGGAAACATTGCGACCAGATACAATCTTTTCCGGAAGCAATGAGACTTACCAAGGCTATCTCTACAACAAAGGCGACTCCACTAACCACGTTAAGGAAGGAAGATGGAGTACGTACAGAAACAGGGGGTGAGACGTTGAAGGTAATGTTCGACACCCATTTCCCTGGATCAGAGGTCATCCAAGACGATCATGATCCAATCAGCTGGAGGGAACAGCAGGGAAGAACCTCCAAATATGACTGGATAGTAGCGAAAAGGGTAGTAGATGAACGTAAAGTTAATTGGGCGCTGGGGAGTTTCCAACCGTTTAAGGCGCCAGGGCCTGACAACATTTATCCCATTCTACTACAACAGGGCGCCTCCATTCTGGAACCTCATCTCTGCAGGCTGTATAAAGCATGCATAGCTTTTGGACACATTCCCAGAACATGGAGGCGTGTTAAGGTAATCTTCATACCCAAAACGGGAAAACCAGATTACGAAGAACCCAAAGCCTTTAGGCCTATAAGTCTACAATCCTTTCTCCTGAAGACCCTGGAGAAGATGGTAGACAAATATATCAGAGCGGGACCACTGAAAAGATTCCCACTCCATGGACTTCAATGTGCATATCAAGCAGGGAAGTCAACAGAAACGGCTCTTCATCATGTGGTGAGTCGAGCGGAATTTGCGCTGGAAAACAAAGAGATTTGCGTCTGCACATTCGTAGATATTGAAGGTGCATTTGATCGCACTACCTTTGAATCCATCAAGGTTGCAGCCAAAAACCATGGTGTGCCACGACCGATCTGTAATCTGATCGAATGCATGTTAAAGGGTAGAATTATCAACTCTGAACTGCTAGGTGACAGTCTACTTGCACGAACAACCAGAGGATGCTCCCAAGGAGGAGTACTCTCGCCTCTTCTGTGGAGCCTTGTGGTTGATTCAATCGTAGTAAGGCTGAATAAAGGACCATTCTACACGGTTGGTTATGCGGATGATCTGGTCATCACAGTTAGTGGGAAGTTTCCCTCTACGGTATCGGGGTTAATGCAACGTGCCCTGGGTTTGCTGGAGGAATGGTGCAATGCCCATCACCTCTCTGTAAACCCGGGGAAAACATCAGCCATACCCTTTACAAGAATGAGAAACATGACGGGACTGGGTAACCTAACACTCTATGGCACCCAGCTCTCTTGGTCCAAAGAAGTGAAATATCTAGGCGTAACGCTGGATAGGCAACTTACTTGGAAACAGCATGTGGACACAACCGTAGCCAAGGCTTACAGAGTTTTTGGCATGTGTCGGTCTACATATGGCAAGATGTGGGGACTCAACCCCAAAATCATTAGGTGGATCTACATGACGATGGTGAGACCGATCCTCACATATGGCAGCATCGTCTGGTGGCCCAGAACCAGGCTGAAGATCTGTAAGAATGCTCTTAGCAAACTTCAGAGAACAGCTTGTGTGGCGATCACTGGTGCCTTTAGAACCACTCCAACGGCAGCGCTGGAGGTCCTCACAGACCTTTCACCCTTGCACATTGTAATAGAAACAGAGGCAAAGAAAGCGTTACATAGACTAAAGGTGGCCGGACTGTGGGACGCAACTAAACCTCTGACTAGACACACAAAATGGGAAATAAGTGACATTCCTGACAGGATCATGGAAATGGGGTGCGATAAAATATCCCCCATATTCATGTTCGAAAAGAAATTTAAAGTTTATGTTCCAACCAGGGACGAATGGAAACGAGGGCCACCGTCTCCGGAAAAAGACAGCCTAATCTGGTATACCGATGGATCAAAAATGAAGTCGGGCACAGGGGCAGGCGTCTATAACAACGACTTCAAGCATAGTCAAAGCATGGGAAAATTTGCCACTGTTTACCAAGCCGAAACTTTCGCAATTCTCCTATGTGCAAAGCAGAATATAGAGTTAGCTATGAAAAAGCGCAATATATTCATCCTGAGTGACAGCCAAGCAGCGCTCAAATCACTCATATCGCCCCGAATCGACTCTGGCCTTGTTCTAGAAACCACCAAAGCTTTAAACAAGCTAGGTGGACATAACAAGGTGCGATTGATCTGGGTCCCAGGCCATATGGGAATCCACGGCAACGAGATGGCAGATGCACTTGCCAGGGAGGGCTCAGAGACCCAGCTTATTGGTCCAGAGCCGTTCGTGGCACTTGCACCAAGTACCATCAACAAGGCCTTAAAAGATTACATCAAAAACAGGCACGGCATCGAATGGAAAGAGCAGCCGGGTATGAAACACTCCAAATCTTTCCTAGGTGAAAACGCCTTAGGACGGAGTAAGTTCATATGCGGAGGCAGTAGAAGGCAGGCCCGATTAACCATCGGTGCCTTGACAGGGCACTATGCCACAAAACAAATGCTCCACAGAATGCATCTATCAACAAATAACTTGTGTAGGGCATGTGGAGAGGAAATGGAGTCAATGCAGCACCTACTGTGTGACTGCGACTCTCTGGCTAGGAAAAGAATGGGACTCCTGGGGTCGGCTTATCCGAGACCGGAGGACTTCAGGCTCTTCGCTCTTAAGGACGTGGCCAAACTTATGGCATCTATCTTTACAGAGGAAGAAGAGTGAAAGGACGGGGTTGCACAAAAGATCCCGATGGGTCGAAGTGCTACTGCAAGAGGGAAACCTCACAGGCCCCACTAAGATAAGATAAGATAAGATGTATTTAAAGGAAAAACGAACTAAAAAAAATATACTATTCTAAGCATCGGTGACAAAATGAACCACAGCGACAACATTGTCGCCGATGTCGACAATAATACGTATTGTTTTTGAAATTTTACGTGAATGTAACGACACCGTCTTTTTAAATCTTAACTTTTTGTAAAATTTATACAGGTATTCATAAAGTAATTCTGAATTTCTATTTTGTAAAGTATACTTTGTTTGTATCAGTTTGACAGTTTGTCAAAATATTAGCTACCTGTCAGTGTCACTGTGATGTTCCGTTCAGAAACAGATATTGTTTGTCTATGATTGTCATCACTTCGTATCACGTTATTTTATAAGTGTTAATCTCTTGCCAACGCTCGCTGGTGGTTTTATTTTTGGTTTTAGTTTTTGTGTTTTTATTTTAATTTTTTATTTTTATATTATTAAGTATTATTTATATTTATGTCTATTAATTCTGACTATTTTACTGATAACTCATCTGATGAATTTGAAAGTGCTTGTAGTGATCTTTCTACCTCTTCTGACACTGATGTTCTCTCTCTGGATGTCAAGCTGCAATCAATATTCCACAAAAATTCCAACTATTTAAACCTAGTACATATTAACGCGCAAAGTGTTCCTGCACACATTTCCGATTTAAATGCGTCATTTAACAACGGGCTAGTCGACGGAATATTAATTTCCGAATCTTGGCTTAAGCCATCCCTTCAGTCCCCTCTTTTTACTATAAATGGGTATAAGCTCTTCCGAAACGACAGAGTTGGAGCTGGTGGATGTGGTGTATGTATCTACATCAAGGACCACATCCCTTGCTCAGTTGTCAGTCAGTCTCCTAGTACTTATACCGGATCCTTAGAATACCTATTTTTAAAGCTTAGTATGCACCACTCCAGTATTTTAATAGGAGCTACTTACAGCCCTAGTATCCATGTTAACTATTTTGACTTATTCGAAACCACCCTAGAATCTCTAAGCTCTTCTTACGATCATGTAATACTGATGGGTGATCTGAATACTTGTTTACTGAAAAATAACTCCCGCTCCTCACGTCTTAATTCCATAGTAAATTCAGTCAACTTTGCATTGCTCCCACTTGCCGCCACCCATCATTCTCCTAATTGTCAGCCATCTCTCCTGGACGTACAAATAGTCTCAAAACCAGAATCAGTTCTATTACATGGGCAAACTACTGCTCCGTTCTCGTATCACGACCTATTATATCTCTCCTATCGTGTACGTACCCTCAAACCCAAAACCAAAGTCATATTTCAGCGTAATTTTGGTAGCATCTGTCTGGATCGCTTGAGCGAAGATTTTTCTAAGATTGACTGGTCTACCTTGTTTGCGGCTGACACGACTAATGAGAAGGTAAAAATTTTTACTAAACTTCTAACACAGCTGTTTGATGATCACGCTCCTCTTCGACCAGTACGTGTCAAACATTTGCCTGCGCCTTGGCTTACACCTGTAATAAGGAAAGCTATGCAGCGTAGGGACAAGGCTAAGACAGTACTAAAGAAGTTCCCTAACAAAGACAATCTGTGCTCCTATAAAAGACTGCGTAATCACTGCAATCGACTTTGCCGGGATGCCAAACGTCGATATATTCACACCTCGGTTGAGGATCTACCTCCAAGTAAAATCTGGAAGTTTTTAAAATCACTCGGTGTGGGTAAGGACCGAAACGTGACAGGTGAATTACCGAATCTTAACCAGCTTAACAAGCATTTTACTGAAGCACCGGTTGCTGTTACTGGCTCCATTAAGGCTGCCACGCTCACTTTTTTGGACACAGTGGCCCGTCCTGACTGTGAGCCCTTTACTTTTCGTGAAATCACTGTGGGGGAGGTTAAGAAGAGTATCCTTTCCATAACTTCCAAAGCCATGGGTGAAGATGGTATTTGCCGTGACATGCTGATTCCTATTCTGGATGATGTTGTCCCTGTTATCGCACACATTTTTAACCATTCCCTAGCAACCAACGTCTTCCCTTCCGATTGGAAATTAGCTCATGTCATTCCCATCCCAAAGTCGGCTTCCCCTACCGCTTTCTCTCAATTCCGTCCCATCTATATCCTACCATTCCTATCCAAGGTCCTAGAGAGCGCTGTATACAAACAACTTTCTTCATTTGTCTCACGTCACAATTTAATAAGTCCGTACCAATCCGGTTTTCGTCCTGGCCATAGCACAGTAACTGCCCTGTTAAATGTCACGGATGATATTCGCCACGCCATGGATAACCGATTGTTTACGATTCTTGTTTTACTGGACTTTAGCAGCGCTTTCAATTCCGTTGACTATGACATCCTTCTTGCCATTCTCCACTCCCTTAACATTACCCCTGCAGTGATTGCTTGGCTTTCGGATTATCTTCGTAATCGCTACCAGAGGATTAGGAGTGACGACTCATTCTCAGAATGGTCTCCTCTAACTGCGGGTGTGCCTCAAGGTGGAGTACTTTCACCTCTCCTCTTTTCTTTATTCATTAACGAACTCGCTAAAGTTATATCTTGCCCTCACCACCTATATGCAGATGATGTACAAATTTATAAGCACTTTGATGCAGCCAGTACTGACTCTGCTATTGCAGCCCTTAATAAAGACCTCGTCTCTGTGAAAATTTGGGCAGACACATTTGGATTACTCGTGAACCCCAATAAGTCACAAGCAATAATCATAGGCAGCAACAGATTGTATGATAAACTGGATTTTGATAAACTCCCCAAGGTTACGTATGATGGAGTGAATCTTGCGTATGCAGGCAACACTAAAAATTTAGGCATCATTATTGATAACACTCTTTCTTGGAAATCACAGATTAATGAAGTCAGCCGGCGCATGCATTACTCCTATCACTCTCTCAAGCGACTTCAGTTTTTCCTACCGTTCAACACCAAAATTATGCTTGCTCAGTCACTTCTTCTCCCTCTTCTCGACTACGCCGATGTTTGTTATTTGGATGTCACGGAAAATTGATTAACAAACTGGAGCACCTGCAAAACCTGGCCATCAGGTTCATATTTGGTCTGCGCAAGTATGATCATATTTCAGAGTTCAGGTCAAAGTTGAAATGGCTCCCAATCCGACTCCGGCGTGATATGCACATCTTGTCCCTCCTTTATAAAATCCTTCACTACCCTCAGCTTCCTCATTACCTACGTTCCCGTTTTACTCTCTTACCTGCCACTTCCCGCCCCAAACGGTCTTGTGACACAAGAACCCTTCTCTATCCACAATCCAATTCCAATTATTTCCACAATTCTTACACTGTATATGCAGCCAGATTGTGGAATAAACTGCCTGCCAGCATTCGTGAGAGCCCATCAGTCGCATCTTTTAAACACAAATTGAAAGAGCACTACCTTTCCAACTTGAGCAGTAGTCAGTAACATCATATACATACAGTCAGATGATAATTAGTATATATATATATATATATGTATATGTGTATAGGTATGTACGTATATTTATATAATTAGTTTAAGTACCTATTTATTTATTTTTAGGTTTAGGTATTTATTTAAGTTATGGTCAACAGTTAGTCCCGCAGACTTTCGTTTGTAACTACAGCTAGGGTTGGTTGGAAGAGATCTCTTTTAGAGATAAGCTCACCCTTGTATATGTTTTTTCATAATGTAATTTAGACTGTAATTTTAATGTACAATAAAGGATTAATTAAAATTCCTAGCTTAAAAACCTATGTGAATGATTCGGCTACGATTCGACAGCACCGGCTTATTATTCTGAGTAGCTGTGAACAGGGCGAAAATGGCTATGATGTCGTCTAACTTTCGCTGAGAAGAGGATTGCTAAAAAAGAAAAGTAAAAATGAATACGTAAAGGTTTTTCAATCCAAAGAGACAAAATGACATACATATATATACAACGCACCTATTTAAATTATACATGGCAATCACATTTTTTTATTAGGCAAAGTTATAGCCGATGCCGGTACAGATATAAATTCTGCTGTTACAAAGTTAACAGCCCACAAAACAACTCAAAAGCAATAGCGGCCTACGAAACCGGAAAAAAACGTTTCCCCTGCCTATTAAAAAGTCAACATTTCATCCTTGTCATTAATAAATAAATACAACGGGAGGTCGCGTTGATTTTTTCCTACCCAACCCTCGTCAATTTTGTCAGGAAACGCGAGGTCGGAAATAAAATTTGTGTTTAAGAATAAATAGGGACTACTAACTACTTAGAGTTGGTAAAGAACTTTTTAATCTGGTCATCGTTATTCATTAACATGAAAATAATTCGGAAAAACAGGTCGGACATGGCCACAAAAGCTTTTTGGTAGGCACTTGTTCCAGTATAGCAATGGGTGCGAGCTTGAAGTTTGTTTTCGAAAGTTTTTCGAATTGTACATGCCTAATTCAATTTTCTCTATCAATATTTGTGCTAAAGTTTTTAAACGAAGAACAATTTCTTTTTCAAGTATTTCAGTGTTGGCTTTCATTGGAGTTTTCCAACCTTCTTTTGACTTATTCCATCAACCAGCTACACTCGTACAACTAACAAAGTCTCCAAGGACAAAAATCGCAGAAAAGCGACGAAGGCTTCTCTGCCAATAAATCTAGTCGCCAATAAATGGGCGGCATTGCCTCCAGCCCAGCCTCTGAAGGTGCTGCAATTAAATCCCACGAGATTAAATGGGCTCCATCCATTTGTGGTCTTGCCCCGTTTAGAAGAATAACGCAAGGGAAGAGCACTAGCGGGGCAGGCTACGGACGTCAGTATAAAACTGCGCCTGCAGCCCAAACCCAAAATGCGGCAAGAGTATTTTTTTAAACAGGAGAAGTGGTAAATGTCTCCACTATTACCTGATGTTAAGCAGAAGCACATTTTTGATTATTTTAATTTAGTAGTAATTTACGGAATTGAAGCTTTACCTAGCTAGGTACTTAGATTCGACTTATTTGTTTTTTTTAAACTTTCCTGGTGTATGTTTTTGATGGTTATTTTTTATGAATGGTTCATTAAAATTAAAAGCTTTGCGAAATTTGTAACAATATATTATATTTTGTTTGTTTTTTCATACTTTTTTCATGCATGCCATGGCAGCCATTATTTAAGTGCAAACAGTGTAATAAGATATTAAAATTTGCCATGCTTGCAGTATATACTTAGTCGGATGTCCTAGAGATGATTAAATAAATTTTATAAATAATCTTCCCTAAAAGCTTCTACCACAGAATAAATAATAGTACAAGTACTTCTACGTTAAATCTTCAAGAAGTTAACACCATAAACTCCAGTCGCTTACACCCGATGCCTTGATATGTCCAATGGCTAAGTAATTGATGCTTTCATGTAGCTTTCTTACGTACGGGCGCGACGGAACTGGCTGAATGAAATAAGACGAACCCTTTTTAGCTTTAATGCTGCGCTCATTGTCCGTGATTAGTTGTGTTGATTAAAAACTCCTTTTTCATCTAACACTTTAGACGATCTTAGCAGGGTACAGATTTCTGGAACAGATGAACATATATTTTCTTGAAGTGTGAACTCTGCCAGTTATGATTTATGAACTGCAGATAAAAATAACGGACCTTTATATTATAAGACTTGAGTTTTGAATTTCTCTTTTTAGCTGCCAATATTGTTTATAACTTATTTAATATTGACAGAAATTTATATGAGTGAAATTTGTTAATGCTAACTTATATCTAATAGGCATAAAATCACTCTATTTGTAGTATAATTTAGCTAAAAAATATTAGGTTGTGTGAATGTATAACTAGGAGCTCATATAGAAATAGAATTTTTTTTTTCCTTTTAAAGTTTCTCCAAACCTGACCTAATCCGACAGTAATTATTATATTTAGTTCCTTCAAAAAGTTTAAACAATTAAACTTGCAAAACAAAACGGTGTGGCGAGGGCCAGTGTCACTACAAATAGGCCTTTATCGTGATTGATATCAGTTGTCGGCCACTGCGTCGACGCATGCTAATTTATGTAAAGCCTTGCCAACCTAACTGCGCAATAGAACAAACGATAATTAACTTTAAGCGTAAAGTATTACAGTTTAAGGTGCAGACATTAACAGAGTGGTTGCTGGTAATCTAATGCCGTAGCCGCTGTTAATGTAACAGTTAACTATGCAAAGGAGATTCTTAATTTTCATTGTTCCTGTCTCAGTTGTTGTTTATTGGAATGGGGTCATTTGTATGAAAGCCTTAGCCTTATTAACATGTCTGACGATACTGTCCCACACTGCTAGAAGGCCTCCATCTTAAAATCAAGTCATTGATGGGTATTGGCTAGATCACGCTTGGCAGATGCGGATTGGTGATCAAAAACTTGCTATGCATCGAAAAATATTATAAAACGGTTTGCCTGACCTAGATTGAACTCGAAACGCCTCGGGAAAAGGCTTAAGTTTGACAACATCAATTTTATGTCTATTTCAACAGATGACATACAGGCCTGAGGTGGTCGCTCACTATGGGCCTTATAAGAGGGCTCAAGGTCACCCAAAGAGCAATGGAGAGGGCTATGCTTGGTATTTTCCCTGCGTAATCGAATCAAATCAAAACAAATGTTACCGACATAGCCCGTAGACCGTACCGGAAAACGCAGTGTGGACATGGACTGGCCTCCAGCCAGGTGGATCGACGATCTAGTAAAGGTCGCGGGTAACCGCTGGATGTGGATGCTAAGCAACACGAAACCGGTCATTGTGGAGATTCTTGGGGGAGGCTGCCACTCTAGAACGTTCCAACTATTTTTAACAAGGCAAATTTTTAAATCGATGATAGAAAAATGTTAATGTTCAACAATACGTTTGGACCATCGATGTTCAAGTTAAAGTAATATGATAAATAGAAAAGTGACTGCAATACTCGAAGTGGGGGTACCTATTCCCTAATAGGATATTACAAGCTTTCTACCCAATAGAACATATTTAATGAACCTTCGCAACAGTATCGTCTGTGTACATAAGCGAATGCGTCTGCTGTTTGGCTCCGATCGACGAATATCAGCGGCAAGTAATTTATTTATTAAACAAATGCAGCCGCCCTTCGTTCGTCCGACCCGCAGAGCCTTACTACGGTTTACTCGAAACTAATAGTGGTTAATAGAAATTTCTAATTATAAATCAGAAACCACTATATATGTCACTGAGTAAATACCTTTTTGTACAATGCTTTTTTTTCTTTTATATCAGTTTTCAACGTTCTTTGGTTTTTCCCTTCTGTTCTTGTCATTTTTGTTTGGCTTAGTATATTTTATTTCATCTATCTCTTTTTTAATAATGATATACCAACGTTTAATTTTGCTCTCTCTTTCCTTATAAAGTGCAACTTTATTTTATCATTACAATTTACTTTTTAAGATTTATTTATTTATTATATTTATTAAGATTTACTTTTCCATACAAAAACAAAATTTATTTTATTACATTATTTTTGTTCAAACCTGTGATGTATTGACTTCTGTTTTGTTTGGATCATGATGTCGACGAACAAGAACAATGTATCAGCTGGATCTAGGGTTGTCACTTTTACAATTTTACTTTTTTTATGGTGCTTTTCTGGTATGTTTATATTTTTCCGAGATCTTACTATTCTAATGGCAGTTTATTATGCTGACACGAGATAAATAATGTGAGAGCACAGGTCGTGCTCTATCTGCCATTTTTGGGATTATACAGGTACCAGCAAACACCCTATATGTATTTTCTCACTTATTTCATTCACCATGTAAACTATTTTCGGGGTTCTCACATTATTTATCTCGTGTCAGCATAATAAACTGCCATTAGAATAGTTATTTGTGAAACAAAACGGGAGTATTGCACATTGATTTGCGGAATCATTGGTTATTTCTTTTTTGGCCGTCTTACTTACTACCTGTCTTTAAAAATTTTCGAATATTTTTTTTTTCTTTGTGTTAAAACTGTTCGTCTCTTAACAAATTTTTTTTTAAAAATTAATTCAGTTCAAATGCCTTGATGGAATAGATGGAATAGAGAGAGAGAGGCAGGCTGACTAATACCCATCAAACCGAGTTTCGGGTTCGTTTCCCAGATAATGGACGTGGTTATATTTTATTACTAGGGCTTCCATTTTCTTTTGAGTAATGTGTTTGCGCGGCAGCAGAATGTTTATTCACTGTCATGAAGTGTTTATGCAACCACTGTCGCACATAACACTAACGGTATACCTACTCTAAGCAGATTGTATTTTAATTTTTAAATCTACCGAGATATCACATTATAATTATATTTCTGAAATTATAATTATTATTTAAGAATTTAAGCCTTTGTCCAGCAGTGAACGTCCTTTGGCTGAGATGATGATGATGATGATGATGATTTAAGAATTAAATTGTGTAAACAAAATGTTACATTAGTAGGGGTCCCGTTAAAACACGCCCGAAAGACAAATGTTTGCAGTACGTATGTTATTCATTGTAAGCTCGAACTGTAATGGAAGCTGCACTGTCTGAAAACTACCAACTTGACGATATCGGAAACCGTATATCGAGTGAATACGAGTTTCAAATTGTACATTTTGTATGTTAGGCAATAAGAGGATTATCACGTAAAATTGAAACATTTTGATATTTTCATTTCATTCAATCCTCTTATTGCTTGTTGTTAAACAAGCAAGGCTTCTTGGCGGGAAAGTGAAGAGTCATGTGTGTTATGTCCAATATTAATGTGAAATAATGGTGGATGTGTTCGTGAGCGTGCATGAGTGTTGGCAAATGAAACAAAACAGTGCAACGTCAGTTTTCAAATTCTCTCAAGAAGTCCGCCCGAGGACTTAGTAAAGCCCCACATCTTTACTGAGATACTCGAGGGGTTGGGGGATATATCATTTCTCACTTCTCATTTCTATTATCATCCATCATCATCATACAGAAAAGAAATATTGTTTGTTTATGTATTACTTGTTAGAAAAAATACTTTGACACTGGCTAAATGTGCTAAGCGCACGAAGCCATCAAAAAAAGAAAAAAAAAACAAGCAATAAGAGGATTGAATATGGCAGAAAACAAAAATCTTATATTTTTGTCTTCGATCAAATTATGTTCTAGATAAAGGATCCGGAACAAAAAAGCATCTCGAACGTGCTCCTGTTTGCTCATACCTTATACATTTAAATTTCGAATAACAAAATCCGAAAATAAAATAGCATCAACAACTTCAGCTTACTGTGAACCTCAAGTGCCTTACAAAGAATAAGGTCTGAATAGTTATACCGTGTTTTGTCTCTTTTACTCTTATTTAAAATGACGTTTAAATGACAGGAACAAAACACGGAATAATTATTCGGACCTTATTTTAAGGTTAATTTGTAAGGCGCTAAATTTTAAACGTAAAGATTAATTAGGGTTGCAAAATATCTGTACTTAAAATTTACTGTCATCGCCATAAACATCATTGTGGCTCCGTCATCGTGTACCATCGTGGTTTTCAAGCGCTCATCGGGAATCTAGTGCATTATTGCTCGAAGATTTTTATTGACATAAAACTTAATTATGCTGGATTTTCATTTGTACTTTTTAGGGTTTCGTAGCCAAATGGCAAAAAATGGAAACCTTATGGGTTCGTCATGTCTGTCTGTCTGTCTGTTTGTCTGTCCGTCCGTATGTCACAGCCACTTTTTTCCGAAACTATAAGAACTATATACTGTTGAAACTTGGTAAGTAGATGTATGTATGTATTCTGTATACCGCATTAAGATTTTCACACAAAAATAGAAAAAAACAATACCAACAACAATTTTTTTTTTCATCAAACCCATACGTTTTGGGTATCTATGGATAGGTCTTCAAAGTTTACCACTTTGAAGACCTACCACACAAATGTGTGTCTCCCCCCCTGTATCTTCTAAAATAAGAGAATGATAAAACTAAAAAAAATATATGATGTACATTACCACATTACCATGCAAACCGAAAATTGGTTTGAACGAGATCTAGTAAGTAGTTTTTTTTAATACGTCATAAAGTACGGAACCCTTCGTGCGTGAGTCCGACTCGCACTTGGCTGGTTTTTTAAGTAGGTTATTCTATTACACACAGATATTGATGTTGACAGTTATTTTAAAGTTTAAGTGACACTAATGTCTATAACACGTTGGTATATTGTGTTTGTAAAAATAAATTATTTTATGATTAAATTCTGCCTCGATGGCCAAGTGGCAAAGAACTCCATGCCCGAGGGTTCAATTCCCAGGTCAGGCAAAGTATGTTCCGTTTTTTTAATGCATAGCCCTGGTTCGTAATCACCAATCCGCATTTGGCAAGCGTGGTGATTAAGCCATTATAAATCAATTGTAGTGACGACATGATTTCAATGATGGAAGCCTTTGCCCAGCAGTGGGACAGTAATATATGCTATTTACTTACTTTCTTAAATAAGCCGTTTTACTGTTGGTCCCGGCTGCTATAATAAGATTGCAAATAAATCCCTTACAAATCCCTTAAAAATAATAAAGACCTTTATCATGAACTCATGATCAGGGTCGTTAAAAAACTGCATTATAGATATCTAAGGATCACGGGAATACCACACTTTGAAATGAAGCACATATGTTTACATATATACCTTACCTATACATACATACATAATACATTATTATGAGTTATCCTAACTACTGAGTCTATCAGTGTACATGAGTAAATCCGTATGAAGCGTCCCATTACAAGGCTCAACGATATAAGTTGTTCAATGTAACGCCAAAAGCTCAAACCAACTTAAAATATAATATTTCCTAAAGATTATAAAATCATTGACAAAATATTTAATCTTAGCATGCCATTGTTAGTCATAATTCCTCTTGGGATGCTCGTTCGAAGTACACCAGATAAGGTCCGACAACATTACGAAACAATGCTCGACATTATAAAATTGTGACCTAATTACGATGTTATCGTAAGCCTGCGCACGGGCTTTACTTCTACAGCTATTTATATATCTTTATTTAGCTCTTTTTCATGTGTAACATCTTTCCGCTCGCTTTCTATATAAGCAATTTGTGGGAGTGATTTCGTGAAATGGGACGGAAGTATGTGTAACAGTGTTACAGGAAGTCGGGGAAGCGCGCAAGCGCGCGCCATTTTGTAAGTTTAAAATCGATATTAAGAACATGACATATTATTATTATATGTGACATATTGTGTCATTTGACTATCAAAGGTCATTTTGATATGTCAAATGCCTCTAATGAGTATTTACTGCATTTATTTTATAGTTATAAAATGAACTATAAAATAAATGCTGGCCATTTTTTTCAGACTATAATGTTGGCGCAGTGGTTAACGCGCCCGGTCTGCGAATTCTGAGGTTGAGGTTTGAGGAACTTTCGCAAAGGCCGGTCATCGGATGAGTGACCAAAAATGTATCATCTCGTGCTCCTCCGTGCTTCGGAAGGTGCGTAAAGCCGTTGGTCCCGGCTGCATTAGCAGTCGTTAACAACCACCGACTCGCATTGGGCGCACCCTCGTGGTGGTTTATGGCCCGTTTTCCCTATCCATCCAGAGGGAAGGCTCGTGCCCCAGCAGTCGGGATATAAAATGATCTGATGATGATGATGATGTTTATTAGCTCTTTTAAAGAGAGTCATTAATTGGTGAAGATATTCTCAGGTCTAGCTTTAAACTCATTAATCCGTCCCGCGCTGTAGGTATAATTAACGGGCCACCTTGTGTACGACCGTGCGTTCATATGGCGCGCGAGGACTTAATGAGCTGTAACCCGTGGACATCAACAACATCAGAGATGTTGCTTTTGTGTTGTCGACCTCAAGAAAACCTCTTTACACCCCTTTTGAAAGAATCCATGTCGTAGCTTTATGGGAAAATCTCGGGTGGCAGCTCATTCCAACTCAACTCATTCAACTTTAGATTTGTATCATTTTATTTCTAAACAAAGACAATAACAATTAAATTAAAATAAAATTAAACTTAAACTTATAAAAAAAACTATAAACTATAACTTATACTAACTATAAATAAAAAAATTGCCCCAACTCATCCCCATCAGGCAGAGTGCCCAGTAAGCTAGCAGCATTGCCACATTGGATAGCAATGCTTATATGCTGACCCAAGTAGCTGCTAGCTCTTAGATTTAAATTCTCAAATACAAGAATTTCATTAAATATCCGCATCATACTGTAGATCACTTTAAAACTCACGCACAAACGCGAAAGCCGCGCAATGGAAATGTCACAATATGCAGTAGGCATTCTGTATTTTGGTTACTACTTTGTAGTCAGCAATTCATTGAAATCGATTTACAATATTCTTTTTTCTTTCGGCCTTTTTTATTCAGGCCTGTGGTCAGTCCACTTGTTCTCAGTTATAACAATTATCATGGTAATAAATTTATTTAAACACATATTAAGGTTTATGCAATACCTATTTCCCGTGAAGATTACTAAAATAATCACGCTTACCTATTTCTTTTTATAAATGCAGTGATTTTGTACTGAAAATATGTGATTTTCAGTACAAAATCACTGGAAGGAGCTTAAAGGAGCTACTCGTTCATAAATCAAAAGAATGCGCTCATACAATAAGGCCGCATTACACAAGAGGACGCTCGGTCATTAGAACCGAACGCAATGGTGTTAGACTGCACGGACTTACACCGACTACGACTCGGCGACAGGCACTCTAGCAGAGCGCGTAGTGATGTGTTACGGTTCCACGTGTTTAGTCGATACACTTGGAGAACTTAGAAGAATAACAATAACTAGTGTTCGCCCAGACATTGAAATTCGCCTGTAATTCACAGAATATACAATGTTGTGTAACACAGAGAGACTCCTTCTCCATATAAGCATTAACTGTACCAAATCTCACATTCCTCCGTGCGCGCAATGTACTTAAAACGTGCTTGTTATCATATTATTATGAATGCCATAATAAATAAAATGACGACTAATAGATGAGCTTTAAACGAAAGAGACGCAGAAAATTTGGCAAAGGCTATTTTTTCCTACAGTTTTGTGTTACAAACAATTAAGAGTTGAATATGGCGTGTCATAATAATTTAAAATAAAACGTACTGTACGATATTCATTGTGAATTTTTTATCGAAAATGATTGTACTAACTTCGGCTCTTCTCTTCCAACTGCTACATGCCATTCTACATGAATCGTCGCTGCACCTAGCAAAAGGCAACATGCACTACCTACATTTACTACACACGTTCATCTTAACACTCTTAGGTACTTAGTAATAATGACGTCTCCGACATGACCCAGGTCGGGGGACAAGAGAAAAAAAGAAAAAAAAACTCTTAGGTACCATCTTAAAATTGTAACCGCAATCTTAAACATTGCAATTTATTAATTTCAATCGATAAAAAATTCACCGTACCTATCGATTGCGGACGCATCTCCATCCCGAACATAGCCTAAGACCGCGCCACTCGAACAGATTATCGTATTTGGCGCACGTTCGGATCCGATTCAGCAGGTGCTTCGGATCCATCGATACCTGGACCCGTTGCGGTGACGTCACAGCGTCGCAGGACGTGTGACACGCCACTCTCGAGGTAATTGCCGTATTTCATACTGCGCTCACTCCTTCGTACGGTTCTGGAGGGATTCTGGAAACTGGTAGCTAGGTGGTAATGTCGTCGAGATTCGATTTGCAGCTTTCTGTTATACCCTCCATGACTTCGTGGATTCTGATTGTAAACTTTGTTGATTTTTTTCTCGAATCCAGCTTAATGCATCCTTTGAGGCAATCAAACTTTTTGAAACTTTGTTCAGACGTTGTAAAAACAAGACATTAAAAACGTTGTAGAATGGACTTATTTGACTCTGCAACGCCACATATCTACATAAGGAGCTTTTTACTATATGCAAAAAGGCATATGAAAAAAGTAATATAACAATAACTGAAACAGTAACATTAATTTCTTTGTTTCATCTGCCATGTTCTTGTATCTCTATACTAATAGAGTAATTATTAATGGGTTTCTTACCATGTTTATTTATGGAGTTTACTTAGTAACTCCGTGATCATGGCGGATGCAACTGTGAAATATATATGTGAAGCCGAAATATCGGATACTCATAAATAATAAACATGGTAAGATTCCGTTAATAATTACTCTATGGCAAGTGACCATGACGGTTTAAATAGCTGTATACTAATATTATAAAGAGGAAAGCTTTGTATTTTTGTATGTATGTTTGCAACGAATAAACTCAAAAACTACTGGATCGATTTAAAATATTCTTTCACCACTAGAATGCTACTTTAGCGCTGAGTAACGTAGCCTATATTATAAAATAATAAAATAAAAAAGAAATGCGGTACGAAGTCCGCCGGGTCAGCTAGTTATACCTAGTTATACCTTTACAGAAGAAATGTAGACTTATGTTACTTGTATCTCGATGTTTACATAAACCGTTCAGAATACGCCTCTACAGAATTTCTCGCGTCGTCGAACATTACGAATTAGAACTTGCAAATACCGCTGGCAATTACAGGTGTTAATTAAGCAACCCCATAGCTCCATCTTCATCTGCCACGCCTCGCATGAAACTGGTTAAACCTCTTGCTTGAAGATTTAAATAAACGTGTATTTAAATCTTGAATATGACGGTTTTGCAAACTAAATTAATGGTCGACTTATTGACTTGTATAATTATGGTTTCATGAGCTCAAGCTTTCTCGGTAACACTAGGTATATTAAGGCTAATATTTAGTGAAATATTAACCGATAGGCCACAACGTATCACGCTATTCTAATGCCGTCTTTCTTCAAAAGTTATCGGCGCCTTAAATTATCGTGGTGCCATTGTTCATGTACAAAGTTTATCCTCAGCTTTTGTTGGCTTGAAGGTGATGATAATTCAAGAATCAAAAATGAACGTATCCATATGGCTATTTAGATATCAAGTCAATTGGAGCCTGTTTGTAAAGCTTTCGCTGTCAAAATATCTTATGATATTTTTCAGATAAAGGATAGGATCTACCTCTTTGGCTACCAATCACTTAATTCTGTGAATAAGTGAACATCCTTTTTCCCCAAAAATTATTTCCTACAGATTTCTTACCGGATCCGAATTTATATCTAAAATACTGAAAGCCAATATGATTCGCATAGGTAAAATATTAAACATCTTAATCCTAACGCGAAATATTAATCTTCCCTTATTGCTCAGCTTCGGGTAGATATAAAAATGTTTCGTAGCCTTTCGGGCAGACGCGGTTCAGTGATCTCGAAGGAATATTAGAATATTCGCATTGAAAATCTTCAGGTCAGAATTGGAAAACACGACTTTCTTGCTTGTTGTTATCAATTTCCTCTTTGATGCGAATATTTATGCAAATTGCGTAGCTACAAAATACAAAATGTAAAGATTAGGTACCTATCACAATGTTTTAATATTTTGTTGAATGTAATATGGAAGAGGTCGAAATTCTTTTATATTGAAATACGAAATCATGACTTTGTTGACCAACTTCTTGAAATTAAAGAGTAACCTACATAGAAGTTTTTGGATTTTTTTACTGTCACAAATATAATGTTTGTTACTTAGAATAGGCGTTATTATTCTAAGGTTTGTTATAAATATGACTATGCTGTCTACCGCCCATATGAATTCACATAAAGTACGTAAATCGCCTTCATACTAAAATTCGTACGTATAAAAATAGGTACGACCTATGTACCTATAAAGGCTATTTGCGCTAATTTTATTTTGCGTTAATCTTCGCTACGAAACTTCGATTAGTTAGTTTACAAACAATACAACATTTATTTTAAAACCATTTATATTTTTGCTGTATTTTTGTAGGATTACGGTATTTGTCGTACATACAGACAATTTATACAAAATATGATATAATTTTTCAGTTATGATTATAATGTAACAACGCTCATAACCGGATCTCACAACGCGCGAAAGCCTTTGTGAGTAAAATATACAAAAGAGATGAATTTATTAAACATTTTCTGTATCGTACTAAAAGACGGAACCATCCGCAATGCATTATATCCATTCGTTCGTGAAAACAAAGCAGATTTGGTTAACAGAAAAAAACACCTCCGTCGCCAAAGAAAATCCCGTCTATTATAATATCGCTTTTGCAATCTAATTTCCATCCATCGAACGATGTATGACAAACAAGCGACGCGTTCGAGAGTTTTTACACCGTATTGGGACGTAATAGAATTCAAAGTCGTCTTTTAACAGCCACGAGGTTAATCTACCAGGAATTCGATACAAAATAGCTTCATTTTTTTCGGGTGAAATTTTGCGAGAATCGAAGCCTTCTTCTAAATATTGTATTAAGACGAAAACGTGACTCGCACTCGATTGAGCCGCTAATGTTTTGTAAAGATTTATTGTTTTCCTTCAAATGTAAAGCAGCTAACTGTAAGAACTTGTAAACGCGATCGAAAGACTTTTTAATCGGAAATATTTTTGGAAGGATCTTGCTGAATACTTTCTTCAAGACTAAAAATTCAATGAGTTATCTTATATCATGCTATTAAATGAGGGTATTATAAAAAATCATTTTGAGTAAATAAATAACCACTAAACATAGAGAAATAAGTAGAAATTATTATAGTGAGATTAAATTTTTGTTTTATATGTAAATATACTTCAAATATATTATGTTAACAAAATTATACAAAATATATATTATGTCGTGATATTGTTATTTTCACATTTTTATATTTTTTTGAAAACAGATAATATAATTAATTTTTATAATACTTTTGTAATTGAAATGAAACAACTTTTACGAATCTACTCGCGTTTATTTTACACATTACTTTTAGTTAATGTTTATCCTGACGTATCGAACCCTTTGCAGGGTCCGTGGTTACAGGGAGACTGAGGTGTTGGTCGTCTCATAATTAGTTAGTAACTTGTATAGCCTCATTTAAATTTAATCAGATGCGTTCCGTTTTACGCAGAAAGAGCTTACAGTATCTTTTGGTCTGGAAGGATGTTTTTTAATTTCAATAGCCTCGCTAATCATCCTACAAGGGATGAATCGTTGTTCTCTAGCGAGTATTTGTGGTTTATCAAATCTGATGTACCTAATGGTTGGGCCTCTCTAGGGCATGTTCGCATACTGCAGACTTATTTTCGCGACTATGCTTGACGTCGGTTATATGTCTTTAATGCGGGTGCCTACATTTCTTTTGTTCGCCCGATGTAAGAGAGCCCACAGTCGCAATCCACTTTGTACACGCCTACATCTTGAAGGGGTATGTTGCATTTGACAGGTCGTAAAAATTGGTTGATCTTCTTCGGCGGTTTGATGTAAGTGTTGATTGAAGCTCGCTTCGAAATCTGCAAAGGGTCCGAAACGTCAGGATAAACATTAACTAAAAGTAATGTGTAAAACAAACGTGAGTAGATCCGTAAAAGTTGTTTCATTTCAATGTGTAGTGTTCGCGTAAGCTTTACATATACTTTTGTTTAACTATGAGTATCATTCGAAAACAGCATGCCACAGAAAATGTATTTCCTATCAAGGAAAGGCCTATCCTCATATGTGGTCTTTGGGCACATAATGATTGCGCAGGACCAGAGTTTGACGCCTGAATTTGTGATTTTTGCAAATAATTTGAGTTCTTTTCTATGTTATACCAAAGTTTCCAAAAAGTCTCATTTAAGTT
The DNA here is from genome assembly GCA_963082485.1 of Eudonia mercurella. NCBI lineage: Eukaryota > Metazoa > Arthropoda > Insecta > Lepidoptera > Crambidae > Eudonia > Eudonia mercurella. The sequence goes on from OY720026.1 coordinate 20,241,456, forward strand.
AAGGTTAATTTTTGATGGTGTTTATAGTATTCCATATTTGGGGTCCCTATCCACATTTAGGTACCTTCATCATTATTTAGTGTTTGTTTAATTTTTACTTAAAAGTGATCCATGTAACCAAAACTTGTTACAAAATAAAGCACAAATGTATGATTGTTTATAATTACTACAAAACGTTTTTTTATTTAAAACGTTTGTGCCAATTATGCGTAAAAAACAAAATGGTATTCCATATTTGGTCACTCTCCTCTACTTCCATCAGCTTTGCACCTCATTGTCGACTCATATCAAATGTGTTAGCAGCCAAAATATTCTTGGATCTCATTCTCAACAAGTTCACTGCCCAAATTATACCTGACTCATTTACAGGGAAGTTGTTATACCGCGTGAAACCAGTAAATAAACTAGGTCTGAAACATTTGAAATAGAAGTTGTTAATGCATATAGCGCGTGAAACCAGTAAATAAGCCAGCTTCGAAACATTTCTACGTCAGCGCCTCTCATAACGCGGGACGTCTTTGACAATTTCTCTAATTTGACGACACAAATACCACTTTCTTTTGTTTCGAATGAAAATGCCTTTCAACGTAAAGCAGCAAGAAATTAATGCTTTTTTTTACGGATCGGCTTACGTTTATTTTGCATATCGTCGGTGGAAAAGGAAAACTGCTAAAGTGTCAAAAATCAATTGGTGGGAAATTAAAGTTAAAAGTTTAAAATCTTAAAATTTAATTTCTTACAAATTTATTTGTGGCACTTTAGCCGTTTTCTCTTACACCGAAATATTTTATCCTCGGAAAAAAACAGAGCGTTTTAATTATAATTAAAATCATATTTGTTATTATTATCAGCAAATAGCAGTGCTATTTGTTTGTGGAACAAATTACTTAAAACTTATTAATTAATAAGTATAATTCCCAAAACCAGAGGTCGATTCGATTCCCGAAAAAACAAGTCAGTCAGTACATTGAGTATTCAATTTGGCTTGTAGAACTTGACTCGGATATGGTTTTATCTATGTTTTTTGTAATAATAACAATGTTTCTAGCACCGTTGTCTTCTTATTTGTAAATAAGATAGCCAGCTCTTCAGTAGTGAAAATTTCGAGTCAAATGCGTTATTCTACATGTCACCACTTATAAAACCTAAAAATAAAAATCATCATCATCTCAGCCAAAAGAAGTCCACTGCTGGACAAAGGCCTCCCCCAAGGATCTCCACAACGACCGGTTTTGTGCTGCTCGCATCCAGCGGCTTCCCGCGACCTTCACCAGATCGTCGGTCCACCTTGTTGGAGGCCTGCCCACACTGCGCTTTCCGGTACGCGGTCGCCACTCGAAAATAAAAATATATTTACAAAAATTTGAAAAAATATATAAACCATTGTCTTCTGTACAGGGTTACTGATAAAATATTTAAAAAAACTGATCTCTATAGTCACGTGAAGTTTTTTTTTTAATTTACAGACCAGGCCTATTAACATATTTATGATTGTAAACAACGGTAGTGTACAAAATAAATCGGGTAATAAAGGGTATTGCCAGCACAAGCGGCAACGTGCCGCTAAGCCGGGTACAGACGGCGTAATCATTTAATTAGCCGCCGCCGAGTTTGGCGGGATCAGGCTCCAGCCAACTTTGTTTATTAGCCACAACTTTTGTCGCGAACGGCTTAAGACTCAACGATCGTCTTTTATTTGTTTCTGTTGTGCCGCTATTCGTTTGTTTCATCAAGCAATTTATATTTTTAGATGACAATTTTTTCTCAAAGTTAAACATCTATTAAATAATCTATTAAATAATATTATAATCAAAGTTAACTATCCATTCACCACACCATATCCGCCATTTAAGAAAAACTATATAAAAAAGCTTATTATAAAGCGTCTGATTACATTGAAGACAAAACAGCATCAGTTTAAATTGCTCCAAAAGGTATTTCTAATTTAAGATATTTTTAAGTTATTTTAAACTGGTATAACTTGGTAACGGCATATCATTTTGTAAATGTCGTTACTTATATTAGAGAGACATAATATGATAAGCTGATGATGATGAAACTCCTTCCCTCATTGTCTAGCGACAAGAACTCTCGAGCTGGAAACCGCTAACCTGAGCTAATTTCAGTTTGATTATTTAAAATGTCTTTTGGATTTTTCGATGCACCCATCAAATTACTTACCTTTAGCGTTAAAAAAATTACAGATTCTATTTTAGTTAACCATTAAGTAAAAGAAAATTGCAATACCGTTTTAAGTTCGTTTTTAAAGTATGAACTACTTTCAATTATGTCAAAGCAGTTACTTGTTGTCATCTGTGGTAACAAAACCGTCACTCCTTTTGACACGATTTTTCATCACCATTTTTGAAACCAACAATTTGTAGGTAGTTACCAGAGCTCCTCCAACAAAAACCTGTAATCATCCCACCCTATTTAGGCAAGTAACGCGGACGTCACGTCAATCACATAGCTAATTGAATGAACGCTCTATCGAATTTCTTCTAGTCCCTATCCCGAGGGAAATGAATAGTTTCCGACCATCCCTCCTAAAGGCACGGCCAGACGAGTGTAATGTGTAATGTAACGCCGTTAGTGTACGTACGACCTCAACGTAAATATTGTAGGTGTAGGTGTTTAAGTTGACGTTCACTTTCCACAGTCACTGCGAGCAGTGTCGTATTATAAAGAATATGTTAAAGTACATTTAACGCAAGGTGCTAAGTAAAGGTAGATATACTTTTAATGGCTCGCCTTTTTATTGTATTTGAGGTAATCGCCGGCGCCTGCGAGCATTCATGTAATTTGATTGCTTCTAATAATTATTGTAATTGCTGTCATTGATTGTCCTTGATTATCTTTTTGATATTTGATGAAATGCTTGATTGAAATTTTGTTTGTCATAATAATGCTATTATTTTGGTTTCTCTTAATATGGTTTATATTTGTTTTTTTTAGGATTACTCATGGTTTTTTCGTCTTTTATGTTATACTTCAACTCAATAATTAAACAATAATCCGTATTATAGAATTAGTGTAACACTACACCTTACGTTACGCATTACACGTGTCTGTGACCGGCCTTAGATAGGGGGTTGCCTTGGAGAGAAAAGATTATTATGTCACATATATGGATTGTTAGAAAAAATTGTATGTCAGTGCATGGCTTTTGTGGAGATGACATCTTGGACAAAGCTTGTCGTATTAGCGAATATTGTTAGTATGTGACACGTATTGTATGGTCTAATAAGATAGTTTAGTTTGCAATCATTCATCTGATCATATTATTTTAGCTGAATTATATAGCTAAGTATGAAGATTAATATTTTTTAAACATTAATAAATTAAGTCGCTATTAAAAGCGTTTTTAAACGGTTAATGTCGATTATATTTGATTTAAAAGAAATAGTATTGTAATAAAACACATATAATTCACTAACTCCTAAAGTGCGAGTATGGATGTCAAAAAGTTCAACAAAATTAGATCATCATCATCATCATCATCATCTCAGCCAAAAGACGTCCACTGCTGGACAAAGGCCTCCCCCAAGGATACATAAGGATACATGAGGGGATTTGCCATAATCGCCACGCTTGGCAGGCGGGTTGGCGATCGCAGTAAGTTGATTGAGAGTTAACCTCAGAGAGATGCTGCTGCCCATCCTCTGGAATGGTCCCTTAGTCGGCTTTTACGACACCCACGGGAAGAGATGGGATGGTGCAACTCTTTATCCCCGGCACCACACAGGGAACAAAATTAGATATATCAATAAAATTCAAAAATTTATGAAAATTGAACTATGAAATAATCTTTCAGATTTCTAGTACGGGCTTTAAATTGGGTCGTCGTAATAACATGAGTTACAATTTTTTCCACTCCAAATATATTTTATCAACATTGAAATCCCCAAAACACGGGCTAAGTCCTTGTCCATCAAAGGTCCTGTTTATGATTTAACAACATTAATATTGTAGACAAAAGTAAACAGATAAGAGGAAACTTATCACAGCTCCGGCCTAATGATGCGGTCACCGCTTACGGAAACATCAAATATTCAGTGGCTTTTATGAACAAGCTATGGCCCCTTCCATCACTACTGTCGACTTCATACAACAAGTTACACTTTCGAAGCGAATGAGTACTGTATTGTTGTTCGCGTCTTGATCTTGCTACACAAACTATCTTGATTATGCTTGATAAATAAAGAGTCTTTGTTGATAATAAAATAATGTTTATTTCGTACTTGATTACAAATTAATTAATTGATATACGCTTGCTAACGACAATGCCTTGATTGCAAATGTATAGAAATTATGAATGAATATGAAAACGCTGACGCGATGACCTACTTAATGTGCGGTAAAACCGTACATATTCCCGGGCCAGAGATGAAATAAGATGAGATAATAACATAATATGAAATAATAAAAATATTTGATATTAATTAGGCAAGTTCGGTATTAAACATATCATGATATTTCCGCAACACGGGACTTGTCGATTTGTTTCTGAAACTTGATGTGCGCGCTGCTGTGGGATTCGGTGTGTCTCGGTCGCTTGTCCGCCGCTCACGCCGCGCTCCCGCCGCCGCCGCGACCGCTGCCGCTGCCACTTGCGCTGCCGCTGGCACATGTGACGGGGCTACTTGATCTGCTCTTTGTTCTGCATCGCTACTCTGTTCTCGCTGAGTACAGTGCCATCTGTTTGAAATGCGCCGTACAAATACTGCTATGGCGCTCACTACTATTATTCCCAATATAACGTAAATCATAACATAATGGTGGACGTCATGAAGCGTTACAGTGTTTGGCAGACTTTCATTGTCTTTCGTCTCTCGTATTTTGGTTTCTATTGCTAGTGCTGCTTCTTTGAATTCCTCGTGCGATTTGTTTGAAAATTTATAGGATGGGATACTTATGTTAATGATGTGGTTGATTGGTGAAATTGTAGGTGTGTAGAAGTCCGGTGATATCCGCACCTCGCTTGTATGAGGTTTGTGAGGATATATAGTAAACTCTTCCGTCTTGATTATACATCCATGACCTACATTTATAAGCCCTGCGCCCCTCAGCTGATGCGCCGTAATCTGATTCTCGCACATTACTCGCACTGGGCATTGCGCACAGCAGGTATAGATGTAACTATTGATCATACAACTTTCCAGCCACGTTTCTTTACATAAACTTGCACTTGATTTGCACTCATTATTTTCCATGTCACATAAGCTTTTGTCACTCTTCATCCGATACTCAGGTTTCTGACTGTGACAATAATATGTTTCCGACTGTACATAGCATCCTTTTACATCCATTTCGTTCATTGGCATAAACATATCTTTCTTGATGTTCATAGCTACGTAATCTGATACTGGTGATAACGTAATGATTTTTTCTTGTAAATATTGCGGGACAGGAATGATTTTTAAAATTTCATAAGTCTCTCTGCTTATTAGTGGAATCTTGATTTCAAAAAGTAGGTACTCTTGCAGCATCCTTGTCTTGATATGGATCAAATTGTATAACTTTCGTAAATCAGAGTGTATGTTATCGATCGGCAGTAACACATCTTTTGGTAATTGACTTGATATTGTGCTCAATTCATTTATTAATTGATCCGGTGTCAACAAATGTACATTGAAGCGACCTTGATGAATGTCTGTAATTGTATCCAACAATGTATTTTGTAGGCTTTTCAAGTTGCTAAGCACGTTGTTTGCTGTTATCGACTCAATGGCAAAGTCATTAACGATGTTATTTGTTTGTACATTGTTCTTCAGCTCCTCTATTGCCTTATCCAAACTAATCATATGTTTATTTATTATTTTGTGCTGTTGATTCATAGCGCTCTCCGTACGCTTTAAAAGGTTATTTTCAGACTCTGCTATTGACGTTTGGTTTTTCCAAAGGTTCACAATATGTTTTTCGTTTTCTTGTATTAAACGAATATCTTTTTTGTATTGTTCGGCAAACCTCTCGTCGAGTACTCCAAACAAGCTGTTCGCTAGATATCCGACGCCGTTGATAAGGCCTCGTCGCACGCGCCTTCTAGTCATCTGTCCGCTGAATTGCTGACTCAATAACAGCTGATCGTAATACTCGAGTTCCTCGTAACTGTGATGTAACTGAATGAGTAACGCGTCACAGTGAGCTTGTTGTCGTATTGTTTTACAAGTTCTGTCCAAGGTTTGTATGTATGAATCGAGTGCCCTTTTTCCGTTCCAATAGGGTTCCATTTGATAATAAATAACGAGCTTCCACTCATCCTTGATCAATAACATGTTCGCTACTTTATCAAAGTAAAGACTTTGATTTTCTCTGAACTGAGTGATGTTGACGTTCGCCGTAGAGCTTGATAGGATTGTTAAAAAGAACAAAAATGTCATGATCATCGATGTAAAACAGCTTCTCTTGCTAAATTTCTTTTTTGTTTCTTGCGACTTGTTTTCGCTGTCTATTATTTTGCTGCTGTCTTTTGTTTCAGCAGCATCTTCGTGATTTATTAGTTTAGATAACTTGATAACAGGCCTTTTTAAATATCCACTCTTTGTTTTTAGGGTGACCACACGAACGAAGCCATCTTGCCCTGGATGTAATGCAGACACCCTACCCATAATCCATTTACCAGGTGGTAGATTTTCTTCATGCACGAGAACGACATCGTTGACTTTTAGGTTGTCTTGCGGACGTTGCCATTTTGACCTTGCTGTCAGTTGTGTTAAATATTCCGATGCCCATCGCTTCCAAATATCTTGTAGTATTTGTTGGGTGAGGTGCCAGCGCGTCCGGAGGTCCCTTTCAGTTTCTACAAGTGTAAGTATTGGACCGCTTGACAGAAAATGAGACGGTGTTATGAAATTTAGGTCATTTGGGTCATCCGTTAAGGAACACAATGGCCTTGAGTTCAAGCACGCCTCAATCTGGGATAGCAAAGTGGCGTACTCTTCATAAGTTAGCTTCTGCTCGCCAATGACTCTTTTTAGGTGAAACTTGAAGCTCTTGACAGCTGCTTCCCAGAGGCCTCCTGCTGATGGCCACGCAGGTGCGTTGAAATGGAATGAGATTTCCATATCGACTAGCTCTTGCTGTAGTTCCTTGTGATTGAAGATTTTTATGATTTCTTGATATTCTTGCTGTATTATTCTATTTGCTCCAACAAAATTGCGTCCATTATCGCAGTATATGTCACTGGGAGTCCCCCTTCGCGCAGCCATCCTTCGTAGCGCTGCGATGAATGCTGAGGTGGATAAGTCGGATACTAGTTCCAGATGGATGGCCTTGGTTGCCATACATACGAAAACAGCCACATATCCTTTTGTGGTTTTTATACCTCGACCCTTGTTGGCCTTTAAAAGGACATGCCCCGTAAAATCTACTCCGGTGTTTTGGAAAGGACGTGATGGATTGACTCTCGCTTCAGGTAAGTCTCCCATGATTTGTTTTAACATTCTCGGTTTTTGTTTTTTACAGGTCACACAATTATGAACGTGTTTTTTGATAGTTGTATATCCTCTTAATATCCAATACTTTTGTCTCGTGAATGCAAGTGTAACCCGAGCGCCGCCGTGTAATGTGAGCTCGTGTGCATTTTCTATAATCAGCTCCGTAAGGCGATGGTGTTGTGGTAGTATCACAGGATATTTCATTTCGTAGCTGATATGTGCAAATTGCAGCCTCCCTCCAACTCGTAGAACTTCTTCGCTATCCAAAAACGGGTTCAAATTTCGTATCTTGCTCCTTGATGTTATCTGTTTCTTTTCTTTTAAATTGCATATTTCTTCTTCTAAAACCTCTTTCTGAACTTGCTTTATAATGATTCTTGCAGCTGCTCGTAACTCTTGTATAGTGAGCCATGGAGTGTTTTTTCGTAATTCCTTTTTTGTTCCAAATCTACAGATCCATGCCACTATTCTTACAAGCTTTTGGAATGAACTGTACTCAATTAGCATCTTGTTGATAAGAGTATTGTTGCTATTTTGAGTAACCACGTGAACTTGTTTAAGTGGTTTTTCTTCCTGATTAGTAGAGTATACAGGGTGTTTTTGTTTCTGTTCTGTATGCACATAAGTCGGGAGCCATGTTGGTCCTTGCCACCACAGAGGATGTTGTATTAATCGAGTTGCTGTCAAACCGCGGCTAGCACAGTCTGCCGGGTTATCTGAGGACTTGACGTATTGCCAACACTCGGGTGGCATAACTTCTATAATCTTGCATACTCGGTTGGCAACAAAAGGCTTCCATCGATCGGGGTTCCCTTGCAACCACCCCAAAACTGCCATAGAGTCGATCCAACCATAAATCTTGATGTCTAGTTCTGATGATAGAGATTGTTTAATTTTTTCCATTAATTGTGAGAGAAGAAGGGCCCCACTCAACTCCAGGCGTGGTAACGATATTTCTTTGTTACAGGGAACGAGTTTTGATTTACCAACCAATAATTTTATTTCAGCTTGACCTGATTTCATAACTTTGGTGTAAACGACGCAGGCATACGCCTTTTGTGATGCATCGCAAAACCCGTGTAATTCGACTCTGTCTGCGACATTAGAGCCTAACCATCGTGGTATTTGAATTGTATTTATTTGTGTGATATCATTTTTTATTAATTCCCATTCATGATAAATATGTTCCGGGAGACTGTCATCCCAACTCATCTTCGTTTTCCAGACTTGTTGAAAAAGGACCTTGAGCTTTGTAGAGAGTGGGGTCAACCAACCCAGCGGGTCATATAATTGCGAAATAGCAGAGAGTAAAGACCTCTTCGTATTTTGTATTTTCTTAATATCTATCTTGCATTGAAAAGTGAAAACATCTCGATCAGGTATCCAGGTTAGGCCAAGTGTTTTTGTGGATTCAACTTTCTTGAAATTATAGTTATCTTGCTCCTGATTGCTTAGTTTGTCTACTAAATCTATATAATTAGAGCTCCACTTTCTCAAATTGAAACCGCCAGCTTTTAGAAGATTAATCAGGTCGTGTTTCAGTTTTATAGCAAATTCCACGGAAAAAGTGCAATAAATCAAATCGTCCATATAAAAATTACTTTCGAGCACTTGTGCAGCTTCTGGATAATTTTTTCTCTCGTCACTTGCTAACTGGCGGAGCGTCATCATTGCGAGAAAGGGTGCGGCCTTGGTGCCGTACGTCACCGTTGCTAGTTGGTATTCTCGCATTAGTTCTTTTGGGCTGTCTCGCCATATAATTTTTTGAAGTGCTTGATCATCTTCATGTAACCATGTTTGTCGGTACATTTTCTCAATGTCTGCGATAAAAGCAACTTGATACTGCCTCCATCCCAAAATCAAGTTTAAAATGTCTTTTTGTAAGTTAGGCCCTTTACACATGCAGTCATTGAGACTTAACCCACTCGATGTTTTTTCGGATGCATTGAATACGACTCGGTGTGTCGTAGTGCTAGACTCCGCTCGTAGCACGCAATGATGCGGTAGGTAACAATTCGGCGCAGCGTTTTCGTAGCCGCTGCTTGTCAGTCGCATGTGACGTAATTCTTGATATTCGTGTATAAACAACTTGTATGCTATTTTTATCTCTTCATTCTTCTCAAATTTTCTTTCCAATTGGCGAAATTGTGCGACAGCCTTGTATTTTGACTGCCCTAACTGGTCAATATTAGATTTTAGGGGTAGCCTCACTGTGTATCTTCCATCGGCCGACCTTGTTGTCGTCGACTTATAAAATTCGATGCATTTGTTTTCCTCCGTCGAATACGGCTTGTTTTCAGATAAATCTTCAATCTCCCAAAATCTTTGCATTTCTTCTAAATTGTTAATAATGACGTTGCATTGTAAAGTTTGTATCTTTCCACACAAAATCCACCCGAGCTGGGTTTGTTGTGCAACCAGGTTTGTGTTATTTACTCTATACATTCCCTCCATAATAATACTTGTATAGATATCAGCCCCTAATAAAATATCAATGGGCTTGCTAACATTGAAATAAGGGTCGGCTAATTGCATTTTTTGTATAAATTCCCAAGATGGTTTTTGGAATGAGTCATTGGGTAAATTTCTTGTCAAACTTTTCATAATGTAAACATCTGCTTCAAAAGTATAATTCTCTGAGATCGAGCTGCACTTGATGTTTGTCACGCCTGTACAAGCGTTGTCCTTGATGCCAACGCCTGTAACGACGCCTTTACATTTGCGACGACTTAAACCCAATATTTTAGCAGCATTGGCAGTGATTATGGATACTTGGGAGCCTTGATCAACGAGTGCCCGCATTGTTACATACTTTCCATCAAATCTTTGTATTTTTACCAAAGCTGTAGGTAAAATAATTTCGGGAATGTCACATTGTTGAGCAACGTTAGTAGTGCTACGTCGCGTTTCTGCCGCCGGCGCCGCCGTGAACTTTGATACTCCGTCGATCGGTGTCATATTACTATTTTTTGCATAAGCCGAGTGCAATATCGTGTTATGACCTCCGTTGCACTCCCGGCATCGCTTGTTCGATGTACATGAATTGCCACGATGATCATACAGGCAATTAATGCAAAGGTTCATTCTTATTACAGCTTGGCGTTTTTGAGTAGGTGACATTTCTAGAAAATTTTTGCAAAAGTATATTCCATGTTCATGACTGCTGCATATGGGACATTTTACTTTACTTTTTTGCGTAATAGCCTTGTTGCTTGAAAAATGTTTTATGTTGTATGACTTTTCGAATCTGTTAGATATTGATGGGGTCGCCCTCTGCTGGTAACTTTCTTGCTTGCGACGAGCAGACTCCATAGTCGTAAATTTATTTTCTAGGAATGTCATAAAATCTTTCAAATTTGGTATTTCTCTCGGCTCTTTCAAGGACTCTAAGTAATCATTGTGGGTTTCAGCGTCCAGCTTTTGTGACAAAATATAGACTAAAATAGGATCCCAGGTGTCTATGTTAATTCCCAAATTCTTGATAGCATTTAGGCACTCTGTGGTGACGTCATGTAACCTCTTTGTGTGGTTGGCGTTAGCTTGTTGCATAACCGAAAGGTTCATCATCGTATTCATGTGTGTTGTAAATATCAGTTTCTTGTTGTTGTACCGGTGATTTAAGATGTCCCAACTTGTTATATAATTTTCGGAGCTAATTTGCAGATGTTGAATTAAACGCTCAGCCTCACCCTTGATCTTGCTCTTGAGGAACTGCATTTTCTGAGCGTTTGAAAGTGAATGATTGCTGTGGATAGCCTCAGTGAACAAGTCTTTGAACGACACCCACTGTTGGTACTGGCCGTTAAATATGGGAATATCAAGCTGAGGCGTCGACTTTTCTCTATGCGAAGCCGAATATAGCTTAATGTTGATAGCTCTCTTAATATCGTAGTATTTTTGCTCGTTCTCTGTGAATTTCGCCTCATAATGTTGGTTCGATCCATCCAATTCACTATCTAATTCCCAATGCAAAAGATCTATCGCTTTCCAACGTGCTTGTAAGGTCTTAAGCGTGTCTTCGAACTCCCATTTCTCATGCATGGTCTCGATGTTTATGTTGGTAACAGTTCTCGTAAACGCCTTGAAATTACTGAGCTGCTTTTTCAACATATCATCCAGTTTGCTGTTGCTACCCGTACTGGTTTTAGACTCTTCGTTCCAGTCTAAGATCCTTGCCTGTACAGTTCTTCCGTGTGTTGTTGGGGTGGCATCGTCGTCATCATCTTTTTGGGGCAGAGATAGTTGTACCTTACGAGAAGTGGTAGGCTTCTCCGCATCAAAGTTCTTATTTTCGTGCGCCTTGCTGGGTTGTTGCGCTGCAGGAGATGGCTTGGGAGTGCCGCTGCTGCTTGCTTTCTCAAAATACTGCTTGGCTTCTAAATATACCTGCTTGGTTTGCTGGTAGTAATCACCCACTAAGTAATCATCCTCGGACGTTAAATACTGGGTAAGCTTTTCATGATTCGCCTTAAATTCAATCCAACGACTTTCTAATGTTTCCAAACGTCTCTTGATAAGCTCTGGAGTTCGACGTGCTGGCCCGTCTTTTTTAAAGTTGATTAGAAGTTTCTTGATTTCTTCAGACAATAAGTTTTGTTGATACAGTAAGTCATTTACATCCATGATAATGTAAGAACTTGAGTCAACTTGCTAAAAATAACTTGTAGTAAAAATATTGATTTATAACCTTATGATATTAGGTACCTTTCTTGATACAAATGTTCAAAATGTGCACAAATTTGAATCTGTATGTGGGCTTGTATTTCACAACAAATCTTCCACGCTTGATACTTGCTGGTTCTTGATAGTTCAGCGTCTAATGTGCTCGCGAGTGCTCTGTGCGCCTTCTCAATCCAGCCGGTGAGACCCGCTTGTGGGAGGCCGACTGTACCGATTCGCAAACACTCGAAAATCACAAAAAGACACTAAACCACAACTCGAAGGACCAATGTTCGCGTCTTGATCTTGCTACACAAACTATCTTGATTATGCTTGATAAATAAAGAGTCTTTGTTGATAATAAAATAATGTTTATTTCGTACTTGATTACAAATTAATTAATTGATATACGCTTGCTAACGACAATGCCTTGATTGCAAATGTATAGAAATTATGAATGAATATGAAAACGCTGACGCGATGACCTACTTAATGTGCGGTAAAACCGTACAATTGTAATGGAATAAGGTTGTAATACGTTGTTGTGGTGGTAAGTATAAAGCGCCTGGTTAGTTTTATATATGTGTATGTAATATTAAACGCTGTACGTCATCGTGGCAATGAGGATGGTAATAGTGTGTGGGGACTAGGTATACTCGTATATGTTTATTTCATTGTATTAATTTGAGGACAAAATTTACCCTTATGTGTCTATTGTCGAGGAGCTCGATGGCGCAGTGGTTAATGCGCCCGGTCTGCGAGTGCTGAGGTTAAGCAACATTCGCAAAGGTCGGTCATCGGATGGGTGACCAAATATTTATCATCTCGAGCTCTTCCGTGCTTCAGACGGCACGTTAAGCCGTTGGTCCCGGCTGCATTAGCAGTCGTTAATAACCACCAATCCGCACTGGGCCTGCGTGGTGGTTTATGGCCCGTTCTCCCTATCCATCCATAGGAAAGGCTCGTGCCCTGGGGCACTGCTGGCAGTGGGGATATAAATGAGCTGATGGTGATGTGTCTATTGTCCTCGAATAGGGACACTGACCTAACAAACCACATCGTGCTGCAGAAAACTTAATTTTTTATCTCGTTCTATTGTATAATCTTAACAATAAACTTCAAGATTTTATTAAAATTGTAAAAAATACAAAATATTCACATTTATAAGAATACATACATTTAGTAGTAACTACATCTCGCAAATTACCTTCAATTCAATAGAAATAACACCTGATTAATACAAATTTATTGAACATTATCTTCGTATTACTCCAGATTTACTATTTACCTCTAATCTTATATTATTATGCTTAGCACCTAATTTTTGTATGTATAAAAAAGTTAAGTTTAGTTTTGTAGGCGTCCTTGATTGGGCACGGCTGGCTTATATGGGTAAAGTTAATACTTTTTACTAAGCCTAAAATGTTAGTAGTATTAAAAAAACCACTTTAGAGCTGCATAATTGTATACAATAAGAAACAACGCTTGATATTAGATTTTATTTTAATGTTTAACAATCTTGTAGGGCGCGTGGCAGGAGATGAGTAAAACAAGCGAGTGTTGAATTAAGACTGACTTTATTATAAGAAGAAATTGGGTTATATATTTAGTATGATTGATTACATAGGTTTACATAGGTTACACATATTTGGATACATTTTCTTATACTACTACAATCTCTAAAAGCGTCATAAGCAGTAAAAACATTTCATCATCATCATCATCATTTCAACCCGTAAGCACCCATTGCCAGGTATAAAACAGTTACCTAAATGCGATTATTTTCCGTACATAGTGTGCTTACAGCTTTCGCTTGTGAGCGCTTTGAGTGACAGCTTGCAAGACTTTTTTGAACAAATCTTCTTCTTCTTCACAGTTTTCATCAACCAGAGATCTGGTGTAAGCCTCCTTCACATTTCTCCACTTATTCCTATCTTGGGCAGTTGATATCAACCATCTGTTTGATGTCGTCTTTCCACTTCATTTGTGTGACGCTTTTGATACCATGGTCGCGGTTCTAGGACTCTCTTGCACCAGGACTTAATTTTTGGTGCAATGTGGCTAGCCCACTCCCACTTCAGCCCAGCCACTTTGAAGGCAACGTCCTGCACATTTCTCTTTTTTCTGAACAAATAAATGATCAAAAACCAAAATAAAGCAACAAATCGTTATTTCGTAAAGAGAAAAGGATAAAAAAAATGTCGTAAAGGAAAAAATTTCGAAAGTTGAATTTCTCATAGGGCAACGCTGTTTTTCCTGAAAATCCTTAAACATAAGGCGGCGATGTGCCCTGAAAGCGTGATGAGGCTGCAGTATTCAGCTCACGGGCGCACGGCGGGGATGTCTCGTGAAATTTGTGTTTGGCTCGCTTTACCACTTTTTGGGTCAAAGTTGGGCGAGCAATGAGTTATGCTATTTGTAAAAGTGTTTAGTTCATAGGTGGATCAAAATATGTTCTTATTTATTACATTATGGAAATTCAAATACAGAGTTTAGAAGCTTACAGTGTAAGAGTAGATAGTATTGATTAATTTCGGCGAGTTGGACTGAGCCACGATAGCATAGTTGGTAGTGCACCTGACCCGGCATGTCATGGGGTGCGGGTTCGAATCCCGTTCGTGGAATTTTTTCAACACTTTCTTTTTACAAACTGTAATTTTTGCGTATATGTATATACAACCAAGATAGAGGAGCTCGATGGCGCAGTGGATAATGCGCCCGGTCTGTAAGTGCCGAGGTTAAGCAACTTTCGCAAAGGTCCGTCATCGGATGGGTGACCAAAACATTTCACATCTCGAGCTCCTCCGTGCTTTGGAAGGCACGTAAAGCCGTTGGTCGCGGCTGCATTAGCAGTCGTTAACCACTACCAATCATAATATTTATCATAAGAAAATTATTTTCTTATTCATAATTACATAAAATACATTACATTAAATACAACCAGTTTATTAGAAAAATCTTTAAGAACCACTGCCGATACTTTCCTGATAAAGTCAAATCATTTATTCAATATTAGCATAGCCTTCACAGACACTTGAGCTCAAAACTATTAAAATTTTCAAATAATCACACTACAAAGTAACTAGCCTATAACTGTCCCACTGCTGGGCAAAGGCCTCCATCATTGAAATCAAGTCATCGCTACAATTGATGGGTAATGGCTTAATCACCACGCTTGCCAAATGCGGGTTGGTCATCACAAACCCGGTCTATGCATCGAATAAATCCGAAACACACTTTGCCCGACCTGGGAATTGAACCCCGTACCTTCGGGTATCGGGCCGAGCGCTTAGCCACTCGGCCACCGAGGCGTTAAATTCAAATAATAATAAATAATAATTTTGTTTAAGCTAATCTACTGAATTTACCACCATTTCGGATTTGCGGAGAGGTTTGCACCAAGGGCTAGCAAGAAGCTCGGGAGACTTATTTCCCCATCTGTTCAACAAAATGACATTATGGTAATAAACCAACAATTTTAATACATTTCAGTAGGTATTATCAATATTCAGGGCAGTAAAGAGCCGAATTATTTACAAATACGTGTTTGCGTGCAACGTAATAGGCTTTTCTAATTAATACACGTTCGATGTGTGTTTTGAATTGAATATGTTATTTGTTTCAAACATTATCCCGGCTTTATCAATTTGTGTATTTGTTTCGGCAGATAATAATCTGATTGCATTTTAATGGTTTTTAATGCAATTTATTATTTTTCCGACTCCTTTTTTTTATCAAAAAAAGACCAATTAATTCATGTACTTATAACAATTTTATTATATAAATATTAAAACCTATTGAAAGTTACTTCTTGTTTTATAACAAAATACGGAGGATGTTACTCTATTGTAGTATTTTTTTGTTTAGATACATAATAATTATGTACAATGTGGCTGTTCTAAAAAAAAAACTCATAATGTTGAGTGCCAACCATTTGATCGGCAATACAAAAATATTAATTTTTGGCCTAAGTTTTAAAATTAATAATGTGTATATCCCAATTTGTAAGACCAATAAAAACAGATTTTATTCTTTTTTCTTATTTTAAATTTTTTTGAAAAATAATAAAAATATTTTTTCTATAGTGCGGTTTATTGACCTAAAAGTTTTATGACAAAATTCTCTTTCAATTCAAGTCCAAGATTAATCAACGTACAGATGCAAAAAAACCAATTGTATTGTAGGTACTCTACAGAGAAAAAAAATCGCAGCCCCAAGCGTTACCAACTCGAGGAAACTAATTCAATCGCTCTAGTGTGGTGTCCCTGGGGGTCGGAAGTTCGCAACTTGCTTCTTTGTTCCGGCTTCTTTGCTTTTTGTGATATCAAATTGATACAAATTGCTTTTGGGATTTCACTTTGATTAGACTTGGTAACTTGGCGATGATGACTCTACTAGTTTTGGTAACAATAGTAAAACTACTTGTAATGATTTATTGTATTATTCGAAGTGATGTCTTCAAGTTCTTAAATGTTTTGTTTAAAAGAAGTTCGATGGCGCAGTGGTTAATGCGCCCGGTTTGCGAATGCTGACGTTAAGCAACTTTCGCAAAGGCCGGTCATCGGATGGGTGACTAAAAATTTATCATCTCGAGCTCCTCCGTGCTTCGGAAGGCACGTTAAGCTGTTGGTCCCGGCTGCATTAGCAGTCGTTAACAACCACCAATTAACAACTGGGCCCGCGTGGTGGTTTATGGCCCGTTCTCCCTATCCATCCATAGGGAAGGCTCGTGCCCCAGCAGTGGGGACATAAAATGAGCTGATGATGAATAGCCTGTATTCATATACTGTCGCACTGCTGGGCTGAGACCTTCATCATTAAATTCAAGTCTACATTCTGCAAATCTACAATTGGTTGATATTGGATAATCAGCACGCTTGCCAAAACGAGTTGGTGATAACTAACCCGGGCTAATCTTTTGCTGAACTGGGAATTGATCCTGGGAACTCCGGATATCGGGTCGAGCGCTTTGCCAGTCGGTCACCGACGCATGTGGCTTTTTGTATCCGTTAACTAGTATTTTTTATTAATTACGAGTAAGCATCGTGGACTTCATCTCTCCTGATGTTAAGTGCTATTCTACAAAAAATTATGTTAGGGCGATATTTAAATAAGATGGTGCTAGCTAGCCAAGTGGACAATCAAGCCTTACTACCAACCTAACCGAGTACACAATAACGTATTCCCCGCTGAATATCAAAAACAAGACCAGGGGGTCGACCGCCTAGCTCTCTCGCTTTCGATCGCTTTGAAGGCGAGGCGACGAGGAGGCGTCATCTTGTCATTTCGAAAAGAATATGAAAGCAATATCGAAAGCTATAGGCTATAGCTTTCGATATTATTCGATATTATATTTCGATATTATATTAGAAGGCGAGGCGAGGGTCTCGCCTTCAAAGCGATCGAAAGCGAGAGAGTTAGGCGGTTGGGGGGCAAGGTGTAAGACCTGTGGTCTATTGGGAGTTATAGTTGGAAAGTGACGAATATGTCCGGGATCTTTACTAGCTTAGTTGTTAAAAAAATATAAAATACTAGCTCACCGGCGGACGTCATACCGCTTTGATAGTTTCCATGACAACGTTTCCATGACAACAAAACAAACAAATCATTCGTCCGCTTAAGAACACCTGTATCCCATGATGGACCCCTATAGCAGCGCCACCTACCGGGTCCAATTGTAAATCTAAACCATTCTCGAATCCACTTGAACACACACAGAAAATTTCATTCAAATCGGTCCAGCCGTTTAGAAGGAGTTCAATTTAATACACATGCACAGAAGATTTATATACCTATATAAAGATGGTTTAACCCTTTATAGGGCAAGTTGCGAAATCGGTCTATATTTCGACCACTTGTATCCCCATAGATATGAGGACTAAACTCCTATAAAAAAACTGTTTTTATAGGAGTTTAGTCTTTATATCTATGGAGATACAAGTGGTCAAAATATAGAGCGATTTCGCAGTTTGTCCTATAAAAGGTTAATATACTAAGAAGGCAAACTAATGTTTAAAAAAAGTCATACCTTTTTTACATTAGCGTTTTCGTATATAGGTAATGGCGCTTCAAACCTTTTTTCATTAACCCTAAAGTGCTTTTTGTCGTGCATTTCCGCGTTCAAATAACACAAACACCGTTCAGCTCCCAAATCCTACGCGACATTTTAAGAGTACGCCGCCGCCGCACATAATTCTGGCCGGGTAAAAATATCCCGGAATATATATCCGGGTCAATTGCTACGGGCCCGGTGAGTAAATAAATTAACCGCTATCGGATATCCGTGCGTTGCCCGGGTACGTTTGACTATAAAATGCGAATGACCCTGTTGTGGAAGGGTTTAACTGTGAGCTGGTTTATGATATAGTTACGGGTGAGGTTAATAGGATGTATGTTTTTCTTACGGTTGGTATGACAAATCATGTTTGATATCGTCGCCTCAATTCTACCACCGCGTAAGTCCAAAATTTGTCATTTTGACTTTTGCATGTCATTCGATAGAGAATAGAAAGACGCACTTCTAAACCAATCAGAAATAGGGATTTTAACCAATGGAAGCGTTTTATTTTGAAAACAAAAACATAATTATTATGATCGCCATATATAAAATGGCACGATATTTTTGCTCTCCTGAAAAGTTGTCATTTTTGACTTCCGCGGTGTTTGAACTTAAGCGACGTTATGTTGAAACGGAAACTGACAACAACGTGTAAACGTTCAGATAGGAATGATAAGACAGAGAGCCTTCTTGTAATACCCGTAATACCCGACAACTCGGTCGAAACGTCGGGTAAAGGTATGCCATATGATACCTAATACATAATAGTTTTATCCCCTTTAAAAACCTGTTATTATACAATATTGCTTTATGTTATAATGTATAAAGTATAGTAAAAGTAGTAAATAAATTGAACTCGTTACCTTCGGGTATGAGGCCGAGCGCTTTGCCACTCGGCCACCGAGGCGTTAAATTCAAATATAAGTAAATAATAATACAACATTTAATAACTTCGTTATTTTTTAAAGGCATTTTCTTTTAAGCATGGGAAGTTTTCGCGTCATAATTTAAGAATCGTCAAAGATAGGGCTCTAAATTCATTCATTATTGAAAAAATTTATATGACACAAATAGAGAATTGTGTCATATATATTTTTAAGAGTAGTATTTAGTAAGAGTTTAAGAGTAACAAACACAATATTTTCATTGAACAATATCAAAAAATATATAATTTATTTATGTTGTACTAAATCATGTTAAACGAGCAAGCATAAGCTATGCTGCCATTTCAATTGACAACAAAAATGGTGTCCCGTTTCCATACCAACCTCTATTGCTAACTAGCTTCCGCCCGTGAAATTCAGTCTGTCGTGAAATCCCAGTGGATTGAGATATTTTCCCGTTACAAAAAGTAACCTACACTCGGAACTATCTTTAAGCAAAAAAGAGCGTCGATACGGTCGATGCTTCGTTTTGCCGTGAAGAAAAAACAAAACAAACGTAATTTTAAAATAAATTAAGGTACCTGATGGAGGGTTAAAAAGATTTATATTAACAACAAGAAAAATCATACAACTTTCAATTGCATTTAAAAAAAAAAAAACTTAAAATAAATACTGCATTATGTCTTGACATGTCTCTAAAGAAATATATTGTGATAGTGCTACTCTAGTGACACATTATTTTAAAAACCGAGACCTGAAATATACCATTCGAAAGTTATGCAAAGGAGGTGGGAGTTAAACGCGACCTCCAACAATGGTTTTCCAAACCTCTATTTTAATGATTAAATTAAAATTTCACCGCTTCCAGTCGGCAGGGTGAGGCGGGCGCCGGCCAACAGTTCGCTGGAACTTTTCGAAGCTCAACGATAACTCATTACTTGCCTTAAGCTATGGGAGAGAGCGGAAAATGTTGGTTCTGGTAGTTCCGAAATAAAAAAATAACTCTTTGCTAAACAAAACATGGACGATTTATTAGTACAGCTCATAAATCGTCCGTGTTTGTCTCTTTCACTCTAATTTGAATATGTTTAGACCTTTATATGGATCTTATATATTTTACTTATAATTTTAATAAATAGTCTTGATGATATTACCATTACTTAATGTTATTATATTATTTACTTAATTTTATTACTTATACTAATTTTTTTTTCAATTTTTAACTTTTATAATTTAGACAGCTTTTTTAAAATTATTTGGGAGATCTCTCAATTTGCCTTGTCTGAAAAAGGCGACTAAGTTTTTATGTTCCTTAAAATAATATATAAATAAAATGTTAACACCTTTTTGGTTAGCAATAACTTGGATAACTGGCTTGGTTAGTTTAGTTTACATATAATTATATCGTAATGGTGTTACAATATAATATAATTTGAAATTTTGTGAAAAAATATAACATGAGTTGACCAGTTTAAAGTGTTTCATTTAAAAGGTTTGTTCTCGAGAAACCTTTTTTTTAATATACTTTTCTATCTCAATACAAAAAAGCGGCCTGACAAAGAGAAAGGGACTGATGGATGAATATCAAACAGATTGGTTCACTGCAGCGGTGGACAAAACAAAAGTGAAAAAAAAAGGTTTCTCAAGCTAAAAATATAGTAAAAACCTAAATAATTTCGCATTCGTTATTTATAATTCGTTATTTATCTGTGTCAAAAACAACAAAAAAGACAAGAAAGTGCAGTATACGAGTTTTATTCACCATTCGCCCACGTTAATGAAAACGGTTAAATTTTAATTTAGCCATACTAAATCTGGTTTTCGTAAATAAACCATAAATATCAAGCTGGATATGAGTAACGTCCAACAACGCTGTTTCCTGTCACTTCCACCGCACCGGTTTTAAAGACAATACAAAATTTAATTAAACTTTAGTCTAGATAGTTTATTGGTTCTTTACCAAGGCTCACTTTTATGAGGGTAGTTCTCTGTCTCCGCCATTATAGTCCGTTGATTTTTCATCACTATGCAAATACCCGCTTTCCACAAGTCCGACTTTGTTTAATTCATTTTGTTCGGACGGCTTCCTATTCTGATGCTATTTTCTGATGAGCAATAACTAAACATGAAGCTCATTGTTATTTCGCATGATATAGTTTGTATTATGTCCTTCAGAAACGCTTGTAATTAGAAACATTTTCGAAAAATAATTAAAGATTTAAAATTAACTTTCTACTATTCCATGCCAACATCATGCCTCGGTGGCCGAGTGGAAAAGCGCTCGGTACCCGAAAGTCCTGGGTTCTTTTCCCAGGTCAGGCAAAGTGTGTTTCGGATTTTTCGATGCAAAGCCTGGTTTGTGGTCACCAACCCGCATTTGGCGCATCAATTGTAGTGATGACTTGATGTCAATGATGGAGGCCTTTTGCCTTTGCCTCCCAATGTTATAGGCTTTTTACTATGCCATGAATTCGTAATCCCTACGGTGGAAACCTTGTACCGAAAAGAAACCGCAAGAAACTTGAAAAATATTTTTTCTTTTTTCGGTACACTGTTACAAATTTATTGTTACAGATTTAACAATACTTATATGTAGTAACATAACAGTAATTTGCTGTGCACAATTTGTGTATGTTAAACTAGTTATATACATTCTATACCTTTACTCATCAGAGTTTTCTAACATGTCCTTTATGTAAAGGCATTTCTACAACATTCTGTGCATGTTTATTATAAAATGTTACACATTTACCCGAGAACGAGCCACCTGTTTTATGAGGCCTAAAACTTGGGACGGCAAGTTTATTTTTATTACGAGTGTTAAAACTACCACTACAAAAACTGTCATAAAAAAAACACTCAAATAAGAAGGTAATAAGATAGAAAGATGGAGTAAAGAAAGGCCCTCAAAAAGCCCAACAGATCTTTAAATTTTCATTAGTATTTTTTGGTTCGGCCGGCAAACATAATACTGGACGCCCTCAAACTAGGTCGACCTAGTTTGAGGGCGTCCAGTATTATGTTATATGTTATATATTATGTATTATGTTATATAGAGGAGCTCGATGGCGCAGCGGCTAGCGCGTTCGGCTTGTGATCTTGCCCGCTAAGCAACTTTCGCAATGCCGGGTCGCCTGATGGGTGACCAATTAAAAAACATCTCGAGCTCCTCCGTGCTTCGGAAGACACGTTAAGCTGTTGGTCCCGGTTGTTGTCGTAAGATGGCAGTCGTTAAAACCCACCAACCCGCATTGGGCCAGCGTGGTGGGTTATGGCCCAATATCCCCACGTGCTATTGTTCACGTGGGAGGCCTGTTCCAAACAGTGGGACGTTTATAGGCTGATGATGATGATGATGATGATGTTATATATTATGTTCGCTCGAGCGAGGATCTTTGCAAAGTGGGTGGCAAGAGCTGAATGAGAGTAGCCGCGGATCGTGCTCAGTGGCGTGCACTTGGAGAGGCGTATGTCCAGCGGTGGACTAGTATAGGCTGATGATGATGATGATGATTTTTTTACGCTTCGAGACCTTTTCTATGAGGCTATAGCCGCATTTCGTGTGTCCCTTACAGCTCATCTCCGGCACTAGTCTGGATAACTAGTAGAGGCGCCCGCTAGATGCAATGTCTCCGGTTAAGCCAGCCGCGTAAGATTGTGGAACTGGCGAGGTACTTGGATGAGTACTGAGAAGTGAGTGAGCTTACAACTCCGCCACTACAGAGGACATTTGGTAGTAGACTTTAGAGTTGACGATCCGAGCAGTGGAAACTGCGAGTTGTACTCATAGTGCAACGAGAAGTGAGCGAGCTTACAGCTCCGGTAACCTATCTGGATATTAGGTAGTGGACTATACGTGTCCACGAGGCAACTCACTCGAGGCACTAGTCTTAAGAGTTCCGGATGAAGAATGCGCTTCGGCGCGTCCTGATCTGGCGTTATGACCTAACGCAGATGGTTCCTTGTGCTTGCGCAAGGTTGTCTGACACCTACTTTCTGACCTAACGGTTGGTAGGGTATAAACTATAAAGTCGTGTGTAGTGGAGATGTCCCTTACAGCTCCTTACTGCAGTAAGTGACTGCAGTACATCCGTGATCGTGAAACCCTACTTCCAACGAACCTGTTTTTTTTTTAGAGTTTGCTGATGTCGTCTGGCGGGTTTCAGAGGTCAGAGGTTTTTAGACGAAATAGCATCACGCACAAGTGCGTGTCCCCGTTTCCTTTAGATTCTCCGAGGGTTCGGCTTGGGTTGACCGGGTCGTGGGTGTGGGGAGAAGCATCCAAGTACAGGTCTCAGTTATCTAATTCTACGAGTACGGTGTCTTGGGCGTCGAGTGCTCATGAGCATGTGTAGTGATATTTTAAGAATCGGGCGGGGCTAAACTTTGTACAGTAGTACTGCTAAAGAAAAGCCTCAGTCACAGTAATTCCAAATACAGAAGTTCGTAAAACTTGCGAGCCAAGCTACAATCAATTGTGTTTATTCCTACGTGGGAATACCAATGCGTCCTTTCCATTCCTGCCCTGAAAGTTTCCCTGAGCAGTTGTCGTTGACAACATTCCTTGTAATTTACTCCTTCTGGGACAGAATAAATTTCCTCCCGCGCTCAGCCTCCGTCCGCAACAGATGTTCAGTTTCACTTTCTTCGTTGGAGAATTTTTCGCTTGACGTGCGAGTTTGAAAGTTTTATATATATCACGGTTAAAGGGACTTTCGGTTTTATCACCCATTGTTAGAGTCCATTTTGGTTGTGTACTGTCTTATTGGTGTGTTTTAAAGTTTTGTTTTGTTTTATTGAATCGATGATTTTGATATATTGTTAAAATTATGTCGTCAGGAGTTAACTAAAGTTTCTCGCTAACGATTCTTCAAATATATATATAGAATTTTGTGAGCTTGTTGTGTGTAAGTGACTTATGTAATAATGCACTATTCACTCATTCTTAGTCAATATTATGATGTTGACAAAACTTGCACGAGACGTGTGGAACTACATAGCCTACCGATACATAGAATGCCTTCTGAATGAATTCTTGCCTGTGAGAAAAAAACAACTTAATAAATATAAATATATTTTATATAATATAATAATAATAATAAATCATTTATTTCAGGCAACACACAATGTACAAGATGGTAAAAAACACAAAGGGGCCCATATAATAAATACCTTACAGACTAACATACATACAATATTTTTTTTTTTTTTTTTAATAAATATTTAATTTAATTTAATTTAGTGTACCTACTTTAATTTGAAATTATGTGGTGACGTGAAATACAAACAAACTTTAGCGTTTGTGCAGAGAGAAAATTCTCTCTCCAATATTTCTGCAGCTGTAAAAAAGAGGGAGAAAAAAACTGACTCGAATAACTTCGCTTGAGTTTCTTATAAGTTTTCTGCCATATATTTACGAACCAATGCAGTAATGACTTTTTGAAGACAAAATATTTTTTATACATTTTAAAACGCTTTTAGTGAGTTTAATAAAGAATAGTACAGAACACAATTGAAAGAAGGTAGAAAAAACAAAAAAAAAATTCAGCATTCGAACTCACATTGCATCGCTACTTTTTTAGAAAACAAAAATGTGTATTAGTGGATTTGGACAAAAACACCGTTTATCCCTTCCAATTGGTGGTTAAATTAAGTAATAAATCAGGCCATTACGTTCTTCGCAGCTTGAATGTCTCGTCTTATTGGAGCGAGATCTATTGGCTACGAAACCTTTCAAAGTTCTGAATAAAGTCCTTTATGGCGCCAACAATAGTATATCGTAGTTATATTTTTCATTTCGCCCGTCTGCAGAATACAATAGTCTTTGTATAGGTACAGTTTACGAATATAATTAGATAAAATGTATGGCAGTAAGTTTGGAATATTTATGGTCGCACTGTAATTTAATTTCGTATGTTACTGACTACAATTACTATTAATTATTATTGTTTTAGTAGAAATATATTATATATTACGTTATGTAAGCATTCTTACCGATGCGCAGCGGCTTGCGCTTTTATTATAGGATGAGTAACCAAATTGAAGTTTCTGATACAAGCTTCTCTTTCTGATACAATATTATTAAACTCGTAGAAATGACAAAAGATTTTGCACTAGTATGATCAAATCAAACGATATTAATACTGTAATCTATCGTTTGTAAATAAATAAACTGAAAATAGTTCCATAAAAACCTTTTTTGCTAAATTAATAATTCACATCATTATAATTATTATATTTATTATATGAGCATAAGGTGACTCCTCGCCTCTCCTACTTGCCGTGCCCTACAGAGTCCATAAATGTACCTACTTATATTTTTAACATCTATGTAATTTATGGAGTGCAATAAAGATATGAATATGAATAGCAATAATTATTAGAATAAGAATCATAATCAGAATCATAATCAGAATTATTTATTTGTGAGATGTAGGTATGTATTTTAAAATGATGAAAATGTATAAATTTGTTTGTTTCACTATATTTCCACCTTAGATAAGGTATACAAATAAAAGTTTAAACAAAATGGCAAATCAATCAATAAAAAAAATACATTAACAATTCATATAAAATCAATACAATATTAAGTCACTTACTTCTCAGACATAATACCTATTATACTTATTAAACCCTTGATAAATAAATTAAAGATGTTATTAAGAGTATATATTTTTTAATTTCATACTTATTGATATCTGATCGTTTTTTTATACTATAATAATTAAACAATTGGAGCTGAGATTCTGTGAAATCTTTCACTGTGGCCGCGGTCTGTCGAATGCCTTCACTTGCTTACACTTTGTGAAACTTCAGAAGCCTTTCAGTGGATGATGAGGCTTTGATCAAAGTTACATCGAGTACTTGCATAGCTAATGCAATGGAAGCGAATATAGGTAACGTGGAACGCTACTGGTTTTGTAGTTTTACATAATTAATTGAAAATAATAACTTACTATGGCTTGATTTTTTTCACTGTGAAGGATTTTAATAATAAAGTTTTATACAAATGATGTAATATTGAAATATTAATTGTCATTAAAAGCTATTATCATGATATTGCATATTGAATGCAAAAAGTTTTTTGTTTTATGTAATCAACCTAATTACGTATTTTTATCTCATTCCTGGATTAGACTTAGCGTTCATTAGTCAGTGAGTGAGTAAATCAGAAATTTTATTTTAATCATCATCAGCTCATTCATGTCCCCACTACTGGGGCACGAGTCTTCCCTATGGATGGATAGGGAGAACGGGCCATAAACCACCACCAGTGCGAATTGGCGGTTGATAATGACTGCTAAAGCAGCCGGGACCAACGGCTTTACGTGTCTTCCGAAGCACGGAGAAGCTCGAGATGATAAATATTTGGTCACCCATCCGATGACTGGCCTTTGCGAAAATTGCTTAACCTAAGCAATCGCAGACGGGCGCTATTACCATGGCATCGAGCTCCTCCTCCTTATTTTAATATGTTTTAAAATTTTAATAAGACTGTATTCATTTACTCGTGTATAATATAACTACTTACATATTATTTTATCTTTAAGTTTCGAACCCTTTGCAGGGTCCACGATCTCGGAAAGACTGGATGTTGCTCGTCTCAAAATTAATTTGTAACATGTTACCGTCAATTATTTTTAATAGGGTGCGTTCCGTTTCTCGCAAAATGAGCTTATAGCATGGTGTCTTCGTATTTATTTGTGCTCCAAGCAATGGTGTCCTGTATTCCTGAGCTTCGGTTCGAAGAGTTAAATTGCTGGGTAAATAGGCTTTTGGGGTAGGCAACGCGCAAGTTCACCCATGGCATATTGTTGTAACCGTCAATATAGGTACTGCCATAGATAAAAGTACAAGGTACCATCAAACTAGTTTTTAGTTTTCTATCGTTTCTGGTATGTTGTACGTACACACGCCTGCATATCAGATCACATCATAAACTGTCAATTTTTTTCAAATGACTTTGAACTTTATGTGTATGGCTTAAGGTTGAACATTTAGTAAAGAAGTTTGACAGTTTTAGGTAATCTTATGTGCAGGCGTCAGAACCTTAATCGCATTTACTACAAAATTTTAGCATTGAAAATGGTTATCAGATGCAAATCGCCTGAGACGTATTTTTGGCCATAGCTCCGAGGATTTTGGGAGAATCGAGATGGAAATAGTACCAAGAGTTGAGGAATTTATCGCATTTGAATTTTGAAAATCGGCTGGAAACTTTATTTGGAATTTTGAAAAATGTAAAAAATATGGGTATTTTAGGGGAAGTTTGTATACTAAATTGTAAATATTCTAAAAAAAATGAAAAAAAGGGTTCTAGGGTTATTAGTTTAGCTACAAAATGGCGAGAAAATTTTGAAAATCGGTTAATAATATAATTGTGACCTGTAAGGTGGTCCCTTTAGATTTGGTATTGTAGAAAAACGGGTATTTCCGTATATAAAAACTAATGTGGTTTCTTTGATTATTGACCGAACGTCATGATAATGGTGTTAAAAGATACGGAGCGGATGCAGGCGAGAAGTGCATTCAAGTTGGAATTGTGTTATTTAAAATAAAATGGTTTTTTTTTTCGTATTTTTAAATTGTTGTATTCATAAATGTTCAAATAATTTTTAACGCAAATTTTGTTGCGAACAAATTACAAAAACACAAATGTTGAAAAAAATTCCACGAGCAGGATTTGAACCTGCACCCTTCTGACATTCCGGGTCAAGTGTTCTTCCAATTGAGCTATCGTGGTTCTAACCAGCCCGCCGAAATTATTCAACACTTTTTACTTTGAAAGCCAAATACACCCATTCAATGTCAACAACTACCGTCGCTAACATACGATCATAATCTTTTTACAAATATTAAAGATCAGTTAAGAAGTAAGCAAGCTATTTATAAATGTTCAAATAATTTTTAACGCAAATTTTGTTGCGAACAAATTACAAAAACACAAATGTTGAAAAAATTTCCACGAGCAGGATTTGAACCTGCACCCTTCTGACATTCCGGGTCAGGTGTTCTTCCAATTGAGCTATCGTGGTTAGAACCACGACACGTTTTTGTTGTATTCATTTTCAATATTTCGATTCTTGCGGGGACTGCGAAATCTGTGAATTTTTATAAAATTATTTCTAGTTAGAAAAGATACAATTTTAATTTGCTAATAAACTAAGGTTTACCTTAATTTTGTGGTACAAAATGGTGGTGTGAAAATAAACTCATTAAAAAGAAAACACTAGTAGGAATACAAACACTTCCTTACCTATATCACCTCCATAAGCCATCGATCGGTGTTTAAATATTAAATATCCCCACCGCAAACCGATAATTTCTACAAATTAAACTCATGATAGCAAACGGCGTAAATATTTTAGTACACTGTGTCTTTCCTGAGGGGGCGTACTTTTCTTCGGATGTCTTATTATGCATAGTTGAAAATACCTGCCGTATAATAAGTTAGATCTAAAATATAAATAAAAAATGCCTCAATTTTTTACTAAAGATTATATAAATATAATCAATTGCTTATTTTTCTATCTGGTTAAGGGCCATCGTGTGTAATTTATATATTTATATTATCTTATCACAGACCATCCTTCATGACCCTCCAAATAGATATTTTTATCTGTATTGATATCGCAGTATGCTACTTACCTATATGTTATATCACATATTTAAATCTTAAAACCTGAGACCATGAGAACGTGAGACAAGAGGCGTCCAAGATAATGAAATTAAAAATTTGTTGAGTTTCTGTGTCTAGGAAGGCACGTCTAGTAATAGGTCCCGGTTACAGTTGTATGATGGTAGTTTTTAAAACCCACCATTCCACTATATTCATGTAAGATGACCCGTGCCCTAAAGTGAAAAGTTTATAAAGGCTAAAGTTCATTATAAGGATAAATAAATATTATCTTTATTTAGTTATTTATTATTCCATTTTTAAATTTAAAACTTAGGTTGGTACTTTGTTTCACGGCGGGCCACGAAAGACTCGAATACTCGGGGTCCCGGCCGGCGGCGGCCGACGGATGTCCCTAGGTTTTGGTGAGTCGGGCAGACCATCGCCCTTTTCCACACACCTCCCGGCGATTGCAACAACCCGGTCGAGACGGCCTATGAACAGATTTTCCAGGGTTAAATAAAGTTGGTACTTTGTTTACTGCCGAGTCTTTTATCTATGGTAATTATGGTGGACATAATGATGGGAATACCTCGCAGCCGGATCGGCGCCACACGCCAAAGCGAACGTCGCCGTCGGGAAGTTAAATAATACTATAGCGGACTTTGATACGGGGATTTGCTGTTATTATTAGCTAATAGTATAACTTAATAGTTATAGGATCCATACTTAACCGACACATTTGTACTGCAGTCTACAAATAAAAACAAATGTCTGACCTCGATAATAAAGGTACTTAGTTGAATTTTGAACCATGCAAAAACGTATGGCTGTATGGAT
The DNA here is from genome assembly GCA_963082485.1 of Eudonia mercurella. Lineage (NCBI taxonomy): Eukaryota > Metazoa > Arthropoda > Insecta > Lepidoptera > Crambidae > Eudonia > Eudonia mercurella. The sequence continues at coordinate 20,270,949 of OY720026.1, forward strand.
CTTTGTACTTTGCTTAATATTAAAACTGTTAGAACTGTTTGAGATAAGAAAGAATTACGCACAAATAATGCGTTTAAGCAAAGAATAAGCAGAATATTTAAAAAAATGGAAACGACTTGTCTTTGTTTTAATACATTTGTAGCAGTATATGAAATCTTTAAATCACAATAGATACAGAGATTTCATTTTATCATCCTAATTTTCCCAAGAGAAGGTCACCAATGACAAACACCTTTGGGATTTGACCACACCCTTAACTGTATCCCAGCTACAATTATAGTAAATCCTGGCCCACATTGCAATCTACCTAGTATGAACTAATTTAAGTTTGGACGTTGTTAAGACTAATTCGCACGGAGGTCGTAAATTTTGTGGGCGTAAGCAGACAGGGTAATCTTCGCAAAGTGGCAAGAGCTGGATGGGAGTAGCCGAGGATTCTCTCAGTGGCGTGCACTTGGAAAGGCCTGTGTCTAGCAGTGGATCAATATAGGCTGACGATGATGATGCTTATACCATGGGGAGTGCTTAGAAGAGCTCTTTGACCTCATCCCACCTGCTTTCTTCCATAGGAGTACAAGGGCTGATCTCCAGCGTCACTTTACTGTCTCGAACATTCCATAGCGCAAAACGAAATTTAGTGATTTATTTCTATATCGCACCTCCAAAAGATGGATAAGTCTATCAGCACACGTGTTTCCTCCTTCCTTTGACATAAGGTTCTTCAAATGCGACGTGTAGTGTTTACCTTATGGACTGGCAGGGTATGGACTGATTTTGCGTTGTTATCACACTGCACCACTGTTTCGTATCTGGATTCATTTTCCAGGTCATCAGGCGGAGCGGAGTCATTTGCAAAGTAAGCCATAAAAAAAACCAACGAGCTCTACAGTAGTCGCATATGATATGTACAGTACATTTGACATCTATCCTGTTGAAATCAATATTACAATAGAAAATAGAATATTTAAAACTAAGGCGAAGGGTAAGGCACACTAGCGCCACCAATTGATAATTTGACAATTACCAACGGACCTGATCTTTTTTTATACATTGCGTACCGTCCGACAACAGGAAAGCATTTATAGTATTTATTTAATAATTGTGCACTACTTTTTGTTGCGTGGTTTATTCACAAAACGGGCTATCGCATTTATTCACAAACAATGGCCACTGTTGGTGTTAGCGAATGAATACAAAACCAAACCTAAAAGTAGTGCACAATTATTAAATAATAGATGTTTGCCTAGTGTCGGAAGTTCCGCAATGTTTGAAAAAAAAACCAGTTTAACAGTTATCAAATTAAATCCATTAGTGGCGCTAGTGTGCCTTATCCTTCGCCTTAACAATTACGTATATTTTTTTTCAAATCATAAAGAGAATGCAGTAAATACTCATTAGAAGACATGTCACACTGACACATCCTATCTGCCGCGCAATTTATGAACTCAGTAGAGAACATGTGAACAGTTTCGAGAAAATAAATCGTAATGTCAGCACCTCAAATATCATAATCACAAACACAGTAAGTTGTACTTAATGCGCTCATAAATTGTGCGGCAGTATCACATTGTTACGATCACATTTCTACGAAATCACTTCCACCAATGTTACTACCTACAACGGACTTGGGCTTAAAGTGTCGACCACTGGTGGCTGTTACAGATCACACTGTTACGTACTTCCGTCCCTTTTCTATGAAATCACTCCCACCAATTGTATATATAGAAGGCGAGCGGAATGATGTTACACATCAAAAATTATAAGCAGAAAATAATTCTCCTTTTCCTTGGATTAGTGTTCTAGACGCGCTTTTCTACAAACAACACAAACAGACTTTTCAATAAAAGAGTTTCTGTGCTCCGCAAAAAGAGCTCGTTAACCATTTCCGAGACGTCTTCCTGCAAGTGTCATAAAATATTTAACAGTCCAATAAAATGGGGACCTACGCTGCAATAATTTCTATTAAAAACTACGAATGGAATTCTTTAACCCCGCCCTCTTTATTGCCGGGACCATTTTCCAAGGTACGCAATATCTTTTGAAATCTAAACGAGCACTATCAAAAGGAGGAACCGTCTTTTGTGAGCTGAACGGAACATCACTTTGTTTCAAAAGTACCCAACAAAGGCCGTCTGAAGAAGCTGACAACTTTACAGACGCAATTGGAAAGCTTGAAAGTGGACCTTAAAGTCTGGAGGATAGAGTCTTCATGAATGCTGAATGGTATGTTTGTATTGTCTATTACAGTATTCTATAATGTCAACTGAAATCTATGAGCTGTTACTAATAGTTAACGCTTCGTGCTCAATTAAATTTTTCGTGAAACAGTCTTTAGAGATTTTAGGAAAAAAATATAAACGCCTTAAATTCGTCTGGAGTCCAAATTATTCTACAACTAGTAAGCGCTTGACCTTCATCTGGCCTTACAGTAAATAAAGGTAAGGTCAAAAGTGGAAGCGTACTTTACCCGGAATCCTTAACTACTAAAAACTAACTACTTTCTCCCTAACTGTCAGAACACACAATAATATACTAATTTGGTGGATTACAGTCACACAGAGCACAGAAAATGCTGTAAGATCTGTGGTTCTAGCACTTACATCCATAATAAAACTAGATTAAGAATCTGAAACAAAAATGCACCATGAAAATGACCGAGTTTGCCCAAATAAACATCTAAATATCTTAACCAGTGATCGGAACGAAGGGGGCCAATTTACTACTAAAATTTTTTTTGTCGAACTCCAGATCGCGGATAAAAAAGATTTGGTTTAAACCTTCTTAGTCTTGTCTTATCGGCAAATTTAGGTAAATTTGCCCCCTTAATTCCGATCGCTTATAACATGATTTTAAAAAGGTTTTATAGCATCAACAGCTTCATCATCATCATGTTGCCAACACTACGTGCGTGGCACAGCACTACGACGCCATTATCGCCGCCAGCCGCGGCCGCCACACCCGTCCCGTCCGCATGTGGACGCTCAAATTCACATTGTTCAATTTATTGTATTATCTACTCATAAACATAGCTATCGAAGAAAGAAATTTGTATTATTTAGCATGGCGACCATATAGAACTGGAACCCTGCGCAACAATCATCATCATCATCATGCTGGGCACGAGCCTTCTCTAGGGATGGATAAGGAGAACGGGCCATAAACCACCACGCGGGCCCAGTGCGAATTGGTGGTTTTTAACGACTGCTAATACAGCCGGGACCAACGGCTTTACGTGCCTTCTGAAGCACGGAGGAGCTCGAGATGATAAATTGTTGGTCACCCATCCGATGACAAGTCTTTGCGAAAGTTGCTCAAGTTTAGCACTCGCAGACCGGGCGCGTTAACCACTGCGCCTTTGAGCTCCTCAACAGCTTAACAAACCTTATATCTCGAACATAAAAGTCAATTAATATTGTCAAATATTTCAATACTCAATACTGTAATCGACTCATAATATCAGACAAGGCCACGTAACACGACAGGCTGTATACAAAAATCAATGTTATCCGCCATCCATTTGTCGTCATCCCAAAAAAGAGCGACGCATACAGCGTCAGGTGCAAAAAGTGTAGTCAGCAAAAAAGTGCCAAGTAATTACACATTGTACGTACAGGACAAAACGCTCGCACGACAATGCAGCGTAGGGTGAGCACAAGACAAAAGCTTGCTTTACTTTAATATTTCACTGCTGTCATCGCAAAAGATTCACTATGATTAAAATGTTCTTTTTATTGCGAGCACACACTTTTTTTTCTTGTTAATAAAGCAGGGGATGCCGTTTGTTTTCAGTGTATTTAACAAAAAAAAATCTTTTTTTTATTCTCTAAGTAGCAGTGTTATTTTAAAACAAGCATACACTAATTTGCAATAAAATACCGCTCTAAACTTATTTAAACATAGTACCTATCCCTTTAATAATTACTTACAATACCACAGTTTATACACGTAGAATACATGTGATAATGTCGCTATTATGATGTCACGACATGTATTCAAGACAAACAATATAATCATCATCATCATCATCATCAGCTCATTTTTATGTCCCCACTGCTGGGGCACGAGTTTCCCTATGGATGGATAGGGAGAGCGGACCACCACGCGGGCCCAGTGCGGATTGGTGGTTGTTAACGACTGCTAATGCAACCGGGACCAACGGCTTTACGTGCCTTCAGAAGCACGGAGGAGCTCGAGATAATAATTTTTTTTTTGGTCACCCGTCCGATGACCGGCCTTTGCGAAAGTTGCTTAACCTCAGCACTCGCAGACCGGGCGCGTTAACCACTGCGCCATCATGCTCCTCCGCCATCGAGCTCCTCAATACAATATAATTGAACAATATAATATAATTGTATAAACCATCGAGTTACAATATATGTACTCATGATGTATAATAGATTCAAACATCACACAACTTCATTTGTAAAATGTTCACATTTTTAAAAATCTATAAACTCAAACCTTTCTTTATGTAAAGCATATCAGATCAGGCTATAACCCACCACCCTGGTTAACGGGCCTAACGAATATTGGGACTAATGGCAAGATAGTTTTAAAAAGATATTACAAAACTCAATATCGAAAACGGTCACAAGTTCACTATTAAAGGTAACGCTATCATAAACAGCAAATCTGTTAAAAAAACTAAAATACATAAAAAATATCAAATTAAAAGGTAACACAACACCGAATCGTTGCAAATAACTCAAATCCGACGCCAGTGACTTTCACCCCTTCATTTACGGCACCAAGTGACGAGTAAATCCGGGTCGACCCATAGTTCCATTCCGGACCATTTAATTAATTAAGGCTCATTACAAAAAGGTTTCGCCGGCCAGATTAAGGTTTTTGCAGCCATGTCAAAAGGTAATGACCTAGAAAGGTTTCATTTTCGCTGGCTGGGTTTTGGATGTAGGGTTTTGGTACTGTGGGGGAAAAATCAATAATATACTATGATAAAGATTGTTCAGTGGGCATAGCACTAACAACTATGTATTTGTATCGTAGCGAAAAATAGGAAAACTGTATAGAAATCAAACATCACATCACTCGCTCATATTATGTCCCCACTGTTGGAGCATGAGTCTTCCCTATGAATGAAAACACCACCAAGGGCCGTAAACCACCACGCGGGTCTGGTGCGGTGTGGTGGTTGTCAACGACTGCTAATGCAGACGGGGCCAACGGCTTTACATGCCTCCCGAAGCACGGAGGAGTTCGAGATGATATATTATTATCCATCCGATGACCGGCCTTTGCGAAAGTGACTTAACTTCAGAAATCGCAGATCTTCAGACCCCATTGCAGATTTCTCTACTCTTCAATAAAAGAAGATTAATGGTGCGCACAGCTTTTGAGCATTTAGGATGCGATCGTCGAAGCTTAGCAGCATTCGCAATGTCGGGTCATCGGAAAGTTGACCAAATAAAAATATCTCCACCTTCTACGTGCTTTGGAAAGCAAGTTGATATCGCTGGATCCAGTTAAAGTCAATAGTTGTTAAAACTACTAACACTACTACGATTATAACGAACAGTAGTTATAGTCCGGGTGTCTAAGAAACTTAAAATAACGATTGAAAATGCATCAAATCTCAAAGTGTATATTTTATACAATACAATTCCATATTTATTTTGTATTATTTTGTATTTTTACCCGACTGTAAAGGAAGGGTATTGTTTTTACCCGACTGCAAAGGGAGGGTATTGTTTTTCGCGCCTATCTTGTATGTAATATTCTTTATTACCTCATATCTCCAGAACCGCTGAATGGATTTACATAATTGAGGTACTTATCGTTAGATTCGTCTTAGCTGCCCAAGTGTTCTTAGATGGTATGGTAAGGTGACGTTAAAAAAAAACAAACATGGCGGCTGTACGACGCCATTGGAGTTGGTGAAAAACATTTTTTTTTCGAATACTACGTTATAGGTATCAAATTAGAGGGCTCATCACAAGGATTTCAAAAAGGTATTTCATGAAATTTGTCTAACTAAAAAGACAAATAAAATAAAAATTAAAACAAAAACAAAAACCCGCCTACGTAAAAAATAATAAGTAACTAAATAGAAAATCAACTGAAAAGGCCGGAACAAGATAAAAATTCAATTCATACATAACATGCATTCGGAGGCATAAAATTTAATGATAAGTCAAATCATTCTCACTTTGTGCGTGCCTCCGACTGTGACCAGACCCAGACCAGACCCAGAGGTCCCGGGTTCGATTCCCAGCGGGGGGTACATGTGTGTGTACTCGGTTTGGTAGGTGGTAGGACTTATTTGTCCGCCTAGCTAGCCACCTAGATAAGAATCTAAATATATGTCGCCATAACATCAATGTTTGTAGCATTGTTATGTTCCGGCAGCAAGAGATAAGATAGCTAGTGCCTCAGTAGTTGAGGAACCCAAGTGAAGTGCGCTTCCATCATTGGCCTTTATCATCACTTTACATCAGGTGAGATGAAGGCACTACCCTTACCCTTAATTATAATAAAAAAATGCAATTGTTGTTTTAGCATATTTCCATGTTACCCAATTAATAAATGCATCATCCTCCCCTGATTTGCATAAGCACGGCCGTCATGTCAATTGATGCGCGGTCCAGACCAATCCGATATCACTTTATCGAATCAATAATTAGCATCGCGCCCTCACAAACAGCGGGAACGAACAATTCCCTGATTAACAATCACCAATTTCATAAATGAACTATTTACAATCTGTCTGATGCTATAATTTTTATGAGGGTTTTTACGTATGTAATTAACACATGATACGTCCGATCCGATCCGAACCCTTCGTAGAATCTAGTAGGGCACGGGGACGCGCACTAGTGCGCGATGCCCTTCTCTCTAGTAAACCTCCGAAGGTGATTCGTTTCACACGGCTTGAGGGACCCTTTACGTTCTTCGCCGCCCCCAAAAAAGCCCGGTGAAGCTGAAAATGCCGTCTGAGGCAATCGGCAAACTCTCTCAAAAAAAAACATGGTACTCTACTCTCTATTAGGTTAAGCAACTTTCGCAAAGGCCGGTCATCTAATGGGTGACCAACAATGTATCATCTCTTCTTCGGAAGACACGTTAGGCGGTTGGTCCCGGCTGCATTAGCAGTCGTTAAGAACCACCAACTGGGCCCGCGTGGTGGTTTATGGCCCGTTCTCCCTATCCATCCGTATGGGAATGCTCGTACCCACAGAACACAGAAAGAGGTTGTTCTGTGCTCGTACCCCAGCAGTAGGGACATAAAATGAGCTGATGATGATGATGATGATGATGATGAAATAAAAACTACCATCAACTAAACCGAGTACCTACCTAAACAAACATGTACCCCCCGCCAGGAATCGAAACCGGGACCTCTGGGTCTAAACCGGTGGTCTTAGCCACTAGATCACAAAGGCGGTGTGTGTTGCTTGAGCACGTTTGTGTGAAGCTTGCATTATGCAGTCTCTTTATTTTGTGCCTACACTGTAACATAGGTTACATAGTAACATAGCCCTACCTTAATTCCGTAGTTGTGAATATTCATAGTCCGCGGCCATTGGTGGACGCTCTCTGTCTTGTCATTAGCCAGCATCCACAATTTAGGGGAGGGCTAATTTGCATAGGCGTTAATTTAAAGCTATCTCAATTGAAATCGGAGTGCAAATAAAGCACTTTGATTTCAATTACTATGTCTACAAATTTGAATAACCACATTTCTGCACACTAGCACAGTGAGAGTAGTTTGCGTGAATACTTGTAAAGACCAACAAGCTTCATGCTAAAATCACGTGGGTGGAAGCACACTTCTCGCGGAATCCTCAACCATTCAGGAACTGCTATCTTATTCTTAACTCAATCAGAACACTACACTATTGCTGACAGACCTAGTTAAGATGGTGATAGCTAACCGGATGGACTTTTAACAAGCCTTACTTACCACCATCCAACCCTACTTGGGTTTATTACGTATCCCCCGCAGGGAATCAGACCAGGGACTGTCGGGTATATATCCTCTGGTCTAACCACTAGACCACGTTGACAGTTGGTATCTGTAAAGGACTCAATATTATATGAATTTGAAAAAACTATTGGTTTTAGTCACATGCGAAGTCATTATTTACTTACCATCAGGTACCATCAGTGTCTTTGAACTGCTGGATATAGAATCGAACCCACAACGTTTTTTTTTTGAGAGAATTTGCTGATTGTCTCAGACGGTATTTTCAGCTTTACCGGGCTTTTTAAGGGCACCGAGAAACTTAAAGGGTTCCTCAAGCTGTGTGAAACGAATCACCGTCAGAGGATTTCTAGAGGGAACGGCATCACGCACTAGTGCGTGTCCTCGTGCCCTACTAGATTCTCCGACGACCGGCAGATGTGAGACCGATGGTATACTAAGTACCTACAAAAAGACTAAACAGGCCGTTAACGATATTATAATTCATGTTTGTAGGTACCAAAAGCCGCATCTTGCTCCATTTACCGAACCGCAGTAACACTGTGACCCAGCAGTGTTTGCCAAAAGCATTAAGCGGTTGCTAACTCAATTTTATGGGTGGAACGAGTTTCCAAGAAAAATAGGGGACTCGTGCTTGACGGGCCCTCGACGAGATTGGCTTTTCACATTACCAAAGAGGAAATAAAGCGATGCAATATATGAACCAATTTGTCTGTATTGAACATTTCCTGTTGCATTTTGGGTACTGTTGTTTTGTTGTTCCTATATTGCATCTTACCACGTAAAATAAATATAAAAATATATAATAAAAAAAGACAAAGTGTAGATAAAATTCCATGAGCGGAATTCGAACCCGCACCCCATGACATGCCGGGTCAGGTGCACTACCAACTATGCTATGGTGGCTCAATCCAACTCGGCAAAATTTATCAACACTATCTACACTTACTCTGTAAGCCAAAAGAGCCCCATTCGATGTTAATATTTTTGAAAGTTCAGTTAAGAATAAGGAAGGCAAGTTAAATTTATGATTATTTATGATAATTGTTTCAACACTTTGTCTTTTTTAATTTGTAATTTGTTCGGAACAATATTTGCATAAAATTATATGTAAATGATCATAAAAATAATGTAGCTATTTTAATTATCCTCTACTGAATCTCAAATCAAATGATTCACTTGGATCACCCATCCATGACCCATAGATATAAGCAGCCAAACATGATGGCCCAGTCTCAAATATAAGGGAGTTCACGTCGCATCGCTCTCACACACACACACACACACACACACACACACACACACACACACACACACACACACACACACACACACACACACACACACCCACACACACACAGACGCACCCGCTCACGCAAACACACACGCACACGCACACGCACGCACACGCACAGGCGCACACCCACACAAACACACACACACACACACACACACACACACACACACACAAATTTTGTGTGCAAATAAAGATTAAAATAATTATGATTTTAATTGTAAAATGTAAGTAATACCATTCATTTTGGAAGTGATTGAAGCAAATTTCAATCAAAACTATCTTGTCTTCTGTCTATATCAAACACTTTATAATTTAAGAAGCTTTTCTTGTAGTGGTTTTAAATTTATTTAAATCAAATTGTTTTTTGTAACTGGAAAGCTTGTGGCAGCTGGAGGTATTTATATTAAGTCACTCATGCGGTGACCGGGTATTGCGAAGGTTACTTATTTGCAAGATAGCAAACCGCTGCGCTATAGAGCAATAGCAATACCAAGCTCTATCGAAATAGAGTTTCAGAAACCTCTTGCTCTATCGCTGTCAGCCCCATTACTTCACTACTGGGTATAGCCTCTTCTCCTTTGCGCTAATATTTGCAGTCCTATGCCAGCCACATACATCGAGATCCAATGAACTGTATGACGTCAAAGAAACATTATCGGTCCTAAAAAAACAAAAATACCATTGATCTTAGATACTTTATCTCTAGAAACAGAAGTCTCAGGAACATCAAAGATAATACGTGGTTTCCTCAACATGAGGACCCTTCAAGTTTCGCCAAATAAAAAGGGTGAAGTGGTATCTCAAACGGCATATGGGACTTTGAATTTAATCACATTCTTTTGGGTTAAGGAGCCCTCTTTCCTATGTTTCTTGACTTTAGGTTTTCATTGATTACCCACGTCTTTTTTATCACAAATTTCTTATTTTAATTTTAAATGAAAACGTCATACGAGAAACTCGGCTTCTTTATAACAAATTTATGGCTGATTTATGGTGATGAATTTTATAGAGTTAAAATGTAGCCTACAAAGAAACAGTAAAAATACATTAATTAACAGCACTTACACTCACACACAGATTAAAGCATTCACTACACTTTATAGCAAGCAGCTAAATTGTTACCGGAAGCTCTGCTATGTGAAATCAATAATTTAATAGACAAAAGATGATGAAATAAAACAAATAAAAAAATAAGTAGATAACAAACATTAAAATATAGCTTGTTGTGTGTCCGTAAAAAGTCTCCTATTCTTTGAAATAATATGGTTTATTTATATTTTTGCAGACAATCGTTTTTCTTCAATGCTCAAAGAAATATTTCATAAAGAAATAACTTAAGTAATTTTTGTATGATTAAGTGCAAAACTTTGGACAGCATTATCGGATATCTGTAATACGACATGAAAAATGACATTTCACGGTCGAGTGCCGTTAGCAAGTCATCTTATTGGTTCCGCCATCAATCTCTACGGATACACTCGATAGATTTTATTGAAAGACGATCGGCCATCGCTTTTAGCACGATTATTGGTTTTACTTTCAAATTGTCAAAATTTTTAAAGTGATCGACTTAATAGAGAAATAACTAGTTTTATTAAAGTAGCTTTTATAATCATTAAATTATTTTTCTACCTACATTTTTAAATTACATTTTTTTATATTCATGATTTCTGAGCGTCTTCTGAGAGTGGAGTTGGAAATGTCTCCCTTTGCATTGTACTTTTTATAGTTTAGCTATTTTTGTCTCTATAACAGTTTAGTTTTGCTAAGTAACGCGCGCGTAAACCCTTGGTGCCTTACAAATAAACAAAAAATAAGCTTCCAATAGTTATTCCGTGTTTTGTTCCTGTCATGTAAACGTCATTTCAAATTAGAGTGAAAGAGACAAAACACGGAATAACTATTCGTAGCTTATTCTTTGTTTATTTGTAAGACACATTACTGATGAACAAAAGTAATTTTAAGAAAAACTCAACGTAGTAAATTGCCCATAAACACTCACCATTACACTTTCAAACAGAGTCACGTTGGATGTAAGAAAACATCCGTTTCGAAGAATCCGCTTCGACAAGTCGACTCAGTTCAACAGCGTCGCATCTTGAAATAATTTCGCAGCTCGTTACCGTACCAAGCCGGGCGTGGACTCAAAGCGCACCAATGGCCTGTGACACTGTTCCGTGACGTTTGTTACTCTGACTCAGCTTTGAAGTGTCATTTATGTATTGTCACGATTACTCACGCATTGGAAGAATAGTGTCTCGAAACAATAATGTCACATATTAGGAAGTGGCTGAAACGCATGGAAGTTAGTAGTTACTAAAATGTTTAAATAATTATAACGCAAATTTTGTTGCGAGACAAATTACAAAAACACAAATGTTGAAAAAAATTCTACGAGCAGGATTTGAACATTTTATAATAGCTTGCCTACTTCTTAACTGATCTTTAGTATTTGTAAAAATATTATGATCGGATGTTAATGACGGTAGTTGTTGACATTGAATGGGCGCCTTTGGCTGTCAAAGTAAAAAGTAAATAGTGTTGAATAATTTCGGCGGGCTGGTTAGAACCACGATAGCTCAATTGGAAGAGCACCTGACCCGGTATGTCAGAAGGGTGCAGGTTCAAATCCTGCTCGTGGAAATTTTTTCAACATTTGTTTTTTTTAGTAGTTACTTTTATGGAAGGAATTTGGTGGTCGGTGCTTACACTTAGAAGTTCCGTGGTCAAAAGAGGAGTAGATGGTACCAAGCCAAGCTAGACTCAAACCACACCATTGGGCTGTGACAGTACACCGTGACATATGTTACTATGACTCAGCTCTGAAATGCTGTGAAGTGTCATTCATGTAGTGTCACGTATAGATATAAATAAGTCTCGAATAGTGAGAAAGCAATAATGACATCATCATAATCATCATCAGCCAACTTTCGTCCTCTGCAGGGCATAAGCCTCTTCCCTCACACACCACTCTTCACTGTCCTGCGCCATCCTCATCTATCCCCTGCTCGGTACCCGGACTAGGTCTCCGGTAACAGAGTCCAATAATGACACACAGAAAATTTCGTAAAAACTAGTAGGTAGTTAATTATGGAAAGAATTTCATGGTCACCACCTATACGTTCTGTACAGGTTAAACACTTTACAGTGTCCATGGTCAAAGGGGGTATGAGGTTTGAGGTCTCCAATGTAATAAATCCCAGCGCCCTGTAAAGTGATCGAAATGTCAGGATGAAATACTATGTATAATAAACGCGGGTAGATTGGTAAAAAGTGCTTTTTTTTCAATGTGTCATTTTTGCGTAAGCTCTAGAAAGCAATCTGCGACAAAAGTTTGGAAGTATAAAGTATTTTTTGTGAATATTAATCTCTTCTATCGAAAGATACTAGAAACAATAAAATTTTACATGTCTGCACCTTTAGTTAAGCTACAAAACCAGGCATTTGCACTCTACTCGAGTTCTTATTCAAGGAGAAATATGTACAGATGTCTATTTATCAATTTTCGCTTAGTCACGAGTCACCCCATGAACCAAAAGATTTTCTGCCCAAATAACCAATATAGCAGTTTGTACAAACACTTGTGAAGCAATAACCTGCACGTGTCACATCGTATCTCAATTCGATCGCGTCTTATTGCCCTCGAGTGTACCGTTAAACACTTCAATATAGAACTCTATTCCCTGCGAATAAGACTTGTTTTATTTGCGACAAAGCTCAGCGTTCAAGATGAATTAATATCCTATAAAAGTGACTAGTGCGCTACTTAGCGATATAGCTACGATGAATATTTATTTTTTGCTAACGTATAGTGTGGTAAATGGGCAGTTATTATATCATATGTTGGTCTTCATATCACCTGATGATGTAGTAGAAGTAATGATAAGGACGAGGTGGAAGCGAACTTTAACTAAAATCCTTTACTCATGAGAAACTGGCTTCTTATCTCTTAGGGAACTGTCCCAAGACAAAAATGCTATTTAAATTATTGTTGCTGATAGGATGGAGGAAGCTAGCCAGGTAGACTAAGAATAAGTTCAACTACCATAAAAACTGATACTAAATAATATACAACTACGATTGTGTACAAAACCAAGTACAATAATATGCACCCCTTGCTGGGTATCAAACCCTGTACTTCTGGGTCTGAGTCTGGTGGTCAAACCACTAGACAACAGAGGTTAAGATTTTTGTGCAGCAAGTATAGACAGCGATAATTTATTAGGAAGTATCAGAAACTATTATAGAGCCAAAGGAATTAGGCAGGTAGATTTTCAGAAATTTTAATCTAAAGTGTAATATTAAATCAAAACAATAAACAAGACAATTTTAATTCCATTCGGTACACGCGGTAAAGCCGCTAGTAAGTTATAAATTAAGAAATATGAATGAAAAAAGTAAAGCGAAAGAAACAGTGCAGTATATTTATTTATTTATTTATTCAATTACATGGTGGCTGACAGAGTTACTTACAGAATTAGTAAAAAGTGTCTAACACGTAACGTAATAAAGTTCACTCTGTATAAGTAATTTTGGTCCGTTTTGAAACCAGCTGTACAAATTGTCATCCCCTACTTAAGGAATCACTTTCTAAAAATCTCTAGGGGAGATTTTTCGAAAAATGCAAAATTAGATTCTTTATTTTTATTGAAAAATCTAATTTTTTTTAAAAATCTTTAAAAATAACAATTTCCCAAAAAAACCTTCTTCCCTTTTTACTCCTTTAAAGGAAAATAAACAAAATTCCTGAGACACGACATTCTTTATTTCTTTTCAAAAAGCCAAAATGTATTATACTTTAAAACTGACGGACTTTCATACAAACTTTCACCCAATATTTGATCTCCTTAGGGTATGATTTCCCTAAAATCCTTTCTTAGTGGCTGGTTACGTCACTCAATTAACCTCGGTAGGTTGGTTGGATGGCTCCAAATTTCATCTAGCTCCAGCGGTTTTGGCTTGGCGATGATGGATCGGTAAATCAGGACAATCTATATACATATGAATTTAGTGACGTAACCAGTTACTAAGAAAGGATTTTACGGAAATCATACCCTGAGGGGGTCCAATAGGGGCTGAAAGTTTGTATTAAAGTCCGTCAGTTTTGAAGTAAAATACATGAAAATTGGTATTTGGATTTTTAAAAAGAAACAAAGAATGATGTGTCTTAGGAATTTTGTTTATTTTCCTTAAAATGAGTAAAAAAAGGGAGGTTTTCTTTTGGGAAATTGTTATTTTTAAAGTATTATCTATAAAAATTAATAATTGAATCGATCTTTAGATTTTTCAATAAAAATAAAGATTGACGTGTTTTTGCATTTTTCGAAATATCATCCCTAGAGGGGTGAAATAAGGGTGGAAAATTTGTATGGAAATTTGTCATTCCTTAAATTTCGGTATATAAGGTCGGTTAGAAATTATGAAGTGAAGATCTTATGTGATAGGTAGGGGATGACAATTTGTACAGGAGGTTTCAAAACGGACCAAAATTACTTATACAGAGTGATCTTTATTAGGTTATTTTGTGTTAGACACTTTTTATGCATGGATAGGCTTTTTAATGATAAAAAATGAAAATCTTAATGTTAAAATGACGTGACATGTTTAGTTGTCTAACCCTTTTTACTTATACCCTTATGATATTTACCTTTAATAAGTTTGGCTTTTATTACCCACGTGAGCAAAGCCGCGAACAAAAGCTAGTTCATTATATGTATATAGATATAAATCCTGTATGAAAATTAATAAGCGACCTCATTTAGTTTTTAATATAAAGTTATTTATTTTGCGTGATATCATTAAAAACAAACAAAACGCCATTTTAATTTTCTGCAAGGGATAATTTATGAACATTTATTATGAGTGCAATATGCAGTATAACTTGGCAACCAATTTCGCCATTTAAATAGCGGTATTTTTTTCGCTTTTATGTGCTTTAAGTTTTATAAAACTGATTTTGAGATTAAGCATTAATCAGTTTATGTACCTTAATAAATACGCTCTTAAATTTAAACATTTCTATTTAATAATAAAAATAGTAGTACTAAAATAGAAGTATAATTAACTTAAAAGTCTTTAACTCTCTAATTTTCTTTCTTTAGATTGGTGGGAGACCGAATTACGTATGGAGAGATTTGAAGGAGACCTTTGCCCGAAAGTTGGACAAAATAGATTAAGTACTTACCTAATAAAAAAAATCTTTATGTAATTTATTTTGCTAAATATTGCATTTGAAGAGGAGATGTCTAGCAGTGGACTATAAAATAGGTTGATGATAATTACAATTTCAGATTTTTTAGTTTGAATACAAATTAAAAAAAAAATTAACTACCTCAATCAATGTGGCATTCATATCGGGTCCATATCGTTTCTCCGGGTTCTGTTTAATAGTTATAATGTGTATTTACTTGGTTATTAATAGATGTTGAAAGCCTTAACTGCGAGTGCAGATTACCTAATAGTGCTGACAGTTAATATCAGAATGTAATTGATTGCGGGTATTAACAAGGTTATGACAGGCAACGCCATCTAGTTTCAGCAGTTACAAGTTTATAGTCTTTGATTTATCCATGAATTAAATTATTTTGAAAATAAGCCGTTATAAAAATGACATAGAATTAAGTAATTAAATAGCATAGGACAGTCGCACTGCTGGGTAAGGGCCTCCATCATTGAAATCAAGTCATCGCTACAATTGATGTGTAATAGCTTAATCACCACGCTTGTGATCACAAACCCAGGCTATGATGCATCATCATCACAATCAGCTCATTTTATGTCCCCACTGTTGGGGCACAAGCCTTCCCTATGGATGGATAGGGAGAACGGGCCATAAACCACCACACGGAGCAGTACGGATTGGTGGTTGTATGATATGATAATATGACGTTGTATTCTATGATGCATTGAAAATACGAAAAACACTTTGCCCGACCTAGGAACCGAACCCGGGATCTTCAAGTATCGAGCCGAGCGTTTTGCCACTAGGCCACCGAGGTCATACAAATGACATTAAGTATAGATAAATATACCTATACATATCAGCTTATACATGCCACGGTTCATGCTTTACAATAACAAAAGCACATGGGAAGATATTTAGTAGTTTCTTCAAAATCACAACAATTCAATCTTGAAAGACGGCGTACCACAACCCATATCACTACGATCAAGTGTAAGTTTTAGTTAAAATATTTTATCTGTAATTTTAGATTTTACTTAAAAACTCATTAAAAACTATTCATCTTATGCATATTAAAATACACACACGCTAGTCCAAAGCGGACTGGGACTTAATTTTTATGACTGCCATCTTACAACAACCGAGCGGGACCAACGGTTTAACGTGCCATCCAAAGCGGATTATAATAAACGTAAAACTTATTGCAAATATTTTTAATGCCTTTCATTTTTATGTTTTAATTACAAGTCATTCTTAGAAAGCAATAATTAAATATTATATTATGAAGTTCTTTTAAAAGTAAAAAAATATATATCTTCATCATTTCGCTTTCATATTCAAAGAACCGACAAAGAGCATTAACAAATACGATATTCATTCATAAAACAAAGAAAAATACAAAGAACAGGATGTGTGAACCGAAATAAATGTGGATGTGAGCGAATTGAGCGGTTTGCCGGGCCGTTTGCTGCAAATGGACTGTGTTACCCGGGAACGCTTGGCCCGAGCTCTTTGGTACACACCTATAATGTTTCTGTTATAGTTTTTTATAGCACGTAAAAGAAAAAATATTTTTAATGTTCAAATAATTTTTAACGCAAATTTTGTTGCGAACAAATTATAAAAACACAAATGTTGAAAAAATTTCCACGAGCAGGATTTGAACCTGCACCCTTCTGACATTCAGAGTCAGGTGCTCTTCCAAATGAGCTATCGTGGTTCTAACCAGCCCGCCGAAATTATTCAACACTTTTTTACTTTGAAAGCCAAAGGCGTCTATTCAATGTCAACAAATGTCAGAAGGGTGCAGGTTCAAATCCTGCTCGTGGGAATTTTTTCAACATTTGTGTTTTTAAAAATATTTTTATTTTGTTCTAGAAATAGTAAGTACCCTCTAGTTTTAGCCCGTGCCTGTGCCACAATTTCTTCACAAACTTTTTTTCTTACTTAGTAAAATTATTTTTCCTTTGTGTAATTATTCATAACTGTATTAGATAAATATTTTTAGTGTATTACTGGGGTGCCTACATAGTAATTCTACAACTTTTTGCAATGCCTCAATTTGCTGGATGATATAAAACATTTTGTAATGCTTGTTGGTGTTTATTTGTTTATACTTTCAATAATTTATACTAATATTATAAAGCTAAACAGTTTGTTTGTTTGGTTGAACGCGCTAATCTCAGAAAGTACTGGTTCGAATTGAAAAATTATTTTTGTGTTGAATAGGCCATTTATTGAGCAAGGCTATAGGCTACATTACATCACGCTATGACTAATAGGAGTGGAGCAGCAATGACAAATGTTACAAAAACGGGAAAATAAAATAGTATTTTAATAGATTGTTCGCTAATTAACGCGCGGAAACCGCGGGGCACAGCTATATGTTTAATAAATCTTAAAAACATTAAACATAACATGTTTCTAAGCTACCTTACCGATACACCGTTTTAATTTCATACACATCGCTAATCGCAGAGATGTTACGGATCAGAATCCCGCAAACCAAACTAGCTCTTGACAGTGACGGGTAGCTACCACGCACAGTAATCCATTACTCGGCATACATAACCGCCACAAAATTGGTATTAATCTGCATAACTCGCCCATACAACTGTCATTAAGTAGTGCACAGAGGCAAGCGCCTCCGGACAACTTATTGCCTATTCATAACCACCAAACCGACTTGGATTTGCAACCAACAAACGAATAGACGCGCCAAAAGAATTCTTACTACAAACAGTATAAGGTAGACATTAACTGACTATACTGTATTTGACACGAAGTACGAAGCTTGTACTGAAACTCAACATGTTGGCGTCGTGCAATTCGAAGTTATTTGAAAATGAGCTTTATCGTAACGCAATAAAAGTTTTACCGTTTAATCGATAACAGCAAATAGTTTCACAAGAAAGAATATGCGTTTAATACAACCGCCGCGCGAAGCCGACACTTGAGCTTGTCATTACGAACTATTTGCGATGGTGCTCACTTCGAAAGTTCTAAGTTTCATGCATTTTAATAATGTACGAGCAATAGTTAACTGTACGCACAGCTTAAGGCCTAATAATCGCTTTGAAATTATCTGTTAATACTTCGGTGTTCAACGGTACGTTCGTCTTTATGAAGTGTAGAGCATTTTTGCATCATTAAATGTTATCTGATTCCTACAAATGATTTGTTAAGTATTTTTACACGACTGCCAAAAAAAGGAGTGTTATGTTTTCAGGGTTCATGTATGTATGGATGTGATGTTTCTTTCCGCCATAACTTCTAAACGCCTGAACCGATTTAGATAGATGAGGTATCGTTACAATCTTTGCATCGTTCTGATTAACATAGGCTAGTAAAAATTTGGAAATTCATCCCCTATGTAGGTAAAATAGGGGATGAAATTTTGTATGGTGAAAATTCGTCATTGGAGTCAGAGACTAGAACTTGATGTTTAGCATGACATCTGTAGAGGTTAATTTTTAGGAATATGCATCCCTGTTGGTAATGAAACTTTAGAAGCTCTTATCTGGAAGCATTGGTCTACCACTAGACCACAAACGCGCCTACTAACTTATTAACAATAAATTAGTAGAAAGCTTTGGTTTCATAAAGCTCCAAAACATAATAATATAAATCCATAACTTCGGTAATATTAACACAAATAACTCGTTTCTTTCTTGTTATCTTTTCAAAATTCAAATTCAAAATTCAAAATTCAAAATTCAATTCAAAATTCAAAATCATTTATTCAGTTTAGGCTACAAATAGCTCTTATGAACGTCATTATGCCATCGGTTCGTAAGTCTACTCTGGGCGGGAGATCTTGTACTGAGAAGAACCGGCAAGAAACTCAGCAAGTGTCCAGATCTTTTCTCCCTTACATCGTCAAAAATATTAGAAAATGCCCTATCATAAAAGAACATTTTCCATCACAAATAAATAACACACAATATAAAGGACAATCACATGCAAAAAAGAAAAAAAAATTATAAATTTAATTTGCAAAAACATCATTTACCAGTTGAATTTTTTACAATGTCATACAGTACTAGTAAAAGTCAAAACCTGACTAAGAAAAAACAAAGTTAAACTATAGTTGATAATAATAAAAATAAGACAAGTATGCAAGAGCAGACCAGCCTCCACAGGCGGCACCCGTTCACGAGTATGACATAATGAATCAGCCATCGTTTCGCTCAACTAAATCTTGTATGAAATAGAAAGGTCATTTTTTTTATATAAGAAGGAGGCAAACGAGTAGGCGGGTCACCTGATGGCAAGCAACACCTATGGACACCCGCAAGACCAGAGGAATCGCAGATGCGTTGCCGGCCTCATCATACCATTGGTGCCGTTCAGATCGACTCGTTAATATCTACTCTGGTTGGTGGTAGGATTTGTTTGAAGTCCTCCTTAAAAGCATTTTATCATATCTAAGTCTGCAGCCATAATAACACTGTTATTGCATTTCTGTGTTCAGTTCATTGGTTGTAGATGCCGGATGCACGTTATCGTCACTTTTCATTAAGTGATAGATAAATAGTGACCACAAACACTCGTTTGTCCATAACGTATAACAATGGTTTAAATCAATTGTTACGCACCATAATATGGCGTTTCGACAGACTAGGGTATAAAATAAAGGTCAACCGCAAACTCATTGCAAAAAAAAGCTTTTTTATTTATTTATTTATCTTAAAGTTGTTAAGCGTTTTCCTTTTGGCCGAGGGTTATAACTCTCACCGCAGAAGTCACAGCAAAGCCAGGCCAGCTCTCATCTCTCGACGTTTGATATACAACGTCGATGTGCCGATAACGATAGACTGCGCGTCCCGCTGCTTCGCCGCTGGGCGTCAATTGAGATTGAGGATCTGGCTTGCACGGGCCTATTCCGAATTCATTAGAATTCGGGCGAATGGAGTGCGAAGCCTTGATAAATGTCAATAAGTCGTCAATAAATGTTTCTTATTCTCATTCTTATTCTTATGATGAATTATTTAATATTATTATTAACCCTTTAATGAGCTCAGCATTTTGAAATGTTTCATTGATTTCGACTTCATGTTAAGATAATAAAGTTAAAATTATGGTGTGCAATATATCAACGGAGCCCTATTAATAGTTAAAGAAGTCGTTAGAAGGTTTTTAAAGGAAATGGCATAACACAAGCGTGTCCCCTTTCCCTACATAGGCTTTAAGTACTACTAACCGATATTTGTAATCATATTTTTGTTGATAAATAAATAAATAATATAAGGGTCAGATACAGAAGGCAACACTCTTGGACACGGCACGCATTGTCAGGAGGTTTCTTTCTTTGCAGCCTTAACGCCGGTAGCTTGAGTCCTGCTCCGTTGCTGGCGGTGTTCTAGGTTTAGGTTTTAATAAAAGTTGCATTTTTTGTATGTATTTTGTTATATTTTTTTTTGTATATAATTTTTATAAAACCTAGATCTAAGATTAAAAATAAATAAAGAGAATAATAATAATAAGAAAATAATAAAATTAATAATAATAATATTTTAAGAAAGAAAATAAATAAAGGAGATAATAATAAATACTAGATTCTCCGACGTCTTCGGATCAAACTGGATTCGGATCGGATCGGAGACGTTGGTCGTGGTGCAAGCAACAATGCGAAAATATACGATGTGAAAATACTGACTCATAAAAACAGGAGAATGGTAATCATCCCTCTAAAATATCATCTAGTGTTGTTAAAGAACGTGTTCATGAAAGTTTATAGAATTTCGTATTAAAGTTTATTGGTGGTGCTTTGGGTTATTATCATATTAAACACCCGTACACACCCATACTCCATCGATTTTTTTATTACAAATCTAGTCCTGATGTCCAGTTGTCACAGGGTAGGTGTACGATGGCGATTCACAGTTTTGAATAAATATGTTAGTTTTTTTAAAGAGTAGAATTGAGCTTAATTTTTCTTGTGAAGATAAATTTACGAGACACGTCTCCACAGTGAGATGACAGCGAGAGAATAGAATGAACGCCACACTCTCGCTAGTGGTTGTGCGTATAAATTTGTGTTGTGTACATGCCAACACAATTATAAACAGCGATCGTAATTTAAAGTGGTTATTTTCACCGACATTTTCCAGGACTTGGGGCTTAACATAGACTGTAAAATGCTGTAAAATATAAATGGAACTAATGAGAAAATTGTAATCCATTTTTTTAGGAAGTTCTATGTTCTATGTTGTTCTATGTTATTGGTGACGGTTTCCGCACTTAGTCCTTAAAGTGAACCATTGTACGTGAGCCATGGCGGCCGGTTATTCCAGCCAGCCCACCTCCCTCCAGAAGCAGATCAGTCTTCCTAGTCTTCCCAGGACATCCGCGAGTGATCCCGGTGTACCGAGAGTTTCTCTGCGGATCTGAGCGACGCCGGTGCACTCAAGGATCACATGCGCCACCGTCTCCTCCGCCTCCATGCACGCTCTGCACAGAGGACTGTCAGTAATACAGTGTGTGAAAGTGTTTATTCAGCGAGCAGTGTCCAGTAATGGTCCCCGCCACCAGTTTTAGGCTATTCCTGTCCATGCGCAGAAGGCGCTTGGTCAGCTTTGTATCCAGGGATGGCATAGCCTCCTTGGATTGCTTGCATCCTGGTGTCGAGCTCCACCATTTTGTTGCTTGTGTCTGTGTGTGTTCCCTTAACCAGCTCCTAAACTGGTTGAAGGGGACAGGTATTATCGGTTCTGTTCCAACAGCTTTTGTATTGGAGCCTCTTCTGGCTAGTTCATCAGCCATCAACCGGCTACTAAATAGGAAGTTCTATTTAGTAGCCGGTTTTTTCATTAGAAACTCTACTTAATAGATCCATCCGATCCACCTCTCCACATCTCATGTTATCAAACTGATGTACGGACGAATTATAGACGGCTTTTGTTAAAAAAACAAACTACATATGAGAGCCTCCTTCGCATATTGCCTCCCAAGTAAGGCAGCCATGTTTTAAGTACATCACGCAAAGGTTACGCTAGCATTTGTCGCTCGGAAACTGGCTCACGCGCCGATGTTCTGTAAATGCGGACCGATCGTGTTTTGTTATCTGCAATATTTATGCGCGTGTCGAACTGCGCACGCTCACACGTGTTCAGTCTTTACTCCCTGGTTCTATTTATAAACGTCCGATGGTTTTAACCGCCTATGTTGTGTAGTGATTAAGACCACCAGTCTATGACCCAGAAATGTTGTTTTTGTTGATTTAATGTATTTTTTATGCATAATTTAAAAAAAATTAACATTCGGATAACCTTCTCTATATAAACTATAAGTGTGCGAAATTTCATACTTCTCCGTCCGCGCAATTTTCGTAAAAACGGGTACAAAGTTTTTGCCTCATCTATTAATATATAGATAATAAGTGCAAATGTTTTTATATCGACGAACTCGCGAAGTTTTAACAGAGACCGTTTTTATTCACGCTCAAAACGCCAGTCAAAGTTCTCGCCTCTCAAAAAATACCGACAACTGACAACTGTAACAGGCAATCCCGAACAAAAACCTTTCAAAAATCGTTATTGCCTCACGCAATTCACACTGCTGCCGGCGCAACTGATTCATGCCCCAAAACCACATCAATAAAACACCGATTTGCAGCTGAAATCCTTCCACAAACCCTGGATATTAAAGTCCGCAGACGGGGATTGGAACCGGGATGAGTCCAAATATTAAACTTGTTTCAAAGAAATATATTGCGGTAACCACAGGATTAACTGTCAGTGTCAACACAAGCAGACGGCTTAGCGCAGTTTACAGTGGCGTGCAGAAAAATTTGTTGCATAATTTAGGAGAATATTTTTTTAAGTTAAACGGTTTTATTGAAAATGAAGATTTTAAAAAATGATGTAGACAATAAGTCGAAAGGTCCTAGGTACCAGTCATCACACCACTCTCCTCATCAACAAATAAACAAATAAATAAACAGGGCAAGCTAAATAAAACCGTTTAGTAAAACCGTTTAAAAGCCATCTATACTAGTTTCGTTTTTAGTGATAATGAGGCTTTGGACGAGCATACGGCCTGAAAAGCAACTACCGTGCCACTTCTTATTCTTCCATGGAATCCTGGAATTCCTTCCTGGAATTTCACTGGATCTAAGTTTCCCTTCAAACGGAATACAGTAATGTAAGAAAATCTTTGGCGGCAAAATATGGTATTACAGTATTGGTATTTACCATACTGTCGAATTATGATCAGAACCAGGTTAATAACTTAAACATATTCGAAAAAGTGTTGAAAATGTTCCACGTGCGGTATTCAACCCGCACCTTTTGGCATACAAGGTCAGGTGCACCAACTTTTCAACACATGTAAGTTAGAATAAATATTATTAACGGGATTATTACCATGTTTTTTGTTGTGTTTGAGTATCCGATATTTCGGCACAGTTGCATGCGCCATGATCACGGATATGCTGAAGTTATTGCGGGTGGGTGATTATGAGCAGACATGTAAGTTGTTTGCAACAAAATTTACATAAATTATGCATTATGCATTCATAAAATGAAACGTAGGTAATTCATAATTTAAAACATACAAATTCATTTATTTTATAGAAAAAACTTTAGTTCATGAATTCTGCCCACGTAATTTGTAGAAACAACTAAAATGTACTCTGATTTAAAATATCTGTTTATTGCGTCTCAAACACACAGTATGTTAGTTTCTATGCTCTCCACTACATTAGGCTTACAAGACTTAGTCAAATGGCGGTGGCAGATCAAACTAGGTCTGTTGATGTTTGGCTGTAATTTGTATTTGTATAGGACTTGACATAAATTGTAATTATTGCGAAATGCTTTGTGTAGTTCTGTTTGTACAGTTTGTAATTGTAACTGTGATTGTAAACACTGCCACTGTAGCTTCTGCTCTTTCCGATTCAAAAAAATTCAAAAAAGCAAAAGTTTACAGATATAAAAACTGGCCAAGTGCGAGTCGGACTCGCGCATGAAGGGTTCTGTACTTTATGACGTATTTAAAAAAAACTACTTACTAGATCTCGTTCAAACCAATTTTTGATGGAAGTTTGCATGGTAATGTACATCATATTTTTTTTTAGTTTTATCATTATCTTATTTTAGAAGTTACAGAGGGGACACACATTTTACCACTTTGGAAGTGTCTCTCGCGTAAACTATTCAATTTAGAAAAAAATTATATTAAAAACCTCAATATAATTTTTGAAGACCTATCCATAGGTACACGTATGGGTTTGATGAAAAAAAATTTTTGAGTTTCAGTTCTAAGTATGGGGAACTTCCAAAATTTATTGTTTTTTTCTATTTTTGTGTGAAAATCTTAATGCGGTTCACAGAATACATCTACTTACCAAGTTTCAACAATATCGGAAAAAAGTGACTGTGACATACGGACGGACAGACAGACAGACAGACAGACAGACAGACAGACAGACAGACGAAAATTTAAAAAAAAATCATAAGCTTCTCTCTTAATTCTTCTCTTAGTCTCAAAAAGCTTCGGTCGACGAATGTCAAAGCACTTGGCTCAATATCCGGAGGTCCTGAGTTCAATTCCTGGGTTGAGCAAAGTCTATTTCGATTTTTTTATGCATAGGTAGGTACTCCGGGATTGTGATCATTTTGCGTACCTATATTATTTTATACTCGCATATTTACCCGCAAGGGTCAGTACATTGCATCACTATTCAGTCAACATCCAATTGTAACAAAGGCTTGATTTCAATAATGGAGTTTTTTATATAGTCGGAATATAGACTAACTACATACTTCTTCTACTACTACTAAAGATTAGAAAATATCAAAGTTATTCCAACAGCAACTTATACACTATAATCACTTTGTTCTACAAACAAGCGCTCGATGACGGAAACGATAGAGATCTTTTTGTCGAAGAATATGTGACGGTGTGAAGATCGTGTATGGGATTATAAGATTGGCGCAAAAACTGGCAGCGCTACTAAGAAGTGGTGGGCACAAAATAAGGAGATTACAGAAGGTAACATACAAACGGAGCATATAAACGCGCTCGAGCATAGGCAACAACCTCTTAAGGGGTCTATGTATGCGTTGCTCAAGCGCGGTATATTCTAAGCTTATCTTCTGGATCTCTTTATTTTGTGTGGCGGGCGTTTGAGACTGACCGCGATACTGATAGTGTGTCTATACGAAGTCGGGAGGCCTCACTTGGATACTTTGCGAATTTTTAAGAGCCATTTTTGATTCAGCGTCCCATATAACTTTTAGGGCTCTAATTCTATCGAACCTCTCAAATGTCAATGAAAGACAGAGATGTAACTATTTAAACTATCATGGTGACTTGCATTGGAGTAATTATTAACGGGATTCTTACCTTGTTTTATTAATAAGTGATTATCCGATATTTCGGCACAGTTGCATACGCCATGATCACGGAATTCCTTGATCATGGCGCGTTAATTAATTGCGCAATAATTACTCTAAAGCCAGCGATGTTGACAGTTCAAGAAAAACTTTTTCAAGTTACGTTTGTGTTATGTTATGCGATTTAAAGTTTATAACACTACTGAAAGTTTTGAAATCGCATAAAATCAGTTGAACAAACTATTTTTTCTTATATTTTCAATGAACTGTCAACACATCTCTGTAATAATAATTAAGCATTAAAAAAATATTTTTATTTTATTTTTAAGTATATTAAAATTGGCTAATTGAGTTGAAATAATTAGAGCTTTGTTAAGAAGCCTATTATTTGTGTAAAAGTAAAAAAAATATATTAATATTATCTATGAGAGGTGCCCCACGTGTTTTTTGGCGCGATGAGATTTTGACAGATGTCATTATTGCAAGTGTTGAATAAAATTTTAAATAAACGAGTAGAGTTCATCATCATCATCAGCTCATTTTTTATATCCCCACTGCAGGGGCACGAGCCTTCCCTATGGATGGATAGGGAGAATGGGCCATAAACCACCACGCGGGCCCAGTGCGGATTGGTGGTTGTTAACGACTGCTAATGCAGCCGGGACCATCGGCTTTACGTGCCTTTCGAAGCACGGAGGAGCTCGAGATGATACATTTTTGGTCACCCATCCGATGACCGGCCTTTGCGAAAGTTGCTTAATCTCAGCACTCGCAGACCGGGCGCCAGCCTGTGGACAAATTTCACCCTGGATGCGAGCCTGAAACCAAAGACACACAATTTGTCAATTTTCATTTATTTATTTAATTAATTTAATTAACTATTATAGTTTTTAAGACCTTTATTACTAACACAGGGGAATAACTAAAACAAATGTTTTTATTTAATTTAAAATCTAATTAAAATTAAATGAGCACAGCGGGAGTCCGAGTGTGACCACGCCTAAACAACTGTAACAAGACAGGGCCGGATAAGGCGCGGCTAAAGGAAAAACTCGCGAAACTTTAAATTGCCGCACTTTTATCGAGAACTTTTATTACTCCGCTTTTAATGCTAATGACTCCACGGCAATTACAACTTCTGCGGAATAAAAAGAAACTAGCCGATGCTAATTCGCTCGGTATTAAGGGCGAACCGTTTTATTGATTGATAGGAGATTCATCAGGATTCTGAATGCTGCTCTGATTCTTATACTGCATGGGTTGATGCTGCACGGTCTTCTGGTACACGTAGCTTTTTTATATTTACAAAGATTATTCATTTCATTAAAAGGAGCTTGATGGCGCAGTGGTTAACGCGCCCGGTCTGCAAGTGCTGAGGTTAAGCAACTTTCGCAAAGGTCGGTCATCGGATGAGTGACCAAAAATGTATCATCTCGAGCTCCTCCGTGCTTCGGAAGGCACGTAAAGCCTTTGGTCCCGGCTGTATTAGCAGTCGTTAACAACCACCAATCCGCACTGGGCCCGCGTGGTGGTTTATGGCCCGTTCTCCCTATCCATCCATAAGGAAGGCTCGTGCCCCAGCAGTGGGGACATAAAATGAGCTGATGATGATGATGATGATGATTCATTTAATTTTGTTTTACACCACTGCCACGACTTCGTTTGCGTCTGCAATAAATAAATATTTTTATAAATCCTTCGTGTAAATCCTTTATTGTACTCATACAAATAAAACATACGTAGAAACACACGTTACGTAAGACATAATAGAAAGGTGAGCTTATCTTTAGGAGAGATCTCATCCAGTCAGAAAGCCTCTGTTTTTTTTTACCCAGGTTAATGCATTACGAATACGAGGGCCAAAAAAGCGAGTTATTGGGTAGAAAGGAAGTCTACGAGGCTAATAAATCAATCAATCATAAGTTAATTTAAGTACATGTAATGTACCCTAATCTGGTTTTGTAAAATAATAGATGTATTGATTTTTTTATTTTATGCAAGCGACCTCTAGAAGAGCTTGATGGCGCAGTGGTTAACGCGCCCGGTCTGCAAGTGCTGAGGTTAAGCAACTTTCGCAAAGGTCGGTCATCGGATGAGTGACCAAAAATGTATCATCTCGAGCTCCTCCGTGCTTCGGAAGGCACGTAAAGCCTTTGGTCCCGGCTGTATTAGCAGTCGTTAACAACCACCAATCCGCACTGGGCCCGCGTGGTGGTTTATGGCCCGTTCTCCCTATCCATCCATAAGGAAGGCTCGTGCCCCAGCAGTGGGGACATAAAATGAGCTGATGATGATGATGATGATGATTCATTTAATTTTGTTTTACACCACTGCCACGACTTCGTTTGCGTCTGCAATAAATAAATATTTTTATAAATCCTTCGTGTAAATCCTTTATTGTACTCATACAAATAAAACATACGTAGAAACACACGTTACGTAAGACATAATAGAAAGGTGAGCTTATCTTTAGGAGAGATCTCATCCAGTCAGAAAGCCTCTGTTTTTTTTTACCCAGGTTAATGCATTACGAATACGAGGGCCAAAAAAGCGAGTTATTGGGTAGAAAGGAAGTCTACGAGGCTAATAAATCAATCAATCATAAGTTAATTTAAGTACATGTAATGTACCCTAATCTGGTTTTGTAAAATAATAGATGTATTGATTTTTTTATTTTATGCAAGCGACCTCTAGAAGAGCTCGATGGCGCAGTGGTTAACGCGCCCGGTCTGCGAGTGCTGAGGTTAAGCAACTTTCGCAAAGGCTGGTCATCGGATGGGTGATCAAACATTTATCATCTCGAGCTCCTCCGTGCTTCGGAAGGCACGTAAAGCCGTTGGTCCCGGCTGCATTAGCAGTCGTTAACAATCACCAATCCGCACTGGGCCCGCATGGTGGTTTATGGCCCGTTCTCCCTATCCATCCATAGGGAAGGCTCGTGCCCCAGCAGTAGGGACATTAAATGAGCTGATGATGATGATGATGATGATGACCTCTAGTAAAATTTAAATTGAATGCACTAGTTATTGTAAGAAATATATTTAAAAAGAAATATAAATGAAAATATGAAAATAAATTTAAATGAAACAAGCTCATGGACAATTATATTTACACAGGTTTTCATTAATACTAGTGGTCGCCCAGAGGTCGAAACTGGATTGTAGGTATCCTAAGCAATTAAAAAATTAAAAAAATAGAATGTGAGTTTGGATTGGCATTGACAGATGTCGGCCGCATTAAAGACAAACAATACGTGTGTGTCAAATACATGGTAGTGTGTGTAATGTTGTTTTTGTTGATTTAATGTATTTTTAAGCATAATTTAAAAAAAATATTAACATTCGGATAACCTTCTCTATATAAACTATAAGTGTGCGAAATGTCATACTCCTCCGTCCGCGCAATTTTCGTAAAAACGGGTACAAAGTTTTTGCTTCACGTATTAATATATAGATTCACTATTGATAGTTATTATGATACTAAACTTATGTTAGTTACCTGATGGTAAGATGGCAATAAGGCTGAAGGCTCAAGAAAATTTAGTAACTCGTTTTTAACTCGCAATCCAAGAGATGGGTTAGTCTACCAGCACACAGATGGTGGTTGCAAAACCAGAACTTAGAACAAATAAGGACAAAGATAACAATTAAACAAGAAAGGTTTAAAACAAATCTTGCACAATCACTCCTACATCGGGCGGATACCTGAGGCCTTTCCACTAGACTACAGAGGCAGTTTAGTCTTTCTTGCCAACAATTCTTGGTTTAAAAAGTAGCTACTAAGTTTCTTGCTGGTGTCATCTTCGTAGAAACAACCTTCCGAACCAAATAGCAAAGTAGAATCACATCAAATAAAATAAGTATCTATATTATTTTGAATTTTGCATTTACAATGATATATATATTAATAGAAGGTCACTTTTTATCAACTGCAAATATTTTGACAAAACATCTTACTATTTATATCAGAGAAATAAGGCCCTAGCATTAAAAAAAAAATTGGGTTAGTTTTTTTTTTTACTTTTCCTGACACAAAAATTTAAATATTTTTGAGAGCGGCCTTTCTGTCGGCTCTTTTGAATGAAACTAGGGGCACGTGAAGACATGTAAGTACTCGACATTTTTAAGTGCATTATTGTGCCCAAATTGAATTGAATGTCATTTCATTTCACGTCACTACCACGACACAATCTTCGTAATCCGTCTGCAAATATAACAAGCAAGTTGTTCCGTAAATTATCTCAATGATTCTGGGAGTTCCCGCTTTGTTAAATAGGAAAACTTTTCAATTATGTTAGCCGAGTGTTTTCTTTGTGACACAGATAACAGAGATAACAGAGAGACAAACGGTATGCCATATTTCTACTTTAAACTATCACCTTATTTACTGAATTTGTATGAAATAAACATTTGTTTACCCGCCTCTGTGGTGTATTGGTTAGGCCACCGGTCAAAGACCCAGATGTCCCGGGTATGGTTCTCAAAGGGGTACTTTGTACTGTAGCAACCGAGACTCCTTGCTCGGGCATGCTTACTGGCAATCGCCGTGGCCTGCGTTCAAACGTAGTTCTTTTAAAAAGAAGATCATCGCGGACATTCTTTGACGGGCCGCGACTACGAATAGTTTATTATTGTTATCTAATTCTTTAATTAATATATAGTGTTGAATTTAAATGAGTGCACCGTCGCGTTTATGGCGCGAACACATTACATGCGTTTCTTTATATAAAACCTTCGGTACCTTTAGTGACGATCCTTCTGATTGTCACAGTACACGGTTTAGTTGGTAAGAATTGTTTTATGTCCTCTTGGCTAATTTATTTAATTATGTTGTTTATTAATTATTTTAGAAGCATTGCAATACAGTTTACCCGTAACAGGGCTCTGTCGATATATTGGACACCATAATTTATATTTTATTACCTTATTATATATATTTTTAAATAAAACATATTATGTTTTACAAAAAGGTACAGCATAAACTAATTTAAGTAATATAATATATAAGGTCACATTTTATCAACCGCAAATATTTTGAGGATAATTCAACAACATAAATAAACTATATTTATGAAAAAACCTTAAATTTTTTATACGCTAGTTTTCAAGAAAAACGCCAAAAGACATTTCGATTAAAAGACACCCCTTACGCACTTGCGGTAGTTTCAATTCAAAGGAGCCGATACAAAGAGGCCGCAATGCCTACACCGCTTACACGTGCCCGTAGTTTCATTCAAAGGTGCCGAAATGAGCCGCAATGCTAAAAATATTATCTACAATTTTTTTGTTAGGAAAAGTATTTCCTTATAGCCTTATTTCTCTGATATAATTAGATGATTTGTCAAAATATTTGCGGTTGATAAAATGTGACCTTATATAATGAAACATCTGCATGCTGTGCTCATTAAAGGGTTAAGAGGTAGGATAGCCAGTTTCTCCGTACTTTACGGCTCCCATTTATGGTCATTTATATTCATCACTTCAAGTTTAAAAATTCAAAATTCAAAATTTCAAAATTCAAAATTCAAAATCATTTATTCAGTTTAGGCTACAAATAGCTCTTATGAACGTCATTATGCCATCGGTTCGTAAGTCTACTCTGGGCGGGAGATCTTGTACTGAGAAGAACCGGCAAGAAACTCAGCAAGTGTCCAGATCTTTTCTCCCTTACATCGTCAAAAATATTGGAAAATGCCCTATCATAAAAGGACATTTTCCATCACAAATAAAAAAAACACATAATTTAAAGGACAATCACATGAGAAAAAAAAAATAGTTTGCAAAAACACCATTTACCAGTTAAATTTTTTACAATGTCATACAGTACTAGTAAAAGTCAAAACCTGTCTAAGAAAAAACAAAGTTAAACTATAGTTGATAATAATAAAATTAAGACAAGTATGCAAGAGCAGACCAGCCTCCACAGGCGGCACCCGTTCACGAGTATGACATAATGAATCAGCCATCGCTTCGCTCAACCATATTTTAGGGAACGTAACGACCCGACGCACATGCCACCACCGCAGAGACAATAAAGAGAGCATGACACACCCAAGATACTCTAAATCAAAACTAATTGAAATGTTTAACGTAACGCTATTTGTTATCTGTAGGACACTGTTTATAAAGGCTATCATATCAGTATAATTTTTTATTATAAAAAGTAGTAAAGTATGCGTTTCTTATTATAGCCAGGCTGTTTTATCATCTAAATATTCTCTGACTGTATAATAACCTTTTTTAAGTAAAGAAGACTTTACATGTTTTTTAAACTTATCTAGAGGTAAATCTAGTACAGTGTTTGGTATTTTATTATAATAGTGTATACCTTGCCCCAAGAAAGAACCAAGGACCTTCTGTAACCTGAACAGTGGCATCACAAGTTTTGTCTTACTTCTAGTATTAAAATTGTGTACGTCACCGTGTTTGGTAAATGAATTGATATTGCAACGTACAAAAACTATACAATTATAAATAAATTGAGAAGCCACTGTCAACACACCAATCTCTTTAAAAAGATTTCTTAAAGAAGTTCTTGAACCTAGTCTATAGATTGTTCTTACTGCTCGTTTTTGTAAAATGAATATAGTTTCAATATCAGCCGCTGTTCCCCACAGTAAGAGGCCATACGACATGACACTATGAAAATAACTAAAGTAAACTGTTCTAGCAGTTTCAACGTCTGTTAACTGCCTTATTTTTCTAATGGCATAAGCAGCAGAACTGAGTTTGCCGGCCAATTTCGTTATATGAGGATTCCATTGAAGTTTTGAATCAAGGGTTATACCTAAGAAAACTGTTGAGTCTACCAAATCTAATCGATCACCGTTTATTCTAATATCGGTTGGTTCATTCTTGACATTTGGTAGTCTAAATTTAATACATTTTGTTTTTTTAGCGTTAAGCTGCAAATTATTAACAGTAAACCAACTGAGTACATCTGAGAGAGCTTTGTTTACATCGTCGTAATTATTCTTACACCTAGTTACATTAAAAATGAGTGAAGTATCATCTGCAAATAATACGATTTCACAGAAGTTCTCTACAAAGAATGGCAAGTCATTGATATAAATCAAAAACAGAAAAGGACCAAGAATGGACCCTTGTGGAACTCCCATTTTTACATGAGAACCAGATGATTTAGTTCCATTAATATCGACAGTCTGTGTTCTAGAGCTGAGATAAGACTGGATTAAATTTAGTACGGTATCTTTGAGACCGTAGTAATGTAGCTTCATCACCAGAGTCCTATGCTCAACGCAATCGAAAGCCTTGGACAAGTCGCAAAAAACTCCAAGGGCGTTTTGAGACTCCTCCCAGGCATCAAATATATGTTTTATTAGAGCAACACCTGCATCAATAGTAGAACGACCCTTTGTAAATCCATATTGTTTACTATGTAAAATATTGTTTATGTTAAAATATGATATCAACTGTTCCAATATAATTTTTTCATAAATTTTACTTAGAGCTGGTAGTATTGAAATGGGTCGATAGTTACTGGGGTCTTCTTTGTTTCCTGATTTGAACAAAGGTATGACCTTACTAAACTTCATAAGATCGGGAAAGATACCTTTGTTCACACAGTTATTAAAAATTTCAGCAAGATATGGTGCAATAGAATATATAATATTCTTAATTATTTTAATCATATTGGCCCATATTCAAGGGCACTGCACTCCATCGCTTCACTCCTAATCATAGAACTATTTGATGATTCGAATAACTCCGAACGTCAGATTTCCAAACATTCCATAATCATAATAAATTACAATTTGAAAAAACGATAGGCTAGTTTACCAACTACTGCTACCAACTACGCACTACCGTGCACCTGACCAGGGTATGTCATGGGGTGCAGGCTCGAATTTTGCTCGTGGATTTTTGCAAATTCCATAATCCATTAATTCGGTGTGATGGAATGGCGCGAAAGAATGCCCGTGTATAAGGGCCATATAACTAAGATTTCCAAAATCCATTTCTTATTTGGTGATGGAGTGGCGCGAATGGAGTGCCCGTGAATCCTCATTCACTGACTCTGGGTGAAGTGCGCTCCCACTTACGACTGTATCGTCACTTATCAAGAGGGTGCCTAGTGTGACTTTTGTTTACTATCCGTATTCATTCGATTACTTTTCTCGTAGTTATGTCGCCAGGATGCGCTGCTTCAATGCCATACTTATTTACATTTTAGTAAACGTAATCGAATGACTACGAATAGTAAACAAAACTCACACTGGACACTCTGGTGAGATAACGGTCAAGCGGTTCCACTTTAAAAAAAAAATTATGCATACAGTTGTTAGTTACGTAAAATATAAGTTACCTAATTACTTTGTAACAATATAACTATTCAAATACTAGTTGTCGTCCGCGACATCGTTCGCGAAAACTACACTATCCCACAGGAACCTAGTGACTCGTTACCGGAATAAAAAGTATCCTATATCCTAGTCCGAGTCATGGTCTGTCTATGTGCAAAGTTTCATCCAAATCCGTTAATCCATTTTCACGTTATGCGCGGTCAAATAATCAGACAAACAGACAAAAATTCTAAAAACTGTTGGAACGTGTTCTGTTATCGATTCTAAGTATCCCCAGCCAACTTTTTTTCGTATATCTTCAATGTACAGACTTTCGACCCTCTTTAGCTTTATTATATGTATAGATAGATCGATAGATGTATAAATATATATATGTATAAATGTATAGATAGAAGATAAATGTTAACAAATAGAGAACATAACACACACAACCCAATTAATGTTCATACGGTTTTCTTTAATAATATTTATATAGCTGCGCTTTTCACTTGCTCGTTGTTATTTTTAGGTGTACCTATTAATTATACTGGTAAATATTTTGAATATAGTCATCCATGGACCATGTCGTTTCTGTGTCAGGAAGGTTTTTCGGGTAGTTATAAAAAAAATAAACATGGAAGGTTAAGGCAAGGAGCTTTCTAACCTAACCTACCACAGTCGGGGTGCTCTAAGTCGGCTCTGACATTAATTTCCAAAAGCGTAGTGAAATCGTTGAAAAAGCAAAAATAGAAGCGCAGGAGCACATTCACGTCAACTCGGAAGCAACGGAATGACATAACATAACTAGTAACAACATGGACGTCAAGCTGTCAAACTGGCGGAAAAAAAATATCATAGAAATATGATAATATAATCTAAAAACGTTTCATTTTTCATGTTTATGGCCGATTTTGACAACACACACAAACTCACTTATTTTCTCTATAAACACCTGTCTACACGAGTTAAAGCGCTTTATTTATGCATGGTTTATATAAAAATATACAACTTATTATTCTAAGTATACAACATACAACGCCAAGAAAAAAATATGTTAAAATAAAAGACGAAAAAATCCAAAGTCACCTCTAAACCATGATTATCTTTTTTTTACTAAAGTGAGAGATCGAGATTCAAAAAAATGCGTTTTTCAAATTTTGAGTCTGTAATCTACCACGGTAGCCAACTGCTGCGGTATTTTATAGCCCGATTGCCTTTTGTGCTATTGTTCATGAGAATTTGCTTTAGCACAGTTTTTTGTATCGAGCCATAAGACTGTAATTTGAGTTACAGTGTGTTTTTAGGGTGCCGTAGTCAACAAGGAACCTTTATAGTTCCGCCATGTCTGTCTGTCTGTCTGTCTATCCCCAGCCTAGCTCATAGACTCATAGTACTAGAAAGCTGTAATTTGGCATGGATATACATATTAATCACGCCGACCAAAGTGGTGAAGTAAAATTTAGAAAAATATTTTTTCAGGTTACCTCCTTTACACGTGAAGTGGGGATGTAATTTTTTTTTCTTGTCTACCCCATAGTATGTCGTTGGTTATCAATTTCAAAAATATTGCGGGTTTTTGGAAACAGTTTTTTGATTGAGACATCCGTTTTTATTAAGCTTTAAAATGTAAAATTTTGTTAGATTCAAGTATCCTCCCTCCCCCCCCTGCCAGCCAAATGGTTGTTTTTGGATACGTGAAAAAATTCACGGTAGTTGTATATATGACGAAGGAGACGAAAAGGAAAACTATCACAGCTAAGTAGGTTTTACAAGTTTACAAACTTATAAAATGTACTTGGCGAAGTACAAATTCCTCATTGGGAACTACTTAAATAACGTTGCCTGACAACGTGTGAAACCGGTAGTATCTACATTTAGGCATCGGTAAATAAATGTTCATAAAAGCCCTCTTCTCAGAGTCCGCATTATTGAGATGGGCTACAGAACCCTACACTGCGCGTGGCCCGACACGCACGCACGCC
This sequence comes from Eudonia mercurella, assembly GCA_963082485.1. Taxonomy (NCBI): domain Eukaryota; kingdom Metazoa; phylum Arthropoda; class Insecta; order Lepidoptera; family Crambidae; genus Eudonia; species Eudonia mercurella. The sequence goes on from OY720026.1 coordinate 20,306,993, forward strand.
GGTTTTATTAAGTAAAAACAGCTTTCTTTTAATAACAAAATATTAATAATATAATAGTATGTATTAGAACATTAGCTTAACTTAACTTAAATTTTCCAAAAATTGTTAATACAGAAACACTTTCACTGTAAAAAATTACGAGTCGTAATTAATAAGTGCTGGTGTGAGCTAACAAAACAAATAAACTGACAGCTACAACATTAAACAATAAAAATAAAACAAAGAAACGCAGTAACTAAGCAGCTGTAGGATATATGCAGATGGTGATTCAACCCAAAGAAACTGTGCAAACAGTTTTTTATTAGGGTTCCGTAGCCAAATGGCAAAAAACGGAACCCTTATGGATTCGTCATGTCTGTCTGTCTGTCTGTCTGTTTGTCCGTCCGTATGTCACAGCCACTTTTTTCCGAAACTATCAGAACTATACTGTTGAAACTTGGTAAGTAGATGTATTCTGTAAACCGCATTAAGATTTTCAGACAAAAATAGAAAAAAACCAATAAATTTTGGGGGCTCCCCATACTGTCAGACAGTTTCAGTAAACTCAAAAATTGTTTTTTCATCAAACCCATACGTGTGGGGTATCTATGGATAGGTCTTCAAAAATGATATTGAGGTTTCTAAAATATTTTTTTTCTAAACTGAATAGTTTATGCGAGAGACACTTCCAAAGTGGTAAAATGTGTCTCCCCCCCCCCCCCTGTACTAAAAAAAAATATATGATGTACATTGTATATATTATTATTACATGTATATATGTACATTACCATGCAAACTTCCACCGAAAATTGATTTGAACGAGATCTAGTAAGTAGTTTTTTTTATACGTCATAAAGTACGGAACCCTTCGTGCGCGAGTCCGACTCGCACCTGCCCGGTTCCAAAGGGACCAATAAGCAACGAGGTAGGTAAATCTACATAATTCTTCGTTATAAAAAGGAAGCAAACATGACTCATTAACACAGTCAAGTGAAAGTTGTAGTGTTAAATAAAATGTTGCTTGTTGGAATAGTTTTGTTAACAGTGTCCCTTTTGAACGTCGGTGGCGAAAATAATGATGCAATACCGTACGACTCCTTCAAAGGGTGTCCGATGTCTAATGCTCAATATAGGGAGACTGTAAAGAAAAATACTACTTTGTAAGTACCTTTTGTATCTTTTAACAAAAAAGTTTGTAACACAAATAACACGTAACTGTCCTCCTGTCTTATTTTTCTAAATTCTCTATTGTCGAATATTTGACTGCGATCTCATCTAATGGTAAGTGAAGATGCGGCCTAGTATGTAGCCTACTTAGAAAAAAAATACATACATAATCGTTATTGTCTTCAAAGTATTGATATTTTGCTAGGTGTGATTAGAAAAATATTGCACGCCTGGATATGGATGGCGATAATATAAGATGTTAGCTTCAACCACATTCTGCGAAGTGCTAATTCTGCGATGTGCACATTCAGCGAAGTGCTCTTTCAGCGAAATGCAAATGTTGAGAAGTGCCCGTCAGTATGTAGATATTATATGCAAACGTGAGACAGACGTGAAAATATATGCAAAGTATAATAATAATAAATTCTTAAAGAGATATTCAGTTGCGACTGATGAATTTAAGTAATTTCTTGATAATTTCTTGACGCTGTAAGGGAGAAAAGATCTGGACACTTGCTGAGTTTCTTGCCGGTTCTTCTCAGTACAAGATCTCCCGCTCAGAGTAGACTTACGAACCGATGGCATAATGACGTTCATAAGAGCTATTTGTAGCCTAAACTGAATAAATGATTTTGAATTTTGAATTTTTTGAATTTTGCAACTTTCACAAAGGCGTGTCGTCGAATGGCTCGGAATCATCTCGAGCTTCTCAGAACTTCGAAAAGGCACTTAAAGTCGTTGGTCCGTGCATTAGCAGCCGTAAACAGCCACTAATCAATGGTGGTTTATGGCCCGTTCTATCTGTAGTTTTTCCGTCGAAATGAAAGGCTTGGCCCATCAATGGGGACATAAAAATTAATAAATCGTAAAGCTTCTAAATAGATAATTATTGGAATCGGGCGTTACTTTGCAGAAATCCATGGTATAAAAAAGTGTTATTGAAAAAATATTTATTTATTTATTTATTATTCCTTCTTTTATTTTTTCTTATATAAATTTACATTTTTAAATATTTTCTAAAAACAAAATAAGTAAAACATTTAAAAATATAAAAAAATAAGGGTCCGCCGGCATCGGGACCAGGATCCAAGCTACCGGTGGTTAGGGCTCCAGAGACAGGAACCTCCTCACAATGCTTGCCGTATCGAGGAGAACTGCCTTCTGAATCAGGCCCTTGATCCAGCCGCCTAACGAGAGCTTCATTAGATGTTGATCGAGGCTCTTGGCCATCAGGCCGTTGGCTGTAACAACAATCGGTACGATGACAGCCGAATCCACACTCCACATACCTATCAACAACCTCGTGTGCTATGTCGAGATATTTGATTTGTTTCTCTTTCTCAGCTTTCACGAGGTTCTCGTCATGGGGAATGGTGATATCGACAATCATCGTGCGGCGCGCTAATTGATCTATCACCAATGTCAGGCTTATAATTATTATTACCATACAAATACAAGCGTCCCAGATACAAGAGTTACTTAAAACTAGTTAGTATATATACACATTATATGTAGTGTAGTAATTCCGCTAAATCACAGTAGTTATCCAGCTTGGACGCAGTGGGATGCATGCAGAGGAGGGCGTTGCAGGAGTTAGCGAAATTAACACTACATATAATATTATTTTAATAACATTTTTGTAAGGTTATAATATGTTTGTAGTTGGTGCGTCAATCAGATACAGCCCTGCGACCCTAAGGAAGGGCGACGCGTGGACGGATCTTGCAACAACTTGAAGTATCCTAGCCGAGGAGCCACGCATACACCCTTCTACAGAATGTTACCGGCTGTTTTCGACACAGGTATACATTTGAAATACTATGGTGACTGTATATAACGGACCCGGACGAAGGGCTTATTGTTTAAAATCAACCTCTATCACGATACCTTTCAAAGGTGTTTACGCTTATCATTTTGCATAGACGATTCCAAATAAATGTCAAATTGACGATGTCGTTCATTCAACATCATTCAAAAGCGCGTCGCGATCGCACTCTCTGACACTTGTGAATTAGTCTGAAATTCTTGAATAGCTTTCAAATGTCAAATTGAAAGGTATCATAGGTCACACGGAAGGGAAGTGCAGTTTATTGGTTTTTTTTTATATCTTATGGGTTAGCAAAGTGCCTTCGTTTCACCTGATGTTGAGTGATGACTTATCATTATTATTATTATTGGCCTTAGCCAATGGTGGAAGCGCACTTCACCCGGGACCCTCAACTACTAAGACACTGGCAATCTTCAATAATATAGTAATAACATTAATTATATTTTCGTTTTATATTAGGTACTATGTAATAATTAAATTTTATCAAAATAAATTATAAATAGTAAGTATCTGCTAGTAATAAGGAAGTAAGTACTAGTAATAAGGAAACAACGAACTAATTAAGACAAAAAAGTTTAATTACAAGTAAATTTATTCCGAATGATTGTTAGGTAGGTAAGTACCTGAAAATGAGCTACCTAACGTCATAAAAGATTGCAATTGTAAAGTTGTCTTTAAAAGTAAACTTAAGTATAATTTGTATGTGCACTTTAATTACAAAAACCTGAAAACAATTTGAACTCTTGCTTTTCAAATTGAAAGTTGTTCGTAACAAAATTTTCGTTAAGGTAAACATAAAGAAATTAATAATAATTGCTACAAAAAAATACAATGTGTATTTGTAAGCAAAGGATACCAGTCTCAGCAAAAGGTGCTGAGCTAGGCTCAGCGCTGGTTCTCAGTCTGACCCTTAGGGTGGATGATCGGACAAGGGATAAATAAAGATTAATGGATGGATACTTATGAGGCTTCTTTGTATTTTAAATTATTACATGTACGGTTAAAGAATTTACAAAATTCACTTACAGAGAAAAGACAATGTTGTATACATAAAAGTTTGATTAACAATAGTACTGACTAGCATTTTTAAAAAGGTAGGTAAGTAGATTAACAATAAAGTACACACACCTAATATAATTCTATGTAAGTATATTGTTTGCTTATGTATATACGTAATGTAATCTAATACCTTTATCTTATCTTATCTTATCTTAGTGGGGCCTGTGAGGTTTCCCTCTTGCAGTAGCACTTCGACCCATCGGGATCTTTTGTGCAACCCCGTCCTTTCACTCTTCTTCCTCTGTAAAGATAGATGCCATAAGTTTGGCCACGTCCTTAAGAGCGAAGAGCCTGAAGTCCTCCGGTCTCGGATAAGCCGACCCCAGGAGTCCCATTCTTTTCCTAGCCAGAGAGTCGCAGTCACACAGTAGGTGCTGCATTGACTCCATTTCCTCTCCACATGCCCTACACAAGTTATTTGTTGATAATGCATTCTGTGGAGCATTTGTTTTGTGGCATAGTGCCCTGTCAAGGCACCGATGGTTAATCGGGCCTGTCTTCTACTGCCTCCGCATATGAACTTACTCCGTCCTAAGGCGTTTTCACCTAGGAAGGATTTGGAGTGTTTCATACCCGGCTGCTCTTTCCATTCGATGCCGTGCCTGTTTTTGATGTAATCTTTTAAGGCCTTGTTGATGGTACTTGGTGCAAGTGCCACGAACGGCTCTGGACCAATAAGCTGGGTCTCTGAGCCCTCCCTGGCAAGTGCATCTGCCATCTCGTTGCCGTGGATTCCCATATGGCCTGGGACCCAGATCAATCGCACCTTGTTATGTCCACCTAGCTTGTTTAAAGCATTGGTGGTTCTAAATCTAATACCTTTAAACGAGCAATTCTTGTATATATTTAAATAATCTGAATCTCGGAAACGGCTCCAACGATTTTCATGAAATTTAGTGTGCAGGGGGTTTTGGGGGCATAAATATTATTTAAAAAAAATAACGAGCAAAGCTTGCTCGTCCAGGTACTGTATATTTGTAAGTACAATTTCTAAATTTCAAAATTCTTCAATACATTTTCAACCATTTGACAATGAGCAATTTTCTAACAGCCCAAATTAAAAATTAAAAATTAGTTCAAAAAAACTCGATAGATGGCGTTTTATTAAAACCGAGCCGTACATAGAGGCTTCAATAAATTGTGCAGTACACAGACTGAACTTTTGCTTGTCAACCAAAAAAAATAAAAGTGAGTATTTTCATTTGACCTATTCCTATTTTCCAGAATTTTAATTTTATTTTATTTTCATTTTTAAAAGGCAATGGAATAAATATTACGCAGCCATACACGTGCTCTCCATGGACTCGCCTTTTACTAAGCGCCATCTATGAAGTCATTTGGAACTAATTTTTTTTTTTGGGGGGGTCGGAAAATCGCCCATTGGTCAACTATTAAACAGGCATTACTTAGTTATTGTGAAAGTTTGAGGGATCAATGGAGTAATGTATGTAACTCCGACGATGAAGATAGTGAATGACGTATTTATTGTTATGTATAATTATATTCTAATACCATTGTACATACAATAATTAATTCAATTTCGACTTGTATCCGTGTGATAAATGTTATTGATATATGTCGTTTTTATCGCAATAAATAAATAAATAAACCATATAACTTAGTGATAAAGTTCAAAGTCTTTTGAGGACATTTGACAGTTTTATATAGGGTGATGTGATAGGCGTCTACATGTATTCTGTAATTTCAAGATGACGGTGGTTTCGAGCCTCGTAAAGCGAGTGATGGAGGTCCCCTGCCGCTCGCCCGGTACTTACGCACCAGTTTAGTCCCCGAAGGCAAAGTCCCCGATCAGACGTTTACGCATTTGGTCACCCACATTCTGGTGTTCCACACAGCTGATTTAGTCTCGCTTCAAGATACCGGTAAGTTTTTATACTATGATTTATTGGTATATACTTTTGATTTTTCGCATTCCGTTTTAATCAAAGGTTAAATTATAAAGGAAATTTACATAAGCTCTTTATATAGGTATAATAGACATACCTTCATACCCGACGTTTAGACCGTGTTGCACCAGTCGTGGTCGCACATCAGTCAGCCGGGCTGACATCAGTCATCTGGTCATCAGTCAGCCTACGATCACGACTGGTGCAATTTAGATGGATAACAATCCATAGGGGAGGCTCGAGGCTCGAGACATAAAATGAGGTGGTGATGTGGTGATGACATAATCCTTCCATTATTAGTTAACTACATCGTATGGAGGCCTTATTGCTGCCTCCCGAAAGGAAAGACCGACCCTCAGTGCGTGCCCAATGAAGTACCGGTTCTTGACCCGGTGCACCGGTTCTCTGGCATTCGTTGCCTGAACATGACGAGACCGGAGACCTTCCAGACATCGGGATGCCTTAAGAATAGCACTTTACCAGAAAGAGTAAGTAAAAGACATATAATTACTCGAGAGTCAAAGCAAAAGGGCAATTAGTTAGCTAGCCTATTCACAGTTCTCCTGATGGCAAGGGAAACTGCTAGTTGTGTTTTTTTACAACCAGAAGTTAGCATGCTTATAGCTCCGGTTCCCTATCTGGAACATAGGGAGTGGACTATACGTAAAGTCAAAGTCATCTTTTTTATTCAAATAAACTTTAAAAAAGTGCTTTTGAATTGTCCATATATTTTTATTTCTACTACCTATTCAGGACGTCTTTTTTATAACTGTGGAGAAGAATGGGCGCAAGAAACTCCAAGTTTTAATAGAAGTAACGACATTAACAAAAAAAGTATTTCGTTACCAAATCATACAATATTTAACTTAATACATTTACGATTAAAAACTTTCAAGAGCTCGGAGAGGTCGGAGAGCCTGGTCCATGGGGTGACTCTCTTGAGCCACTAGTCTTATGAGTACTGGTTGAGGAATGCACTTCGGCGAGTTCCAATCTGGCGTTATGAACTGCTCATACATAATCGGCTCGTTTTGGAAGTTTGGTTTTTTTTTCTTAATTTATCTGGCTATCTACCACCATATTTTGTTTATATTTTTCTATTCAAATATTAATAATAATACTTATTTCAGATAGTTTCCTCAACACCTTTATTAGATTTATCAATGATGTATGGAAACCATATAGAATCATTGTTGAAAAAAGGCAGATCATTTAATAAAGGTATGCTCAAATATGAAATTGAAAATGGAAGAATATGGCCACCAAGTACCAAGACTAAGATTGATTTGTGCCTGCTCAACCAAAAACCAGCTGAGACAAGGTGTCATGCGACTCGTAAGTTATTTTGTTTTATGTATAAACGAACGATGGCATAGGATTTCTATCTAGTATCATCACAAAATAAGGAGACCCCAGAAGGTAAGCTTAATAGATAGATACCGCGCTCAAGCATCGCACACATAAGACACTCTCAAGGAGACGGATCTTCGCAACAGCTGCGCTCTTTTGTTCTGAACTGTTCTGTGCGCGGTTGTATAAAGCTTAACTTCTGCAGTCTCCTTACTTTGTGGTACCATGCCCAGGTTTTGACTTATATCTTCTGTAAATACAGTCGTCAGTTGTATACTCACAAGTACATGTCATATGCTATATTACTGAGTGCGCTTGTTTATCCTTTAGACATAATATACCAATAATTATGTATGTAGGTAGTTTATGATAAGAGAGATATGGATACTGTTTTAATGGATTATGTCTCAAGTCTGTAAACAGACTTTACAGAACATAATTATAGCTACGTAGCATGTATTTCTCCACAGCTGAAGATGGCACCAACACTCTTCTGGGTATCAATCTGTTCTCAATTTGGTTTTGGAGGAATCACAACCGTATCGCTGAAGCCCTCGCTGACATCAATCCTTGTTGGGACGACGACAAGCTCTTCTACACCGCGAGAGACATCAACATTGCCACAGCAGCACAGATCGTGTTGTACGAACTGTTTTCACTGCTTATGGGTACTTATTACTAGCTCATTTTATGTCCCCACTTTTTGTTTCCCCTAAAGGACTTTTCACGGGCCCTAGTGGCTATGATAGCTGACCTCCGATAGGAAATGGCGATGAAGAAGCAGAAGAAAGGACTTATGTGTCCGCATTTGCTTTTTCTTTTGATATAACCTGTGATTTCCATCTTACCATACCAGACTATGAACTGCAACTTTTTTTTACCTCAAAGATATATCTTACATACCTACGAGCCTTGACATTCTTGACAACCAACCCAAAAATTGTTATCTTTAATAAGTACCATTTCATACTGAAACCAGCTTTATCGTTTAATTACCAAATTTACTTATATTCATTACCTTTTAAAGTACGCAGTACGCTTCAAAACGTAAAGGTAATCTGTGGATAACGTTGTTGGTTACACAATTAGTAAAGTTACTATAAGTTAGTTTATAAAACCCTTTGTATACTCATTTAAATTGTATAACCGTTTGTTATCCCAAAAAAAATATATATATAAAGATTCAAATTGTTCAAGATATCAATTAGTTCTGATTTCTAATAGAGTACAACTTTAAAGTTTCTAAATTTAGGAAACGATATGCCTGATTTATTGTTTATTTCATGATTCCGAATTAAAATTAAAATTAGTTTATTAAAGTTGTATTAACATTTTAGGGGAAAATAACTTAATCAGAGACAATGTGATATCATCAGCACCGGGATTCAGAGATCTTTACAATGAGCAAAGTGTACCTCAGCTTGCTTTAGAATATCCCTTCGCAGGACGGTGGTTCCACAACATGCAAGAAGGCACACTAAAGTAAGTACAATACTGAATAATCTCACAAAGTAGTTTGGTAGAGAAGCAAACTAAATGTGCGTGTTCACTAGATCCTGCCAACTTGGAACTTGGTGCTTGGTACATAAAACAATAGCTAAAACAACTACTTTGCTGTGCTATAAACGCTTGTGGAATGTCTTTTGTAAAGGCACAGGAAGCCAAGGATAAGATTTTATGACATATTATCTACATAATGTAACTACAAGTGATAAAAAGAAAACTTTAAAAACAAACACTATAGTGATAGTAAAATTTTAACCGCCTCTGTGGTATAAGTAGCTAAGACCACCGGTCTTAGTCCCAGAGGTTGGTTCGGTACCCAGCGGACACATGTTTGTGTATTTAGTTTAGTTGGTGGAAGGGCTTGTTGGTCTGCCTGGCTAGCTACCACCATATTATCTAATTATGTCGCCATAACTTCAATGTTGTAGCAGTGTTGTGTCCCGGCAGCTAGAGATATGCTAATCTCTCTTCTGATCTGTGATATGATAGCCAGTGCCCCAGTAGTTCAGGATGCCGAGTAAAGTGCGCTTACATCTTCGGCCCTATCACCATTTAACATCAGGTGAGATGAAGGCAAGTGCTTACCCGTACGTAATTTTGTTAAAACAGTTGTAGGTACTTTAAGGGATATTGTTGTATTAACTACCTTACAGCCTTAACAGGGTTACTTGATGTAATTGTCGACTTGTCTTTAAGAAAAAGGTAACAAAATTACGTATTCCAGGATGTATGACAAGGACGGATATTATCTGAAGGACTTCCCAATAGTGAATTTAACATTGAGGACAGGATTCCTAGCTGTAGACGATAACATAGACTATCTGACACAAGGCAGCTTCAGACAGCCCTGCGCAAAAAGCGACTATATTGTTGACCCCGATGTAAGTATTCATCATCAGCGTATACTAAACCATTGCTGGACATAGGTCTTTCTAAGTGCACGCCACTGAGCACGATTCGCGGCTACTCTCATCCAGCTCTTGCCAGCCTCTTTGCAAAGATCATCGCTCTACCTAGTCTGAGAGCGCCTTACACTAGTTTTGCTAAAGCGGTCTCCACTAGAGAACCCCACTAGTTTACCCCAACAGTTTTCAGTGCTGCTGATGTAAGTATTGCACAGTGTAAAAACTCCGCATGTGATGACAGCTTAATGCCTGGACGTTGTTCTTCTCTCCCACCACACAGTTAACCCAAGCTAGGTCCAAGGAGGTTTGGAGATTCTTGTTAACCAGCTCGACTTGGTAGTTGAGCAGCACTAGTTCGGTCAAAGAGGATCTTCGAAAATTTTCGATGTCCATTTCAGCGATGTAAGGTGGTCATAGCAAGTTTCAATGTCTTTTTTTAAACTCCATCCAGCTTAAATGGTTTTCAATTTAATGATGCAAGGGAATATTATCAAAAAAGTATTTAAGTATAGTAGGAACAGATATTTTCATTAAAAAAATCTATTATATTTGGCTAGTTTACAACGTAACTTAAAATAATGTTTTTATTATTTTTTAGATTTCTGAGGTTGGTTTGGGTGGACACCAACTTGCGACAGATATATTGACAAATGACTTGGCGAAAAACAGATATTTTGGTTTCAAGCCTTATGTTAAATATAGAAAGCTTTGCTTTGGCACTGAAAAATTAGATGATGTTTTTGACCCTGAGGTAAGCTTCTTACATTTTCTACACTAAAAAGCTTTAGTTGTCACCATCATTGTTCCCAGCTCATTTATGTCCCCACTGCTGGGGTACGAGCCATCCCTATGGATGGATAAGGAGAACGGGCCATAAACCATCACGCTTGCCCAGTGAGAATCCGGGACCAACGGCTTTACGTACCTTCGCAAGCAAGGGGTAGCTCGAGATGGTGAAATTTTTGGTCACCCATTCGAAGACCTTGTTACATTTTTATGATAGTTTAAATAGATAGATGATTATATAGAATGATTAATAAGGCAGAAAAATTGAAGTTCATGTTATGCAGTATGTTAAAAATCATGAGCCCTGAACGAAATCCCTTTACGACGCGAATTAGCATTATTATTTTTTCATGAACCAAACTCGTATTATATTAAAGTTACAAAGTTATTCAGAAATGCTACATCTCATTCTTAAAATACACTCCATAACATATGTTATGCATAAGTTATTTAAATACATAATTAGTAAAAACTTCTTTATTTGCCAATGCATGTGCGTACATTCATTATATTAACACTTGATGCAATATTTTGTATATGTTTAAATATACAATGTGTTTTTCACCTCAAGTTTTTTTCCTTCAAAATCTGGGTGGAAATGAGCATTTTCCCCGCTTGGGTGGAAAAGGTTTTTGAATTTAGAACGTGACTTATGGAGCGCAATAGGTGTGACAGTATAATACGAATTTAGAACTTGTTAGTAGACCCCTAACTTTTCTTTCTTAAAAATAGTTATTTGTTATGCAAGGCTGGAAAGTTGTTGTTTCGCGCGAGTGCTTGTATTGAAACCCGAGCAAGCGAAGGTTTCTAGGATTGAACCACGAGCGAAGCGTTCGAAAGAAGAATCCTGAGCGTAGCGAGGGTTTCAAGGCACGAGACGCAAAACAACTTTGCTGACGAGCAAAACACACAATTTTTACTGCGATAAAATGGTGGATAGAAGAAAAACAGTTGAACTTTATCACACTAATATTATAAATGCGAAAGTTGTGTGTTGTGTGTGTGTGTATATTTGTTGCTTCTTCACGCTGCAACGGATGGATGGATTTGGATGAAATTCTGCATACAGATAGTTTATAACCTGGATTAACACATAAGATACTTTTTATCTCGATATTCCTACGGGAACGGGAACCACACGGGTGAAACTGCGAGCGGCCGCTAGTTATAAATAATATTGTTTAGCGGATAATCAAAAGTGTATTATAAAACTAGTGGACCCGGCGGATTTCGTATACGTACCGCTTTGACAGTTTCAAATGTCTGTCAAAATTTCAATGAAGTATAAAAAAACTACCAAATAGGTTCTATTCCCAACATCAAATCCAAGACCTAAGTAGTAAATTATGAGTTTTATTCCTGTGAGAATATCGGAATAACAACTATTCTATGTATTAATCCAGGTTATAAACTATCAGTATGCTGAATTTGATCCAAATCCATCTATCCGTTGCATCGTGAAGAAGCAACAAATATACACACATACAAACTTTCGCATTTATAATATTAGTACGATTGATTGGGACGAATCAAGACAAACCGACTGTAATGTGACTCATCATTAACCAGAGAAAATAATATACCTACATCAAACTTGGCTGTATGGGCTTAGATCCCTATGCCTTTTCTATTTGGAGGAAAAATTATTTTTAAGAAAGAAAAGTTAGGGGGTCTAACAAGTTCTAAATTCGTATTATACTGTCTCTTTTACACACTTATCAGTGTGAGCGGGACGGCACAATACGAAGTTCGAATTTCTTATTTCGCAGTATAAGAATAGTGCGCACCTTAATGTTCATAGTCACGTTCTAAATTCAAAAACCTTTTCCACCCAAGGGGGGAAAAGCGCTTTTCCACCTAGATTTTGAAGGAGGAAGTAAGCCTTTCGAGCAAGTTTTTTTTTTAGACCAAACCGAATATAACACCTACCAAATGGCTCTGAGGCCGGTAGTCTGTCATAGACCACATAGGCGTTTGTAGATTTATAATACGTTCTTTTTATCTTACAGAGACTTGAACTCCTCCTAAATCATTACAAATCCATAGAAGACATCGACCTTCTAGCTGGCATATGGTTAGAGAAACATATAGACGGAGGCTTTATTCCAGAGACCCTGTACTGCATTATGTCCAAACAACTGAGACGGACTTTGGTCTCGGACAGGCATTGGTACGAAAGCCCGAATAGACCCAACGCTTTCACCATTGGTAAGTTTTTTTTTTAAATTAATTTATTCCTTTCCCCCTTTATTATCGTAAAGGGTCTTTGTAACACGATAAAATGCAATAGTACAACTTAACCTACCTTAATTAACTTACACTATACATTTTTGTTTCTATTGTTGGCTAGCTTTACATTTTTTGTGACATATTTGATGAGATCTTTCCTAAAGTAATTATTTTCTAAAACTGAGCTTACATTTTCTGCGTTAACATTTTTATCCATTTATGGTCTAGATCGTGCCTCAATCTGTCATTGATTGGACAGTCGAATACCAGGTGAGGCACGTCTTCACTCTTATTCGTACCGCAGGCACACAGCGAGCTGTCCTTGCACTTAAACCTGTGCAGGTAATAGGAGAAACCGCCGTGCCCTGTCAGCGCCTGTGTAAGGTGGTAGTTAATGTCTAACTTCCAGACTGTAGCGTAGGCCTTTATGGCATCCGGGAAGAAGATTCGTGTTGTGCCGGCCGTGTGATGTGTTCGATACCGTTCATTCCATATGTCGAGAGATGCCTGACGAATGCATCTCTTGACATATGATATTGGACACCGGTCGTAATGCGGCCTTCTCTTCAACTTTAGGGCTGCTTCTTTCGCTAGCTCATCAGCGTGCTCATTTCCCGGCAGCCCCGCATGTGCCTTAATCCAGAAAAGGGAAACTTCCTTTTTCTAGATCAGGGTTAAGCCCAGGTTCCTCCTTGTCTTTACTGCCAGGAGATGAGGAGACTTGATGTTAGTTATTGTCTTAAGCGCAGCCCTAGAGTCACTGTAGATGCCAAACGTAGATTCTTTCCTCCCGAGGATTTCACTTGTAAGTTCAATTGATATGAATAATATTATTAACTAGCTGTGCCCTGCGGTTTCACCCGCGTTAATTAGCGACTGTTCCACACCTATTAGTCATAGCGTGATGTAATATAGCCTTTCTCAATAAATGGACTATTCAACACAAAAAGAATTTTTCAATTCGAACCAGTAGTTCCTGAGATTAGCGCGTTCAAACAAACAAACAAACAAACAAACAAACAAACAAACAAACAAACAAACTCTTCAGCTTTATAATATTATATAGTATAGATAATAATAAATCTTTGTTTACAACAACTTTAAGCAATATAAGTATTTTAATAAACATAGTAAGATACGGTTGAACGATAACGCCTGTGCTAGTTTATTAAAAAAAACTGTGTGACAGACGCAAACGCCTTCCCTCAGGCATAATGAATATTTAAATAAAAATGCCAAACAATTGTTGACAGGTTATGAATTTTGAACATTTTAACAAGGTTATGAATTTGACATTTTGAAACTGAAAATGACCAGAAACAATCAGCGGACTCAAAAAAAAATTGGACCATTAATGCCTACCAACAAACCTTATTTTTTATTAGCATCATCAAATTATATAAAGACAATTATATAAAAATTAGAACCGATATAGTTACACACATAAAATACTATATTATTTTACAGATAGTTTCGGTAATATTAAAAACATGTATTTTCGCTTGTGGAATTTAATTGTAAAAAAAGTTATTTTTATGTATGTTATTTTTATTATTTTATATTTTTTATGAGGTAATTTCATTTGAAACATAATTTAGTATTAAGATGATTGTTATATTATTTTTAGGTCACACTAAAAATATTATGTATACTGGGCCGTAAAGAAAAAGGGTCGGTTAGAAAATCTTCAATATCTTCAAAAGTACCTACCTGACTTATCTTAATGAAGTAAAGACCCACTTGCTAGAATTTCATTTGCCATAATTTCATCTGCTATACTGGTCAACAGACATAATATTGTTTCTCATAATTTCATATGTCATACTCATTGTTTACTATATTAGTCACGTGCTAGAAACTTTATTTCCCATAAAGTAAATTTCAATAACATCATTTGTAATCATCGTTGTGAGCCGTAATTATCATATGCCATAACATCATTTCCCATCGAAATTGCTTTTAGAAAAAAATCATAAAATCAGTTTAAACTAAATGATCAATAGGTTTAGGGTTGGTTAGGTTAGGTCAGGCTAGAACATGAAAAACGACCCACGAGCCGAGCGAGCGAAGCGAGCGTGCCGAGGCAGCGGCCGGCGAAGTGCCAGAAAGCCAATCGCTTTGCTTGGATGTATTCAAAATTAATTTAGTATGGCGTTGAAATATTCTGTTAAATAATATCATTGCAAATAATAAAATGGATAACAATACGTATGGCACTCGTATCATTATGGAATCTAATGTACGGGCAAACAAGAGTATGTCACATAACTTTTATGGTAAACAAACAATTCGGGCAAATGAAATTCGGCCAAGTAAAATTCGGGCATATGAGTTAAATTATTGCTTATATTTTTCGGGCAAACAGTAGACAACCACTTTTGAATATATTGAAGATTTTCTAACCGACCCTTTTTCTTTGCGGTCCAGTGTAGTTAAAAAACTTTTGGGAATACAACAGTGCTCTATATACATTTTTTTTAATGATTTCTGGCATTTTTTGATGCAGAACGAATCTGATTTATAGTGTTTTAATTACGACACAAAATCTCAAAATCAAAGTCTAAATTATGATAATTATATAAATTACATACTATAAAATATAAAAATATAAAAGTTAGCCCTTGAAGTCTAATAATATTTTATTTTATTAGAAATTAATTCCTTGTCATTTTATTTATGTAATGTGTTAAATTTTCAGAGCAACTATTGGAGGTAAGGAAAGCCACTGTGTCAAAATTGTTATGTGATGTTGCCGACACAGTCACACAAATACAACCGAATGGATTCCTAAGAGACGGTCCTGAGTAAGTTCTACTACTTTGAATAGCCAGTCTCGGATTCACTAGGGGACAAAAGGTCCCCCAACATGACGCGCAACACGCAATCAACGTGATGCTGCAACGTTGCCCGGTGTCCCGCATCATGCCCCGCAACATTTTACGTGACGCGGGACATGTTGCTTGCTCCCGAAGCTCCGAGAGCGGGCACATGTGTCCCGCGTCAGTGTAGCGCCGTTTATTGCTAAATGTAGACGTGTGCGCAACGTGCTCTTAAACCTGTCGATAGTGCGGGAAAATGGAACGGTATTTAAATTGATGACATTCGCGCAAAATTTGCAAATGATCCGTCAGATAACCGAAGATCACTTAAAATATTTACTCTTGTTTCTCGTTCTATTAAGTAATTAACGCATCCACCACCTTTTCTTTCGCTTACGCTTCTCTCCCGAAATAAGTATGTACGCAGCACTGATCGCCACAATCTCCTCGGGCGACATTTCTATAGACACTGACTGGTGTGACCTGCAAAATGTTCCGCATAGTCTCTCGGGACATTCAAGTAGTTGTCGAGCAACATGTTCCGCAACATATCCCTCCGTTTGTCCCCTAGTGTATCCGAGGCTTTAAACTGTCCCACAGCTGGGCAAAGGCCTCCATCATCAATCAAGTCATCATCAGAATTGATGGGTAATGGCTTAATCTATACCCTTACCAAACGTGGGTTGGTGTTCACAAACCCGGGCTATGCATCAAAAAAATCTGAAACACACTTTGCCCGACCTGAGAATTGAACTCGGGACCTTCGGGTATCGGGCCGAACTTTGCCACTTGGCCTACGAGGCGTTTACTATATATAAACTTTATTATCTATATATTAATACGTGAAGCAAAAACTTTGCATCCGTTTTTACGAAAATTGCGCGGATGGAGGAGTATGAAATTTCGCACACTTATAGTTTACATAGAGAAGGTTATCCGAATGTTAATTTTTTTTTAAATTATGAATAAAAAATACATTAAATCAACAAAAACAACATTACACACACTACCATGTATTTGACACACACGCACATGTATTTGACACGCACGTTTTGTTTGTCTTTAATGCGGCCGACATCTGTCAATGCCAATCCAAACTCACATTCTATCTTTTTTAATTTTTCATTGCTTAGGATACAATCCGTGCAGACTTAATAACATTACGGTCGAATTTCGACCACTGGGCAAACACTATTTTTATTGAATACTCAAACTTGTTCCCACTTCAGTATATACCCAAATGACAAGCAACTGAATACATTAATCTAATGTTTAAATGTATATTAGTAAAATGTTTAAATAATTTTTAACGCAAATTTTGTTGCGAACAAATTACAAAAACACAAATGTTGAAAAAATTTCCACGAGCAGGATTTGAACCTGCACCCTTCTGACATTCCGGGTCAGGTGCTCTTCCAATTGAGCTATCGTGGTTCTAACCAGCCCGCCGAAATTATTCAACACTATTTACTTTTTACTTTAAAAGCTAAAGGCGCCCATTCAATGTCAACAACTACCGTCATTAACACCTTAGAAGTTGAGCCCAGATACTCCGGGTTTCAAGCTATGTGCTGTCAACGGCAACCGGCACGTGTTAAAACCTTATAGACTTCTTGGCGGGAAAGTGAAGAGTCATGTCTGCGGTTTTGTTTTATTTTATAAAATTTGTGTTATGTCGGATATTAATGTGAAATAATGGTGGATTATTAATCGTTAAGTGTTCCTGAGTGTGCATGAGTGTTGGCAAATGAAACAAAACAGTGCAAAGTCACTTTTCAAATTCTCTCAAGAAGTCCGCCCGAGGACTTAGTAAAGCCCCACATCTTTACTGAGATACTCGAGGGGTTGGGGGGTATATCATTTCTCACTTCTCATTTCTATTATCATTCATCATCATCATACATGAAAGAAATATTGTTTATTTAAATATTATAAGACTTTTTCATTGGCCAAATGCTTGTGCAAAGCCATAAAAAAATTAAAAAAAACTTATACTTTTTATATTTATCTTTTGTTGTTAAAGATTAAAAGTTCTTAGTATAGGTACGTAAGTAAATATACGTTGCGAAACTCGAAACAGTGCCTGGTGTGAGTTTTATTTGATATTCTGATCGAATGTCAACTCACATTAGGAACTCACGCACACAAAAATTAGTATAGCATTGAAGCAGCGCCTCCTAGCGACATACGAGAGGAGTAAAAATTTTGTCATACAATTTTGAATTGAATGAATGAATAAATACGGACAGTGAACAAAACTCACACTGGGCATTTCGATCGGACGGCACGTAACAAATCGTCGTCTAGGAGGATGTTTTGCCCACGCCCCGGCTGAGATGCTATCCCATAATGAATGCTTTACCTTAAGCGTAATATTTTCATATAATAAAATTTCACTACAAAAAGAAATAACTGAGCTCGGGTTTTGTAGCTCAGCGGTCGGAGAAATGGACTGGTAATCCAAGGGTCGTTGGTTCGATTTCGACTCGAGCTTCCTGAGATTAATTGATTTTTTGTAGTAATTTTTTTTCTTGTTACAGCACATATTATAGCATAATGCAAAAAAACATTTTTTATGTTTCAGCAATGAAATATGCAACTGCGACGAGTTGCCAGGAATCGATCTAAGCGCATGGGAAGACCGCTCCTGCTCTGACCTTCAAGGCGGTTGCAGGCAGAGATAGTGCTCACGTGACTGTAGAGAAAGAATAAAAAGAATACATATTGCTTTATACAACTGAACCTTGAATGCTATTTTGAAACGTCCAGATGCCTTAATGTTGACATTTAGAAAACTTAACTTGTTACTAAAACAATATGCCTATAATCGCGCAAGTTTCATTATTTAAAATATTAAAAGAGTCAGTCTCAGTGACATAGTTCTGACATTTTCCCTGCAGATAATCATAGACACAATCACAGTTGCAGAACTCTGTAATAGTTAAAAAGTCATGACTTTATTCATATATTTTTTTTATCAATTTGTAATGGACCTTGCAAATAAGTGTTTTATTCTGAGTCAATACTTATTTGTGCTTTCTACTTTTCCTTGTCCCGACACTAAACATTCTTATTAGATAAGTCTATTCAGCCTATTGCCGTCCAATGCTGAACGTAAGCCTCCCCTAAAGAGCTTTAGGTTCTGCGCAGTTCGCATCCATCCACCATCCGCCATCTTTTTCAAGTCGTCGGTCCACCGCACAGCAGGGCGTCCAACACTGCGTTTGCCTAAACGCGGTCTCTTCACTCTAGGACATGTCTGATGTCTGAGGACTGTCCAACGATCATCGGATCAGGCTGTGCTAATATATATATTTTTTGTAAGTCTCTTACGGGTAAGCATTTCCTTCCTTACCTGATGTGAAGTTATGATAACGCCGAAGGTTCATGAATCTTCAGCTAATGAGAAACTGGCTATCGATCTTATCTCTAATTGTTGGAACGCAACAATGCTACTAGCTTTGATGCTTCCGCCATGCTTCCGCCACATATTCTGATAAGGCGCTACCAAGATGGTGATAGCTAGCCAGGTAGACCAAAACCTAAATACCAGCCCTACCACCAACCGAAATGCTAGGAATCGAACCCGGGACCCCTGAGTCAGATATTAATGATCTTTATCACTAGACTACAGCGACGGTTAAAATTGCTGCAATGGTGTATTTGTTACCTACCTACCTACCTAGAAAATTCGGATTTAGGCCTTTTTGTGAGCATAATATTCTCAAAATATTACATTCGCAAGATATTATATTCGCAAGATACTATAGTTTAGACAATCATCGAGATTAAATTAAATTTTATTCTAAATAATACATAAATTGATTTAAAATTTTCCAGAATACGATGATGTCTCACGATAAGAAAATTAAATTAATTAAAAATCAAAAAGGTAAGCCTGCTATCTTGTTTAACGGCTATAAATATGTATAATTTTTTTTAAGATAATGAAAATAGTACCTACAACAAATTGGAGGTGCTTAGCTGTAACTAGAGAGACTGCAAGACTTCAATTACGATATACTTCAAGGAAAATGTCGTCAAGCCTCATCATACGTGCATAAAAATAATAAAAAATAAAAAATAAAAACAAAATTAAACATAAAAAAGCAAACAAAATTATCAAACAAAAAACAAAAAAAAATACAAAAAAAAAAACAAACAAAATAAAAAAAATAAAAATCATATCAAACATATTTTTTGTTGAAAATAATATTTTTTTAAGTTCACTTAGAAAATAAAATTATTTTTGTGTTCACTTGTACTTGTAATATTTTGCGAATATAATATCTTGCGAATGTAATATTTAGAGAATGTAATATTAGGCTGACAAAGGAATTTAGGTAAGTAAGTAAGTAAGTAAATAGCCTTTAACTGTCACACTGCTGGGCAAAGGCCTCCATCATTGAAATCAAGTCATCACTTCTAACGAAGGGTATTGTTTTAATCACCACGCTTGCCAAATGCAGCTTGGTGATCACAAACCCAGGCTATGCATCGAAATCCGAAAGACACTTTGCTCGATCTGGGAAATGAAGCCGGGACTCTTGAATATCGGGCCGAGCGTTATGCCATCCAGCCACCGAAGCATTGAGAGATAAATTTTTGAGAGATTTAGGAATAACACATGAAATGGTACGACCATCACAAAACAGTTTTCAATAATAACGTGATAAAATCTCAGGCGAAACTAAAAGTATTTATTATATCAATTGTATTAATCAAACAACGTCACATCATACTTGAAGCATGCACATTGAACTTATGTTTAAAACAGACCCTACATGTTTCTATGACGTATGCGCTTAATTATGAAGGGTGCAGAACTGTGTTTGAAGTGTTAAAAGTTATTTGCAGGCTACTGTCGACACGTGTAGCTCGTTAGACGGAAACTCTCTATTAATAATGGGGAAAAATTGCCTAAATTACAGATGAGAGTGGTAGCTGTTACACTATTGACAGAGTAAGCTTAAGAATCTTCATATAACTTAATAATCCATTTAACGTTCGAAGTGTTTGATGTGTAACATCTTTCCGCTCGCTGTCTATTAGGCAATTTGAGGGAGTGACTTCGTGAAATGGGACGGAAGTACATATGTGTAACAGTGTAACAGGAAGTCTGGGATGCGCGGAAGCGCGCGCCATTTTGTAAATTTAAAATCGATATTATGAACATGACATATTGTTATTATATGTGACATATTGTGTCATTTGACTATCAAAGGTCACTTTCATATGTCAAATGTCTTCTAATGAGTATTTACTGCATTTGTTTTATAGTTATAAAATAATGTAATACCTGACCCATTTTTTTCAGAATATAATGTTAAATTTTCGATGTGAAATGTTATACTTATGCGAATACGTAAGGCTCGCTCGTTTATTTTATTTTATTCAGTGAGTTAAGTTTCTAGGAGCTAGATGACGCATTAGTATAGCACCCAGTCTGTGATTGATGAAGTTAAGCAACTTTCGCAAATGCCAGTTATCGGATGGGTGACCAAAAAATAATTACCTCGAGTGCCTCCGTGCTTCGGAAGGCACGTAAATCCGTTGGTCCCGGCTGTATTAGCAGTCGTTAACAACCACCATTCCGCACTGAGCTCGCATGATGGTTTATGACCCGTTCTCCCTATTCGTCACAGAGAAGGCTTGTGCCCCAGCAGCGGAACATAAAAATGAGCCGATGATGATTATGTAATTTAAAGAAAAAAGCACAAAAATTTGCCACATATCTAGATTGCCAATAGAACGTTATTCTCAAAATTCATTCCCCTGTTAAAATAGGTAGCATGCAAAAAAGTCGAAGCTCTCTCCCCTGCCACGTGACAACACCATTAGAAACAGATGCCTGGTCCAGCGTGCGTATAATTATTATTGGGGTGGCTAATTGACAGGGCGACGGGTTTTGACAGACCGACGACCGTGCGGTAACGAGAGGCGACGCCGCGCCAAAGCGGATGGTAATGATTGTTTTTATGCAACCAAAATTAGTGATTCGTTTTTATGGAGTCCGGATGTTGTGCTGGTTGTAACTTGGAATTATTATTTCTATTTAAAGAAATAATAAAGCTGGAATGGCGATATACAGGGTCACTTTTTTATTACCGTCCAAACCTTCTGATATGACTCTCGTGATACAAACGAACATCTCTTACTGTTGAACAAACTCCTGACTAGAAAATAATATTCAGCTGTTCCATACAAAACATCAATATTCATTCGACCAAAATGTATTGGACGGTGATAAAAATGTCAACCTGTATATCCAGCAAAACTGTTCCGAAAGTTTAAGCGAAGACTACACGACACTTTTATGTCATCATCAACATCATCATCACCATCTCAGCCATAAGACGTCCACTAATGGACAAAAGCCTCCCCCAAGAACCTCTACAACGACCGGTTTTGTGCAGCTAGCAACAGGCAACCCGCAACATTTCTTTAAAGTTTAACCTTTTCACCGCCCAACTATCCTAAACGCGATGTCCCGCTGTACGCCAACGTATAACATATTCTATAGTACGAAAGCAAGGATGGCGGTAACGTCATATCGATAATAGAACAATATATGTGTACATTTTAGTTTGTATTTAAATTTACAAATATAAATAAACACTGATAGATTATAATGGTAGTTTGTTTTATTTTATGAACATTTTTAGTAAGAAAAATGAGTAGCCATTATCAGAGACAAAAAGACATGCATATACTTGCTAGAGATAATTATAATAGGCACTTCACTATTCATTTTATAACGTAGCCCGTTGACTTCATATCAAGTCTTTGGCGCTCGTAGCACAATAAATTTCTTAAGGGAAAGGGTTGTCTATGCTTTTTTTTTACATAACAGTTTTGTTAGTCTATACTTAAAATAACCTATCGACGTATCATGTACATATTATGTTCATGTTCAGTTTTAAACTCTGAATTGTTTTGTTTGTATGTTTTTATTGAACCGGTACAAAAACACTATAAAATAGCTTTGTTAACCCATATAAAGATGTTTGAGGTATTTTTTTTTATATATATAATAACGGGTAAGCACAGTGCCTTGATCTCACCTGTTAAGTGATGATAAGGCCAATGATGGAAGCGCACTTCACCCGGGATCCTCAACTAGTGAGGCACTGGCTATCTTATCTCTAGCTGCCGGAACACAACAATGCTACAAACATTGATGTTATGGCGACATATTTAGATAAGATGGTGGTAGCTAACCAGGCGGACAAACTAGCCTTGCCACCAACCAAACCGAGTACGCAAACATGTATCACATCATATATCCCCGCTGGGAATCGAACCCGGGACCTCTGGGTCTAAACCGGTGGTCTTAGCCACTAGACCACAGAGGCGGTTAAAGTATGAGTACTTATGAGTTCTCGTCAGTAGTGTATAGGCGCTGAGGCTTGAACCACGGTTCACGCAGAGATTTCAGATCAGATGACCCAACGTTATTTTCTTAGTGCCTTACAAATAAACAAAGATTAAGCTCCGAGTAGTTATTTCGTGTTTTGTTCCTGCCATGTAAACGTCATTTAAAATTACAGTGAAAGAGATAAAACACGGAATAACTATTCCAAGCTTATTCTTTGTTTATTTGTAAGTAAGTATAGATATAGGTACATGAGTAACTGTGTATTTTCTTTCATTTGAACATAGCTCATCATCATCATCATCATCATCATCATCATCATCATCAACTTATCTAATATCCCTATCGCTAAGACACGAGTTTCCCTAGATGGAAACATAACTGGCAGAACGGACCATAAAGTACCAAGCGAGCTCATTGGTGGTTGTTTACGGCTGCTCATGCAGTCGAGACGTTGGTTGGTCCCGTGATCGCAGACCGAGTTAATAACCCTATTACAGTTTCTATATGATTAGAGATTATTAGTAATGAAACTAGCAGACTAGTTGGTGATGGTCATCCTCTACAGCATTGGTGAAATAAAAGATGTTATATGTTCTTGGGGGTTGGACGCCAGGTGACATTGAAGACCAAGGTAGAAGAAAACGGCAGGTTAACTCCAGCTCGCCTTGCGAATCATAATTAATGTTATTATTATTATTAATTAATGTTTCCCACACTCACACCAATTATCTAGCCCCAAGAAAAGCTTCCTTAAGAAACTTGTTATAAGGTTAACTAGACAACGGATAAACATACTTAATATACTTAAATACATACTTATTATACATAGGAAACACCCAGACCCGAAACAATTTAGAAAAACAGGTATTTCTAAATTGATCCGACCGGGGATCGAACCCGGGACCTCAGAGATGGCGACACCATGAAAACCGGTGTGCAAGCCACTCGACCAAGGAGGTCGTCATTATATATATATCATAAGAGTTAGAGTAACCCGTGTTTCTTATTTGCTCCTGTTTTTAAGTGGCCAGATTTAAATGGATATTGGAGTGAGGGTCTAGCTATGAAGGTGGTACTACTCGGTGCTTCCTATCCTCGATCCCGAGGCAGGCACGAGACAGACAGTGTTGGAATTACACTGAGGTTTTTACTAGATAGGGGCATGTTTACTAAAAGGTCCATACGCAAGACCAGCGCAAGTAGTAAGTAGTAGAATTGAGAGCACTTGGAGAGGTCTATGTCCAGCAGTGGACTACTATTGGCTGATGATGATAATGACGATGATGAAGAAGATCAGCGCTAGGTATCAATATCAGCTTAGTTAAGAATAATTTTAAGAATACTCAAAACATTGTTTAATATAGTTTATTTACATTTAACTATAGTATGTAGGTGCCATTTTGTTCGATAACTTTTTGCCATCTTGTAGGTAGGGACATAATCCCATTGCTATAGAAATTTTGAGGCTTCTGATCAAAATGCCGCGACAAGTGGTTTTGGCAGTCCTTTCGTGATGTTAACCTGACACTGCCTAAAGAATTCTGAAGAGACCGAAACAGGTGGAAATCTGAAGGTGCAAAGTCAGGACTATACGGCGGATTCATTAACACCCCTCAGTCAAATTCTCTTAATATTTGGTGAATGCCTAAAAATGTGTGAGGTCTAGCATTATCATGATGAAAAATCACACTCAACTTCTTGCTTTAATCTCATCAGTTGTTCGCAGTAGAGTTCAGAATCGATGGTCCTGCCTGGTGGTAACCGCTCATAATAAATAATGCCCTTCCAATCCCACCACACACACATTGTTGCGAGTTAACCCGGGTTTTGCCACAGTCTGTGAAGCCTGACCGGCCTTTGACCACGACTTTTTTGCACGTCCTAGTCGTACCTGCTCCACTTTCATCACCAGTTATCAGCTTCTTCAAAAATGGTTCGGTTTCATTACGTCATAATAAAGAATCACAAATGAGTAGACGGTTCATTAGGTTTCTTTCAGTGAGCTCGTGAGGTACCCAAATATCGAGCTTTTTTGTGTACCCAGTTTTTTTCAAATGCGCCAAAACTGATTTGTAGTTAATTCCCAGTTCTTCAGCTACCTCGTAACTACTGATATGCCGATCTTGCTCAACTTTTTCAAAAATGGCATCCATTTTATCCGTAATAGGTCGCCCCAGGGCGATGTGCATCTTTGACATCAAAATTTCCGGATTGAAAACGCTTAAACCAAATTTACGCTACTCTCACAGACACTGCACTAGGTCCATAAAAATCGCAAATTTTTTTTGCGGCTTGCGTTGCATTTTTACCTCTTTTGTTATAAAATTTTAAAATGTATCGAATTTCTTCATTAGATTCACTCATCTTGACAGTAAGAAAACAAATGAAAATCACATAATTTGGAATTATCTTCTTTAAAATTGAAACTTTTAATGATACCAAAACCAGCCAAAGAGATTTTATTACAAGCTCATACATACATGCGAAAAGACATTTTCCCCAACCTAATAATTAACTTGTAATACAGAAACTGCATTCCAAAAGATGTCATAAAATATTTAGCAAACGAGACGTCTAAGAAACAATTTGTGATACCGTCGAGTTAGGCTTCCCCATTAACAATCGAACAGTTCGCGTCACAATCCAGCCCCGATCTTGTGGTTTGTATCTGTCGCCTGCGCGCCAATTTGTGGCAGAGCGTCACTAATTGGCCGCCACAAATTAGTCGTCGCCCGCCTGTGTGCCGGAGTGAACTAATGACACCAATGTCACAGAATAAGGAGACTGCAGAAGATAAGCTTTATTATACAAACTCGCTCGACGCATAGACAACCTCTCACGGACACACGAAATATCTCAACAGCTGCGCTCGGACTGATGCGAACTGTTCCGAGATCCATGTTCGTGCAAGGAGTCTATGTGTGAGTTGCTCAAACGCGGTATGTATGAAGTGTACCTTCTGCAGTCTCCTTATTATGTACCTACCAATGTAGTTTACCACTTATATCATGGCGAGTGCTCTGAAGAGCTCTTTGACCTCATCCCACCTTCTCCCTTACTTCATAGGAGTACACGTGCTGCTCTTCGGAGTCACCGCTTTGCTATTTCAAAGGTGACTCGTTTCTTTGTCGCACCTCCAAAAGATGGAATAGTCTACCAGCATACGTTTTCCCTCCTTCCTATGATATAGGGTTTTCAAAAGAGGCGTGAAGAAGCACCTTGTGGGCCAGCAGAGTGAGGTTATCTGATGCTACGTTTGTTTTCACGCTGCACCAGTTATCTTCGCGTCTGGACTCCATTTCCACTTAACATCAAGTGGGATGGAGTCATTTGCCGAGCTTTCTTTAAAAAAAAAAGAAGTGTATATAGTAGCGAGTCCGAGGAGCGTCGCTACCAGTAGCGTTTGTTTACGACCAACAACGTCACTAAGCTACAAAATATTCGTGTAAATTTAAGAGGCACTCATAAAAGCACAAGTTATCACATGGTGAAATGCGCTTGCTACTGAAGCCTTATCCATCCCCATCACTTTTTTTTTCATTCTAATCAAGCTTGACCCGTAAGAAATAATTAGAAAAAGTTCCCAAACACAGAATTTATCTACTAAACACCCGTATCCTATCAATGTTCTTCTAACTGGGAAACCTTTGTGGGAATGCAGAGAACAACACATTTATAGATGATACATATAGGTAGATTTCATATCATTATCAGCTTACACGCGTACCAGTACTGAGCTCAGGAGGAATAAGGAATAGCACATAGAAAGATGAAGCCATATAGGCGACCACCCGTGTAGGCACGTATGTTTGAGGGCAAGCATGATTGTTAGGATCACAGACCATTATGGTCTGTGGTTAGGATGAAAGGTGCTAGACCCAGTGGCATAGACAGGCAAAGAGCTAAAGACATAAGAACATAATCTTCAGTGTCGGCAACATGTTCCTCATTTTGAAAAAAGAAGGTAAAGTGTTAAAAAAAATTCCTCATGCGGGGTTTGAACCCGCACCCCATGACATGCCGGGTCAGGTGAACTGCCAACTATGCTATCGTGGCTTCTTCTTTTTTTTCAACACTTTGTCTTTTTTCAAATTGTAATTTGTTCGCAACAATATTTGCGTTAAATTATATGTAAATAATCATGTTCCTCATTGTTCGTGATGCCCTTGGTAGCCTTTTCCATCAGGCAGGTCGTATAGTGGATTGCTGGCTAATGGATTGTTGGCTAAGTAATTTAGAAAAGGTGTGGTAGCCATCAGGACTTGATCTGTGCCCTACTTCACCGCCTACACACAAACAGCTAAACCTCCTCAGTAATTCTGGATTCAAGGTGAAGTGCGCTCCCATCCTTATCATCACATGAGATTAAGGTACACGTAATGCCACGGTGGTCGAGTGGCAAAAGTCTCGGGTTCAATTCCCAGGTCGGGCAAAGTGTGTTTCAGATTTATTCGGATTAGTGATCACCAACCCGCATTTGGCAAGCGTGGTGTTTAAGCCATTACCCATCAATTGTAGTGATGACTTGATTTCAATGATGAAGGCCTTTGCCCAACTGAGGAACAGTTATAAGCTTTTATCTATTTACTCGTAGAAGAATAAAAAGACTTTATTGCAAACAAAAGCCTCAGTGGCTTTATAATATTCTCAAGAACGTAAATATTGCATCTGCTAGTGTCTAATATTACTCGAATCACAATGAGAAGACATCTTATGTTACAGCAATATCATGTGAATGAGGGGAGTATGCGGGAACCGGGAACTTCGGGCACAGAACCTTTGTGGACAGGATTTTTCATTGCAATAGCAAGAGGTTTAATGTCTTTTATGGTATTGTACGAAAAGTACCGAAGTTAAAATATACTTTACTAGCTGGCCCGGCGGACTTCGTTCCGATTTGACAGTTTCTATGACAACAAAACAAACAAATCGTTAAATAGTTTACGCGTGAAAACGTATCAAACTAACTCACTTTTTTTAAATAATAAGTATTCTATGTCTTTGATTATACTCTTGAGAATGTGTGTACAAAATTTCATGATGATCGGTTGAATAATTTACGCGTGAAAGCGTATCAAACTACAAACAAACAGACAAAAAAACTAATTTTATAGTTATTAGTTAGGATTGTACCCTATACAAAAAGACATACAGTGGACATTACAAGGATACAACAACACACAACAAATTGGTACAAATACAAATGGCACTAATCTTACCATATCCCTACAAAGTAATTTCTTCCTAGCAACCATGTAGGTATTGAACTGGACGAAAATAAGTGAGTAACGAATGGGTGTTGTACTGAGAAAGTACAAAAAAGTACTAAGTTTTTGAAAGATACTATAAGTATTCTCAGCTCTTATACTTACGTTTTGCCTGTCTTACTTTTTACAGAATCTGTACAATGTAATTTATCTTTTTTAATTTACATTATTCAAATCGGCAAGCAGTGAATATCATCGCCAGCTCATATACGTCCCCACTGCAAGGGCACGAGCCTTCCCTATGGATGGATAGGGAGAACGGGCCATAAACCACCACGCGGGCCCAGTGCGGATTGGTGGTTGTTAACGGCTTTACGTGCCTTCCGAAGCACGGAGGAGCTCTAGATGATACATTTTTGGTCACCCATCCCATGACCAGCCTTTGCGAAAGTTGCTTAACCTCAGCACTCGCAGACCGGGCGCGTTAACCACTGCGCCATCGAGCTTCTCAACAAGCAGTGAATATAGTAGTTATCAGCTGTTATACTTATAACGATGTGTCTACCGCACTTAGAGACGACAAATTTAAGCAATGATTTTACTTTATTTACTTTACCCACCTAATAAACGTTTTCCATTTCATAATTTGCATAGTTCCTAACAAAATCTTTTTAAAAAAAACCTGAACTTTTCAACCCAACCACCTAATATGAACGGTGGTGCTTGCATTTATTTTAAACTAGCTTGGATACAAGACTTCGTATGCATATAAAAATTATTTCAAAGGCCGAGCCTACTCAAGTTTTAGTTTTGCGTCAAATGGTAGCCTGTCTTTCTCCAGACTCCAATTTGTCTTCATAATAAAATTTATTAAAAGTGGTTTAGGCGTGAAACCGTAATAGACAGACAGACAGAGTTACTTTCGCATTTATAAAGTCAAAGTCAAAGTCAAATCATTTTATTCAACATAAGCCTTCACAGGCACTTATTATCGTCAAAACCATAAATTAAAAAACTAAAAAATTCTGAATCTACCACCAGTTCGGATTTTGGGAGAGCCTTCGACCGAGGAGAGCTGGCAACAAACTCAGGAGGACTATAATAAATGGTTAGGATAGGTATGGTGTTATTCCACTCCCCCTGAAAATATTACCACATTTTATTATTTAGGTAATTTAATACCTAAAAATTAACAAAGTAAAACGTAACAATTTTTACCAATTACAATTCAAACCGAACAATGCCATTAATTTTCATTTCTGCGTAACAAGCATTGAAAGAGATCTTTGAGAAAGTTTGTTCTTGTTTGCCGCCGATTAAGGGGCGAATCAGTCGACTCAGCCGCAAACATTTGGCGGCCCCTGTCAAATTACAGGCCATTCATGCAAAAGGGGATGATTCGGCGATTATTTGAGTTCATGAAACGAACAGATTTTGCTCAGAAATCAAGCATAACTTTAAGCCACCACTGACACAGAACAAAAATAAGTTTTAAATGGCGTCTTTGTCTTTTATCTACATCGGATATAAGCGCTTTGCTTTCATTTCACCTGATGATACTGCCACACGACAAGGCTGAAGGAGGTACCTAACTTAATTTAACTACTGTGGAGCTGGCTGTCTTATCTCCTATCACAACGTTTGTAGTATTGTTGTTTTTTCCACAAACAGTTCAGACTGATGATGATTGCTAGTTGCTAGCCAGGCCGATTTAAAACAAGCTTTACTGTCAAACCTAATACTTCTATTTACTACATAAGCACGTACGTTTCAGTGGAAAGTTCTCCCAAAATCCGAACTTGAGGAAAATTAAGTAATTTCGTTTAATCAAAATTTTTGTTAGTTATAAAAGTTTGTTAGGTTTTACCGTGCATGTGCTATGATCGGCTCACCGTTATAACGCTCGTTATTGCATAGACTTAATTCACTGATTGCCGAAAAGTAAGGTCTTCTTGCCATTTCATTCTAGAAGTGTTTGTTTCAAGCTTCACCCCTTGAGCGTCGATCGACCAGCAGGTGGCCGATAACATTTAAAATTCTATTGTGTCTGGTATTCGCGCGCTCGAGCTCTTAAAAAGAAATCAACTATAAATTTTCTCCAATTAACAGTCCGTTTGTATTGAGTTTATGTAACTACCATTCCAATTTTCTCTCTAAAGTTCTAAGTGCACAGCGATGTTATAGTCCATCAGAGTCATCCGTGCCGTTGTCATAGCAACCGCTTCCCTCGACCATGCTGGAAATGCCTCGACCTACCCTACTACGGAAAAATCTAATAAAAACAACTGACAACGCTCAACCTTGCATTGTCGTACACCTTAACAGTAAGCAATTACGTGCTAAATTCCTTTGAAAGTAAATTATACTAAAATGAATTGTATGGACGGATAAACAGTTTTCCACCCCCGTTTATTGAGTAATACAATACTTTGTTTATACAAAGAGAAAATGTGTGTTGACATTTCACTTGTTTGAATGGACGGAGATGAGTCGTACAGCGTTTACCAAGATCGTTAACGTCGGGTCATTTCCCCCTTCTGGTAAGTATTTCTTGAAGTGGGATCCAAGGGCATGCAGGAATATGGAAACGAAAACTTTCCCAAAGATCTAAAAGCCACGTCCAGGATGCCAATTATTATCAATTCCCAACCAGGACTACTAATAATTGTTGAATTTGCCACGTACCTTGCCACGTTGTCTATTGTTTTTTACCACATGGCCATTGTGATTGTGAATTAGGCAATGTCGTAGTTTTAGTGATGGGCGAATATGAATGATTCTTTCAAATGATTTATGTTTTTCCGGTGGGTTCGGCAAAGGAATCGTGCTCACTGGAGCCTTAGTTATTATATTATTTGTTTTTGACTGCATTTTTCCTTTTTTTTTCTATTCATGTCCAATTGTCTTTTTTTTCTTTTCTACTTAGTATTGTTTTAATCTAATAATTATTTTATTTCATTTTTTTTTTTTTGTTTGTAATTTCTTGTCTTGTCACTAGACTATAAATATTCAGGCCCTGTCAGAATAACAGCGCTTCTGTGTCATTCTGAACATCTATGAATGACACAGCAGCTTATGCTGAGACAGGGCCCTTTAACTTCACACTCTACCTACCTATTTTATTTTTTATTACTCAACTGTTCTTTTTTTTCTGTCTGTTTTTTCTTTTTTCCCTTTATTGTTTTATAATTGTACTAATTAAGTGTGTGTTAATAAATTCTATTCTATTCTATTCTATTCTATTCTATTCTATTCTATTCTATTCTAAAAGTAAGGTGTTACCGCTGCGACTGAATCCATAACACTAGTAATTAAAATAGTCAGAGTCAAATTGTTTGTTACTTTAAAACCTTTACAGGCACTTATTAAAAAAACATAACATATTTTTACAGAATCTACCATCATTTTGGACTAGCAGAATGATCTCAACTGAGAAGAGGTGTCAAAATACTGGAGTCTTTTCTTTTTAAAAGCGAATGCAAAAAAGCAACTGAATCAGTTGTGAAAACGAGACGATAAAATACGCTTTTGTACACTCGTCACGTTTCACAACTGCAATAATCCTGCAAGAGTGTTGAAAAAATTTATCGGGTCAGGTACTTAATCAAATTCTCAACAAAGTATGCGTATTATTATATACTTCTAACCATAATTGCAATAACAGTCCTCACGGTAAGTTACCAAGTAAGTACATAAGGTATAAACACCGATACCTAAATCATCCCCGATTGAATAAGTACCTACGTGCATTAGACACAAAATAAATATGTATGGCACAGGAAATTAAGTCGGCCCGTCCACACGTCAGCCCGTTCCGGTGCTAAATGAAATACGTTATCGCGAACGGGGGAGTCGCATTGTCACTAATATCCGCATTGAAGGTAGTTTTGAAATGAATTTTCTATACATTATTACGGGAGTTTTATCGGTTATTATTTTTCGTTTGAACCGCGTGAACTATAGTGAAAGAGATTTTTCTGATGATGATGATGATGAACTTAATGCTTGACTGATGGGTTAGAAAGAGTAATACCTAAGACTGAATTTTGTTAAAACGATGTGACAGAGCGACAGACCGATTCCTTGACAATGAATTGGTAAATACGATCGAAGAGTGAGCTTACTTAAATAGTTTTCTTTTACTTTTAAACAACAAAATAATGAAATAAAGAAAAAATATGATAATATTTTGGCTTTTTCGTAGTTTTGTTTTATTCTACGAAATTTTTGTTTTTCCGATTACTAATAAGAAAATAATAGGAGTACCCGTTAAGAACAACACAAACCAAACTCTTGGAACTAGAGAGCTGTTTGCAGACGATCCCTATATGGCGGAGACAAGGAATCAAAGTTCGATTTTTTTAAATTGTTACAAGGTAGGTACAGACGTCTGCACATCAACCTATACAAAACTGTCAAATTTCTTCAATCAATGTTCAACTTGTGTCGATACTCTTGCGCCATCCCATCTTCTTAGCTCAGCGTGCTGTGCTGGTGCTGCTGCTGCGGCTGCAGAAAACCTCAAGCAGCGAAAGTATAATAACCTTATCGGCAATTATATTTTCGTGCCGCTTGGGGTTGAAACCCTCGGGCCGTGGGGTCCGAGTGCTCATGTTTTGTTCAATGACATCTCCAAACGGCTGGTTGACACTTCCCATGACCCAAAGGCTGGTTTTTACTTGGCCAGAGGCTAAGCATTGCCATACAACGTGGCAATGCCGCCGCCAGTCTCTTGGGTACTTTACCAGTCGACTGCGACGCGGAGGAATTTTTTGACGCCATATTTTAGTTTTGTATTAGTTTTAGTTACTTTAGGTTATTATATAATTTCCATATGCCTTAGACATAATGATCAAAGTCTATTGAGGAAATTAAACAGTTTGTGGTGGTGCAGGCGTGTGTGCCAAGCCAAGACACGCCAAGGTAAAGTCACGGCCGGTCGCTATTAAGATGAACTAACGACGTATCCTTTATAAACATAACATCAACATATAGCTTTGATAAAACGACGTTTTCTAAAAATGAAACCTAGTTAGATCGATTTATCGCCGCCGAAACCCCCTGCATACTAAATTTCATGAAAATCGTTGGAGCCGTTCCCGAGACTCAAATTATATATATACATATATACAAGAATTGCTCGTTTAAAGATATAAGATAGATAGATAAATTACTCGTTTTCTATTCTATTTTTTGCTTGAAAATTTCAAACAATTGAACATCTGTAGAACCTGACCAAAATGGCCAAGCATATAACTCAACGTTTCCACGCATAGTCCATAACTCATGGAAATGAAAGATATGAGTATCATACAAACTTGGATCACTGTAAATATCTAAATAGAATTTACTTTTGGCTGTGGTACAAGCGATAGACGGCGGCAAATATAGAAAATAAATATAGGTTGACTTTTCATGTAAGTATCGAGTCCTAATCGTAGAGACTTCTACTAGTAACTTATTTTGTATGTCAGACCACATAACTTTACGCATTTAATATGACATTGAATGTCATAGCTTTATATTACCCAGGGATCGTGCAGCTTTTCCGTTTTTATCAATTTAGTAGTTCTAGAGATGACGCCCTACATACAATAAAACATAATATTTTAATGGGTCCATGGAAGCCGGAGGCAAAGCAGCTGGTTAAAGAGTTAAGTGCTCGCCTTATTGAGGCCTCCGGTGACAAGAATGCTGGCAGCTGCCTCTGCCAGTGTATTAGCTTGGCAATCCAAAAGCAATGTGGCAATGTTGCCAGCATTCTTGGGACCGTTCCCATGAGCCCACAGTTGGAGGACATCTTTTATTTATAGGTTTTTAGTTTTTAATTTTCTAATTATTTTTCTGTTTTTTTTTTCAAGTTAAGTACTTAATGTTTCCTTTTGTTGTGTATATTACTATATACATATAAATATTACTTCTTTATAATATTAGAGTAAGCCAATGTGTCCAGTGAGTTACAATGCTTCATCATCATCAGCTCATTTTTGTCCCCACTGCTGGGGCACGCCTTCCCTATGGATGGATAGGGAGAACGGGCCATAAACCACCGCGCGGGCCCAGTGCGGGTTGGTGGTTGTTAACGACTGCTAATGCAGCCGGGACCCACGGCTTAACGTGCCTTCCGAAGCACGGAGGAGCTCGAGATGATAAATTTTTGGTCACCCATCCGATGACCGGCCCTTGCGAAAATTGCTTAACCTCAGCACTCGCAGACCGGGCGCGTTAGCACTGCGCCATCGAGCTCCTCGAGTTACAATGCTTAAACATAGTTTATTTGTCATTTATACCAAACCTCTTCCTTAAGTTTTGTATACTCGTATAGTGAAAAGTTAAAAGTTTATCATCCCGCTCACGCTTAAACTCGAGACCAAGACCCAAAAACAAAATCATATTTCATTTTAAATTTACAACTTCACATTTCATATTCTAGTTTCAGTCAACAAGACACATATTCGCTTGCACTCAAACTGGAGTCACAAACAAATGTAATATTTAGTTTTCCAAGGAATATCGCAATCACTCATCCCTATGGTGTGTGGCGTGTGAAAGATTAATGAAACGTTATTCTAATTAGAGTTTAATCTAACTCTGTCCAGTCTTAGTTGGCGGTCTTTGTAATGTTTGTGAGTTATACAGTAAGTTAAAAGCAGTATTAGCGAGTTTTTAGGATTACGTGTAATTGAATTTGATAAATGTAACTACGATGTACCTAACAAAAATTATTTTTTTCATTATTTTTTATTATTATGAGTTGACTTAAAAGTAATAGATAGTTTTATAGTATAAGATATTTTTTTAAAGTTTAGTTTTAAGTAGTTTAATTTGTATATTATGTGTTTTAGGTATATGTTATATACTCGGTTTTGATGGTGGTAGGACTTATTGTTTGCCACGCGTTTTACCCCGGACCCTGCAAAGGATTCGAAACGTCAGGATAAACATTAAAAAGTAATGTGTAAAATGAACGCGAGTAGATTCGTAAAAGTTGTTTCATTTCAAGGTGGTAGGACTTGTTATCTATCTGGTGGGATCGTCCGCCTGACTTGATTTAAAAACTTAAATCTTTTTCGTCGTGGCTGAAAAGAAAAAAAGAAAAATCTTGGTAATACCACCAAAGAGTAATCTTACCACTCTTTTAGCATCATAAGGTCCTACCTTGCGTCTACTTCTCCTGTAATTTTTCTCGACGCTTTTTGTCATCTTATTTTAAACTCTTGCACTTTAAAATCCTTCTAATGCTAGAAAATCTTTCTTCTTTTGCTTGCACAATTAACAAAGTTTCAAATACCATTATAATACAATAATACTTCTACGAAAATACTTCTTTCGTTAAAAACGTGATGTTCAAATCCATCCCATCCCAATCCCAATCAATTGCGGTCAGTCGTCGAATAAAATATGAGTAACATAACATACCAATTCCTACCACCGTTACCGGCTATGTTTTGGAGAACATCCAAATCATCCGCCGGATACCGCCCATCCCGTGTTAAGCGCGTCGTAAAGAACCACGAGCGATTTCTTCATTTCCAACGATATCTGAACGTTAAAGAGTGGTGTAGGAAGATTTATTTCATTTTTGCTTTGCAATCTATACTATTAATAAAGAGGTAACTTTTGTGACTTTGTTTGTTAGTTTGTATGTCGGAGCTAATCTTTAGAACTACGTCCAATTCCCAAAATTCTTTCACAGATAGAATGCTACATTCCTTGCGGGTAAAATAGGCTATAATTTAATTAATTAAAAAGAAATTTCGAATCCACGCGGACGAAGACGCGGGTAAAGAGCTAGTACAATATATGGTTCATTCCTGAGAAAAGAAGAATAAACACTAGATAAATCTAAAAGACAAGATCGCTTTGTCCATGTCCAATGACGAAATATTAATTTTGTGTAAAAAATAAGAAAACTGATTTCAGTATGACATTATTTGTCAGTTTAAAGAGACTATTTATTAAATAAGTACCTACATCGTTGCACCGCCACGAAGACGAAACTAGTATTTTTTTTGTTGACCCAGGGAAAAAATATGCAAACATATTCAACTTGCTTTTAAAAAAGCAAGAGTGATCTGAGGCTGACCTTTTATAGGAAGACCGAACCCAGTAAACGACTCCTGGGGTTGCCTTTAGCCTTAGGCTTTGAAGGCTATCGGATGGAAACTAAAGTAAATTAGTGCTTAGGTCACAAAAACCTGGACTTCAAGACTTACATTTTAGTGAGTCCCTGTTTGTAAGTTAAAAAGGTACAACAAGACATACCTATGACGAACTTGGCAACGTAGGAGGTTACTAAGAACACAAAGCCATCTTAATCATTGCTCCGGCTACATACACAACAATTAGCATAGACTCACAATAATTTACTAATTACTGTTACCGATATGCAAATATGTAAACGTATGCTAAACAGTTTTAGCCTCAGAATACATTAGCTAATCCCAATGCTTACGACGTCACCGGCATACTGCAAGCTTATCAGCGTTACTGACGACCTGAGACGGGGTTATTAAGTCAAGTTTTGGAGTAAACTGAATTGGAAAGCCAGAAAATTTGAAAGCAGGTTTACTTAAGAATACAAAGTAATAATTTGCGATGTAGAAGCTCATGATGGTAGTAGCCTTAATGTAGCTTGAACAGAGCAAAGAGTTTTTATATGAAAAAAACTCATTCAGTGAAATGTTCAAATAATTTTTAAAACAAATTTTGTTGCGAACAAAAAAAAAAGTGTTGAATAATTTTGGTGGGCTGGTTAGAACCACGATAGCTCAATTGGAAGATCACCTGACCCTGAATGTCAGAAAGGGTACAGGTTCAAATCCTGCTCGTGAAAATTTTTTCAACATTTGTGTTTCTTATTCAGTGAAATAAATAATTTTAGATGATTGTTACAGACAATCTTATCAGGGAAATATTAGCAATTTTTTATTTAATACAATTATTAATTTAAGTATCTTTGCTTTTGTTTGAAAGTAAGTTTCAACGGCGTGGTTCCACACTTGAAATTCTGTCTGTTACAATAGTCTTTACCACGTAATACATAATTCCTCAGTCGTTGTAGATTTCGGATGAATAGCGTTTCAATCTTCGGCTTTATTGTCACTTACCATTAAAATAAGATGAAGAGCGTTTTTCCGTTGTTGACTACAAAATGAATAAAGATGCTAAGATGCAACTCTTTGATGGTTTGGTGAGTCTTTTTGAATGGTTGGCTTATAGTTGGCTTAATTTCAGCAGTAGACGGTAATAGACTGAAAAGAGGAACTTAGAACACAACTAACTTCATTTTGAAGAACTATCACAGTCAGCTGCTACTTCTAGAGTTATTCATTGTTGATATAAAAATTACATTGTAAATAGAAATTACCGAATAAAGCTTAACACCATTAGATTAGCTTACTTCAGTGAAATCTATAAAGACTCAGCCATCGACGGAAACGAAATAGGATCGATACACAACAACACAAAAAACTTCAATAAAAAGTTGAATGGTGTAGCATTAAAAATTTATGTTATTTCGTTTCCCAACCCCTTGTTATTCCAAGGAAATTGCTATGATCCCCCCGGAAAGCGTACCTACTTGGACGCATTAAGCAAACTTTCCTTTTGCAGATAAATATCGTTTCGTAATAAAGTGATGCATTATTAAATTTGGTACGTTTTGATGTGAAAAAAAGAAACGATTTTGTTTATTGAATTTTCCGGGTACCTTATTTATGTACTACATATACACAGATCACATTGCTTATAAAAAATTGTAAGCCGAACCAGACATTATTTATTTTAATATTTTAAAAAGAAATAATTTATTAAGATAATATTTATTTTATTTAGATTTGTTTTTATTTACCCTACAAATTTAGCTTTCTAACAATAATTACATAATTATTAATTCCACTGCAATATTATTTGACCTATAAAACTCATTTAACATACGGAATTCTTATGATCGTCTTCTATAACGTCGTAAGCGTGTACAATATAAAACTAAGTTTTTTTTTGTAAACAAATCTACCCTATGCATTTCTTTTTTATCAAGTATTAACACCAATATCAATTTATTAAAATGTTTTACTATATCAGTCTCAGAGTACAGTCGTCTACATTTATCTCTACCCGAACCATTAGTTCCATTAGGGTTCCGTTTGTAAAGCATCCGAATCGCTATTCAAAACAACAGGGAGTTCAGGCATAGTACAGAAAAGAGCAGTAAAGTAATAATCAAAACCACCCACCTGATAAAAGTGGTCTTCCTTTTTTTTGTTAAATAAGTTGTCTATATAATTTACTAGAAAAGAAAATGTTCATTTTGTTTTGTTATTTTATTTTGTTGCTATTTATAAGATGAGGATTTGACGAATTACCAATTTGTCTAATTTCTAATTTGTCGATTTGACAATTTGACCAATAGTTGACCAATGTAACACCCTGATAAATAAATTGAGAGGTTATAAAAGAGAGAGAGAAATAAAAGGTAAAAGGTTGCACTTTCTGTATTAAATTTGAAAGGAGTGCCGATTCGTGATTTACATTTTAAACGATTTATATTCGTGCTGTGATACCAATTAAGAAAGGTTAGATTAATTGAAATGATTAATCAAAATGATTAATACATTTCCTACTATGTATGACTTGCACTGTGGCAGTGATTTTAGTTTTATGATACTCATAAGTATTTAAGTAAGTATTGCTTTTAAGGAATTTTATTGGTGTATTTTAAGTTGTTTCTTATTGGATTCTTTTTGTTTCTTCTTTGTTATAAATGGTTTCTTTTAATCTGAGTGATAAAGAAATATTTATAATACATAAAGGCTACTAATGAGCATGTCAATTATGAAAAAGGAATTATTTTAACCCGTCCCGCGCTGTAGGTATAATTAGCGGGCCACCTTGTGTACGACCGTGCGTTCATATGGCGCGCGAGGACTTAAAAGCGATACAATTCAGCTTCTTTCATTTTAACTTAAAAATTATTAAATAAAATAGAAATAAAATTATTATAGTGGTCTTAAACGCTATTTCACATAAGTGTGGCATTGAATATGTACATAGTTTATGTCAAAAAAATTGCCACGAGCGGAATTTCAACCCGCAGGTTTTGCCTCTCAATTAGATCTCGTCCGATTTTTTCGCAATTACATTAAAGCGAAGGGTAAGGCACACTAGCGCCACCAATTGATAATTTGACAATTACTAACGGACCGGATCTTTTTTTAAACATTGCGTACCGTCCGACAACAGGAAAGCATCCATAGTATTTATTTAATAATTGTGCACTACTTTTTGTTGCGTGGTTTATTCACAAAACGGGCTATCGCATTTATTCACAAACAATGGCCACTGTTGGTGTTAGCGAATGAATACAAAAACAAACCTAAAAGTAGTGTACAATTATTAAATAATAGATGTTTGCCTAGTGTCGGAAGGTCCGCAATGTTTGAAAAAAAATCCAGTTTAGCAGTTATCAAATTAAATCCATTAGCGGCGCTAGTGTGCCTTACCCTTCGCCTTAAGACATAATTTCTTCTAATACAAAAGCCCAATAGAATTGTTCTACACATGTTTCAATGTACAGACGCCTACACAATCCTTAACTGTCAAATGTCTTCAATAAATGTTCAACCATATGCCATATGTACATACATACGCTCAAAAAATCATCAACAAAACTCATGTAGGCAGGTAATGTGGCCTAGCATTGTGCACTTTCAAGCACCTTATTTGTTTAACATTAAAGTTCGATTTTCAACCAGTCGTAACAACAAAGTTGGCAATTGAGAGACAACTTAATGCCACAGATTATGCAAAGTAGCCCACAATATTTTTTTCTATTAACATAATAAGCGTGGCATTATGTTTGATGAAATAAAGCAACGTGGGAAAGGCTAACAGGGCTTAGGCCACACAACTTTATTTGCAATTGTCATTGGATTTTAGACCCTACTGCGGTATTAAAACGGATCATGAGGTTTTCGATAATAGATTTTTCGTAATATGCGGGCGTGCGTTTGTTCGTTAAGTTCCAATTCTCGAATTTCAAAGATATCGCGTTTCTGTGCATTGGTCGCTTCTTTGTTTTGGCGTATAAAGAGGGGTTGTGTTAAAGTTATTTTGTAACTAAATACGGAAAGTTATCATTGTTTAGTTATTTTGTACTTATTAAATAGATAGCTGGTCGGCTAAAAGAATTTATGTATAAGATAACTAGTCACAAAACATGTTTATGTATTATTATAAAATGTAGCGTTTCTATTGATTTGCAAAAGCGTTTAATAAATTTTAAGACTGTTAGTTCTATGATTCAATAGAATATTTCACAGCCTCTGTTCTCTAATTGTCAAACCACCGGGCTCAGGCTTAGATGACCCGAATTCGATTCCCAGCGAGGAGTTATTTTTATTGTGCTCGGTTCAGTTGATGGTAGAGCTTGATGAAGTCCGCCTGGCTAGCAGCCTCTGAGTCTGTCACTTACAACAAACAGTAGCTTCTTGTGTGACAGCTAAAGGTAAGATAGGTACTTTCTCAGCAGTTAAGGGGAGACCTCAAGGTATTATCACTTAGGCTGCGTCCTTGACATCAGCGGTGAGCGGGGCGGGAGCGATAGCGGGGTGGAAAGCGGTGACGATCCACGCATTCATTGATAAGGGACCGTCCTCGACGGGAGTGGAGCGACAAGGGAGAGATTGTTTTATTTTTTTAACCCTTAAAAGCCTGATTTTTTGTTTATCATAAATAGCTTTTTTAATGGATACTATGTGATTCCAACACTACGAAAAAAATAAAAAATATTTTTTTTGGCACTGCACTTTTTTTTAATAAAAAAAAATACGAAAAATCTTTAAAAAAGGCTTTCCTTCGTAATTTATATTAATTTTGTTTATTTCATATTATTTTTTCACTTTATAATTGTTTTCATAATTACGAATCTATTAAAATTTTCATCATTACAATAGAACATATAGAAGTAATTTTATTTATTTTTTCAAAAAAAGGTTGCAATCTTATATCCAAAGAGGTTTCCGTCAAAAAATCCTTGTCTATGATGTTAAATTTAAAAAATATATATATTACTCAATATTTCAAAAAAAAAACATGTTTTAATTACAGTAGTGTAATCTAAATATTTATTTTAATTTAAATATAATAGTATATAAAATATAATAAAAATTTTAAAAAGGCTTAAAGTTACCGTTTCATTTTTGATACTCTAGGCGTTAAGAGAGTTTGCTGATGAGAATTTTGCAAACGGCATTTTTAGCATCACCGGACTTCAAAGGGAGATGTACACAAGCGCCGGGCGACTGTTTGTCGAATATTTCAA
Source organism: Eudonia mercurella (assembly GCA_963082485.1). Taxonomy (NCBI): domain Eukaryota; kingdom Metazoa; phylum Arthropoda; class Insecta; order Lepidoptera; family Crambidae; genus Eudonia; species Eudonia mercurella. The sequence goes on from OY720026.1 coordinate 20,348,437, forward strand.
GTATTTTTGGACGTTGCAGTAATTCTGAGCGATGTGCTCGCCCGCTCCCTCCGAGCACAGGTATTACCGCTATCCGCCCCGCCACCGCTTCCACTCCGCTCACGGCAGACGACGAGGAAGCGACCTTACATCAAGTGAGATGAAAGAGAGAGAAAAACAAAACCAGAATTACATTTCCCCCAGGCTCGTCACACACATGTTACATAAAAGGACTTAAGAAGCCTTTTAAATTCACCATCCCATTTTAATCCTGGACGAGTTTCAGTTACAACTAACTAATTAGTACATCCGCGTACAAAGTTGGTTAAATTAAAATTAAATGTCGCGTCTCGTCGCGTTGTTCGTGTCGCGTCGCGCGACCGTCCGTCAGAGTAAATGTTGCGTGCGTACTTAGAAGTACAGTCGCGAGAGCAACGCGTACATAAACTTTAAAATAGTGTAGTTGCCTGTGACGTGTAATGGCCAGTGGCGTTGAGAGATTACCACACAAGTTTTCAAAATTTTACTTCACCACTTTGTCGGCGTGATTAATATGTATATTCATGCCAGCTTTCTAGTACTAAGAGTCTATGAGCTAGGCTAGGGAAGGATAGACAGACACACAGAAGACATGGCGAAACTATAAGGGTTCCTTATTGACTACGGAACCCTAAAAATGTAAAGTGGGTACTTTGGTTTTTTAGTTTCATTTTATGTCACCCGTATACGTGTACTAGTTAACTGTTTAGTTGTTTAATTTCGTTTTATTATTAAGAATAATAATACTACCTATAAAAATGTCTAGTGAAGACCGCAGCTCTTCTCTGAGTATTTTGGGTGGAGTTGTGCGTAAAAAAAGAAAGTTTTCCCCGTCATCTCTTCCCGTTGAAAAACCTACTCAAGACAAGTTCGGTTGACAAAGAAACGCAGGTTTCGGAGCAAGATATTATAGATTCCCTGATATACAAAAGAAATCGGTGGGACCTGACTGATGTACGTGCAAGTACCAAGGATTTGTTTATTATTATTATATGATTTTGAACTGTTTAAAGTAAATAACCGTTGGATAGATGGCACTCTGTTGCTAAAAACAAGCAGTGAAAAAAATCATAATTTTGATTTTTGACTGGCTTTTTTAGCGGCAGAGTGCCATCTATCCGACGATTATTGCAACCGACCTAAGCATAATGCAGCCGCCCGGATTGCGGAAGACCCAGGTTCGATTCCTGGCTGGGTCGGGTAGGCATTTGATTTTTTCACTGTATTTTATAAATATTTGATTCAGCTTTAGTGCAGCAATTAGTACTTAAAAATAAAAAGTAAAATTTGATTAAAGTAAGTTAACCTTAAAATCGTGATAAGGCTATTATGTTTAAAATTGTTTTTTTTAACTATTTGGATGTACATGTTTTGTAGCTTTTTTATTTCACGATCCGATCCGAAACCCTCGGAGAATCTAGTAGAGAACGCGGACACGCACTAGTGTGTAATGCCATTCCCTCTAAAAACGGCTTTGACGGAGCTTCATTTCCCACGGCTTGAGGAACCCTTTAAGTTTCTTGCCACCCCCAAATAAGCCCGGTGACGCTGAAAATACCGCAAAAAATTTTTGTTCATAAATAACAAACACATATTTACGAGTATAACACATTTTATGTTATTCATAACACACAAAATGAATAACATATACTTATGTTAACAGTAAAGCTGCCACAGATAAATGAATCTTAGACGTTGAAAAAATGTGTCACATTTATTGAAATTACATAAAAAGGTCGAACAAATTTAAATGAACTCAAAATAAAATTGCATTAAAAAGTGTTAACTTTTTGAACTGACAGCTGCAGTTAAAATTTAATAGCTATGCAATATTGTTTTATGCTGAATCATGAAGTTTTGATTGGTGAAAAATGGAAAATCGTAATCAAATATTTCGCAATATTTCGATGTTACCTGATAATAGAGCTATGCCCAGCAGTGGGACACTTATTTACTGATGCTGGAGATAAGAAAAAACTACCAAAATTATCGATAATCGAAAACCAATTTCTTATAAACTTTTTCCTTCGAATGTACCTACTCAGACTCACCTTTTCAAAAGCATGAATAATTTATTGTTCCTTCAAATCTAATTCCGAGCTGATGGTACATTGTGGAATGTCATGTGCGTTAGTCACTCGTCCCCTTTAATTGGCAATGGTTTTCCACTCTTGCCTGCCTTCTGCTTATTGGGTTTAGATTAACGATTGATATTTCCGATATTTCCGATGAAACGTTTTCTATTTCGGTTTGAAACATCCGTCATTTTGACCGACAAGTAAGATCTTCTGAACTACTATTACATTAAAAAACGTAATTCTTCTCACCTATCACTAGTCCATCACTCAGCCATCACCAGCTCATTAATATGAGCTAGTGATATTTGGGACTGGGACTGGGACATAATTGTCCCCACTGCTGGGGCACGTGTCTTCCCTATGGATGGGTATCTCTGTCTATCTCTACCCATTCACGGGCCATAAACTGCCACGGCAGCAACAACTGCTAATACAGCTGGAACCGACGGCTTTACGTGCCTTACGAAGCACGAAAGAGCGCAAGGTGATACATTTTTGGTTACCACTCCGATAACCGACCGTTACAAAAAATGCTTGACCTTAGCAATAGTAAACCGGGCACGTTAACCATTGTGCCATCGAGCTGCTCACCCATCAATGTTCAAATCGTCTCTATATCTATCTATTTAATTCTAAAATGAACTTTAGCAATGTCCGAGTCAAATTTTCTGCATTCAAATAAACTTCATTGATTAGCACTATTGATTTGTTTAAGAATATGGGGAGATCGGGTCATATCCTACCACGCTGGCCCAATACGGGCTGCATTGTCATGCTATGTAATAACTCCTAGTGATACAACATAGCTATTACAAAGTCATACAACTTAATAACCAGCAAATCTTCTACAAGTATTGACCGACTTTCAAATAAGTAACCGCCTCGTACTAACCACCTTTGTGGTCTAGTGATTAAGACCACCGGTTTAGACCCAGAGGTCCCGGGTTTTACTCCCAGCGGGGGGTACATGTTTGTGTACTCGGTTTGGTTGGTGGTAGGGCTTGTTTGTCCGCCTGGCTAGCTACCAACGACTTATCTAAATATGTCGCCATAACATCAATGTTTGCAGCATTGTTGTGTTCCTGCAGCTAGAGATAAGATAGCCAGTGCCTCAGTAAAATGGGGATACCGGATGAAGTGCGCTTCCACCTATCCTCTCCTATCATCACTTAACATCAGGTGAGATGAAGGCACTGAGTTTACCCGTAAAATAATAAAAAAAGAAAAGTCCCTAAACGAAAAACTTTGTGAAAAATCTTTGTCGAGAAATCAAAAAGCAGTAAAACACAATAGTCCAATTATTTCGTCTTCGCCGTCGCGCATCGTTTCGTTACAATTAATTTTAATTAATTTTGTATCAGTGTAAAGTTACAGTTGTTCCTGCAAAAGTTTCTCATGGTGTTAATTAAAAAGCGTGCAAAAAGTTTAGCCGCTCAGTTCAGCTTTGTAGAATTTAAAGTTGTTAAAAATATGTTTTCTTGCGTGTGACACTGCTCTTGTTTGTCAAACTCGCAAAGTTTTAATTATTAATAAAATGAACAGATTTTTTACTTTTTATTACTGATTGTTGAATTGAATTTTGAACAAGATTACAACGAAGCTACTTCAATTTCTAGTAGAACTAGGAATACAGTGTACGTACAGTGTGTTTTTTTAACTGGGACAGTATGGGAAAGTCCCCTACCATTAGAGATACAGAGAAACTGTCCTAACACAGTTTTGAACTTCCACAGATAATATGTGGATTTAAACTTTGTATAAGTATATACCCCCTACCTTAGTTCTTGCCACAAACAATTAAAACCTTAGATAGTTATTTAATTTTCTAAAGGACATCTCTGAAACACGTAACATTTATGTTTTCTGTCATCTATTCAGTGATAGTGTTAGGGAGCTCGATGGCGCAGTGGCTTACGAGCCCAGTCTGCGAGTGCTAAGATTAAGCAACTTTCGCTAAGGCCGGTCATCGGATGGGTGACCAAATTTATCATCTCGAGCTCCTTCGCGAAAAATCGTTGGTCCCGCCTGCATTAGCAGTCGTTATCAACCACCAATCCACACTGAGCCTGTGTGGTGGTTCATGGCCCGTTCTCCCTATCCATCCATAGGGAAGGCTCGTACCCCAGCAGTGGGGACATAAAATGAGCTGATGAGATGATCATATACTCTTGTTCTTTCCACAAGCGATAAAAACCGAATTAGTTTATTAAATCTTCTAAAGGGCATCTCTGAAACACCTGTTTTTGGTTATCTATTCAGTGATAAATCTGCTTAAAAAGTTCCTCTACATTTACAATTCTAGAACGAGATGCCTTTGAAAGGACTATTACTAGGTGTGTGTACCATTCACTTACAACTTAGCAAACATCTGTGTTAAAATTTTCCACAGGGAACAGAAAGAACTAAATCATACAGAACGCTTCAATGAGACTCGTAGACATTTCTAATAGCCCTTAAGTCCCCCACGAGTGAGGCAAACAGTTTTACGCTATTGTCCACTTCACTCGACATTGTTATAGTCAGTACAACCTTTATAATGCTGTCCTGACCAGCCAAAATGATCTTTAAGTCGTCAGCATAAAAGCTACAAACGACTGCAAAACTTCAGTCCGTGCCGTCGTCATAGCAACGCGCATTGACAAAAAAAGTCCAGTCAATGCAATTTCATCGTTATGATGTTCCCAATTGGGTCCATTTGATCCGGTACGAAAAGACTCGGGAAATAGCGCTTTCCATTGAAATCATGAAAATATTCCCTCTGCAATTGAAATCTTATATTTTGTTGGACAACGTATCAGTCAGGCAATGGCGGAGCTTCAAAAGTAAATTCTGTATAATATTTTATTTAAATAATATGTACCTACAGTCGAGTTAAATTAAACGTATTTACTTTTGAAACATCATTGAAGAACCTCAAGTAAACAGACAATGAAACGATGATGATGATGAAGAATTATTGAATAAAGCCGATTGGAGGTATTTTGGGTATTTAAAAGTTATTTTTAACCGCCTTTGTAACTAACCAGTAGTTAGACCACTGATCTGAACTGAGGGTTTACTTTAAGCTAAGCCCGTTTAGCTACCACGATTTATCAAAGTTTTTAAACTTCAACAATGAATATAGGTTCGACACCAGAAAGTGTATGAGGTGTCCTTGCGAATAAAAAACCGTTAAGTTGGTACCTACATTTTATACCTTCCATTTCAATTGTTAAAATGTGGATTTTCAGTGCAAAAATAACTCTTAATACCTTTACTTTAATAATACAAAGTATGTGCTATACATTTCTCAAAAAACTCAACGACGAAAACGAGAAAGTAATGTCGGGAAGAAAGCCGCGGGACTCTCTTCCGGACATTCCCCCTTTTCGAGAAGCGCTCCTCTTAACCGGAAAATTAGATAAATCAAATGACTTAAAACTTTCTTAATCTTATCTTATCGTAACAAAAACAGCGAGCCGTACGATATACCTATTAACATAGCAAATATATATAAATTATCTACGAAGGTGGAGGATAAATCTTCTAGTTTAATACTTTTATGGGAAAGTGATGGGCGATAAATCGCGGCTGTGACAAGGAACTGAATTGTGCGCTCAACTAGACACGCCGTGAGCTAAAGGAGACTACTCACGAGTGAAGGCAAAACATTGACAAACCTGGTTTATTCTCGCAAACTGAAATGTCAAAGTGACAGAGCAACGACAACCATAGACGAATTTCCGTTTTTTTATAATTTGTCAATGAATCGCGACGTTGCCGCTCTGTTTCTACGACATATCGTACGAATAGTTAAGTATGTCGACCTTATTCTGAGTTTATTAGTCCTTATTCTCCTTATTCTTCTTCTTCTTCTTCTTCTTCTCTTACCTTGCACTGATCTAAATATCTAACCGTCTTACAAATGAACACGGAATAAAAGTTTTTCTCAGCGTAACGTCGTAAACTCGGAATAACTTACACCGAGCAGAACGTCGGCGTAACTCTTCATGTTAGCGTTATTCTGACCCGCACCCTTGTTTAGGGTCGGAATAACCTAGTTGTGGTAGTTAATTTGATTGTTACGTTTACGTATTTTATCTTCATTATCATCATCATCATCATCTCAGCCAAAATACGTCCACTGCTGGACAAAGGCCTTCTCCAAGTATCTCCACAACGACCGGTTTTGTGCTGCTCGCATCCAGCGGCTTTCCGCTTTTATCTTCAGATTTAATAAATCACATAAAAAGCGAGAAATGTAATAAAAAAACTAGATTATAGAAAAACCATTAAATTTGTTCAATTATGATGAATTTCGTACAGAATATAGATTTTCTAAGGATGACGTATTATTCATCTGTGTTTATGGCGTATGCAACTGTCACATTAAGGCATCAAATACTCAAAGAAACACAACACATGTAAACAATCCCTGTAACAATTATTCTAATTTTAATATAGAATCAGTAAGTGTAAACATTCTCTTATATTGAAATATCTGCGCTTGATATTTGTTCCGTGTTTCCCTGTGCTATTTTACCTCTAAATCACATGCTTAGTTAGTTTTGTAGTGTTGTCGGTAAAATCGTGATATACTCCAAATATTCTTTGCAGACCTATTAATATAGTTCATTTGAAGTTAACGTGAACGCTACACAATATATTTTTTCTACTAAAATTTTCATTCCAAACACGTTAACCCTTTACAGGTTCTGTGGTCACAAGAAGGCTGTTGTCGGTAATCTTGAAACAGCAAAGGGGTCAATACATAAGATTAAAGTAAGTAAGTAAATAGCCTATCCCATCAAAAACAATACTTGTCAAAAAAAACCAAGTCTCGCAACTCAGTTGTTCTGCGGTAAAAAGTTGTGAGATCCATGTAATACCAAGTCGGTTATTAATTTATTCAGTCTCTACTTAAGCGACTTTCTGTCTTAATACGTCCAGTCTCTAAGACCACGATCGTGGTCCATAACATTCTTTAATGTTTTATATAAATATATTGAGACTTGGCCATTGACGGATGTGTTCAAGTGTTCATTGAGCGAATTTACAAAATTAGCTAGTTGAACAATTTGTTACAAATAAATTCAATCGCTTCGTCTGTAGATCAGAATATTTTTTTTTTTCATTTTTGAATGTTTGCGAATTATTATTTAGGTTACTTCTACTACTAGAGTTCCTTCAAAGAATATAAGCTAATATCTATCCATAGCTAAAACCAATCCTTTGATTTTAACTGTCTATATTTAAATAGTGGGAGTGGGACCTAGATATTAGGCATGGTAAATAAAATGTATTTAAACTGTCGAAGGGAACGGTAGCTATTTATAAAGAAACATAATGAAAACAAACTAAAGCGGTGTGAGTCCAACAGATGTTGGATTGCATCAATTAACGGATTATCACACCCCACACCCCCTCCCCTCCCCCTCTTCAGCCGATTACTTCCTCTGAGCTGACATGAACGGCGGAATGGCCGATTGTCCTATGTACCTTTTTAGCAATTCCTATTTTAAGAAAGACTTCCTACAAACGTTTTTACTTCCTACAAAACGAGCAATTCTTGTTTTCCCTCCTTCCTATGATATGGGGTCCTTTAAAAGAGGCGTGAAAAAGCACCTTGTGGGTCGGAAGAGTGAGGTTAACTGATGCTACGTTTGTTTTCACGCTGCACCAGTTATCTTCGCGTCTGGACTCCATTTGCACTTAACATCAAGTGGGATGGAGTCATTTGCCGAGCTATCTATAAAAAAAATATACCTATATATAATCTGAATCTCGGAAACGGCTCCAACGATTTTCATGAAATTTAGTATGCAGGGGGTTTCGGGAGCGATAAATCGGTCTAGCTAGGTTTCATTTAAAAAAAATAACGAGCAAAGCTCGGTCATCCAGGTACACACTCCTGCATATCAGACTACCACAACCTGTTAAATTTCCTCAATAGACTTTAAACTTTACGTGTAGGGCATAAGGTTGAACATGTATTAAAGAGTTTTGACAGTTTTGGATAGGTTGATCTGCAGACGTCTGTACTAATTATTAATCCTTTAATCCGCTCCTTTTTCGCCACAGCTAAAAGATAGACGTTCTGAATGGATAGTAGCACTTGTAGGTAAAAAATGTTTGGACTTATTATTTACAGGTCAGGTCTTGGCCTTCATTTTACCTGATGGTAAGTGATGATAATGCCGAAAGTGGAAGCGCGCTTTACCCGGAGTCCTCAACCACTGTGGCACAGGCTATTACTAAAAAAACAGGTAACGTTTGTGACTATGTTTGTTTGTTTGTCGGGGCTAATCTCTGGAGCTACTGGTCAAATTTCATAAATATTTCACTGACAGAATGCTATTTACGTACATAAATAGCATTCTACTAACATAGACTATATTTTATTTTGATAATAAAAAAATCTTACTTTTTTTTTTAATTTGAAATCGACGTGGTCCTAGTTGCTGGCGAACTAACAGTTTAAAAAAAAGACAACTACGATTATTAAGTTTATGAATTAGAGCCAGGTGCAGAGATAACTTATTTCATTTGCATAATTTACCCTACAATCAAAATCTAAAATGTAGATTTTAATTGTCGCATGATTCCAACGCTGAAATGAATATCGTATTTGATTTGATATAATGTCATAGACGTTTTTGCAGCGGGGCCCAACAGCCTATTATTTTGTCATCGCAAAGGTCAAAATTAATCATATTAGGAAGGAGCGGGATTACCTTAATCCGATTCTGGTTAATTGTATTACGTCTACCGTTACTTTAAGGGGGAAATGAAGAAAACTTCTGAGCAAATTTTACATACAGGCCATTCTGTACTAACCGCAATGTTACCTTCAGAAAACCTTTAATTGAAACTATTTATTGTTTTCTAAAGTTTACGTGAACACTACAAATTTAAATGAAATAAAAAACAACCTAATTTTAATAGAGAAGATGGTTGGAACCACCAGAACCAGCCTGGGATCTATCATACAAAATATTAAATCCCAGCACCAACACCATACTGCCAGACCAAAAGATGCTCTTTCTGCGTAAAACGGAACGCACCTGATTAAATTTAAATGAGGGTATACAAGCTACTAACTAATTATGAGACGACCACCACCTCAGTCTCCCTGAGACCACGGGCCCAGCAAAGGGTTCGAAACTTTAGGATAAACATTAAAAAGTAATGTGTAAAATCTACGCGTGTAGATCCGTAAAAGTTGTTTCATTTAAATGAAACTATTCAATTGTCTTATTTGTAAAGCACTGTAACATCACCTTTCAAATACTCTCAAAAAGATCTTTATTGAAACCTAAGGACTCTGGGAGTAACACACTAGTCAACATCAATAATCATCATTACAATTATATTATACATAAAAAAGTCCTGAATGAATCACTGAATAACCCAATATAGCTGAATAGCCCAGCCCTAAGCCTTGGACCTTGAAAGCTAAAATTTTGAGCAGTGGTTCCCATAATGATGTTTTTTTAAAGTCGAAGCCAGATTTTTCCTTACAATTGCGTAGAGATATTGCGTCACTCAGCGTCTTCTAGGGCTTACACCACGGCGAGTGCTTTGAAAAACTCTTTGAGCACATCCCACCTTCTCCCTTCCTCCATATTACCTGTGGCTCATAGTAGGGGCACAGGTTATAACTATAAAATAAATGCAGTAAATACTTATTAAAAGACATTTTACATATCAAAATGACCTTTGATAGTCAAATGACACAATTTGTCACATATAATAATAATATGTCATGTTCTTAATATTGATATTAAAAGCGTCCTTCTGCGATTCACACCGTGGTGCGAACCAGTCGTGGTGTGAATCGATGAAGTACCCTATTAAACTTACAAATTAGCGCGCGCTTGCGCGCTTCCCCGACTTCCTGTTACACATACTTCCGTCCCATTTCACGAAATCACTCCCACAAAATTGCATAAATAGAAAGCGAGCGGAAACACACACATCAAAAAGATGTTACACATCACAAATAAACAGCACTAACATGCACCGATTGCTAATACAACTTGTTTACTTGCCACGCCCACAGATGCAGTAAAGTGTCCACCACAAATTAAGGAGACTGCAGATGGCAAGCTTCGTAAAAACGCGCTCAGCAACGCACACGCAGACAACCTCTCATGGGCACGAGCACGGAATTTATTAAGACGACACCTCGCTTTGTGAACATTCAAAAAGGCTGATCTTTACTGGCGCTGTTATAAAACAAAATCAGTGACGGAGATCTCAAAGGTGCCGCTCGCCTTTTGTTCTCAAACGACGTGCTATCACCAGATACCCCTGACACCCTTCAGGCCTTACGGACAAAGCATCCTCCAGCTCCAGTAAACTCATATTTTCTCGACCCACCAACAGCAGGGCAAGCATGCCTTCAAATTCAAAACAAAGATGTTAAGGATGCCATTTTATCTTTTAAACCAGGTTCGGCTGCAGGTTTGGATGGAATCTCACCCCAACATTTGAAAGACTTAACATCGCATTCTGTGGGTGATGCAGGCGAGCAACTTGTAAATTCGATCACTAAATTAATCAACTTAATGTATTCCGGTAATGTCAATCCAGAATTTGTTCCCATTCTTTTCGGCGCGAACCTCATTGCCCTTACCAAAAAGGACGGAGGGGTGAGACCAATTGCTGTTGGATCAACACTACGACGTCTGGCCTCCAAAATTGCTGTTCGACATATTTTACCTAAATTAAATTCGGAATTTGAACCCGTACAGTTAGGCTTCGGTGTAAAAGGAGGGTGTGAGGCAGCCGTCCATGCCCTACGCTCTTTCCTAACTTACGGACAGCCTGACGTGTTGCTCAAAATTGATGTCAAAAATGCTTTCAATTCGATAAATAGGGATACCCTGCTGACGGAAATAAAACAACTTTTACCGGAAATATACAATTATCTTCTTCTCAGTTACGCTGACCCAACAAAATTGTTATATCGTTCTAATGAACTGTCCTCGGAAGTAGGTTGTCAACAGGGTGATCCCCTTGGGCCTGCAATTTTTAGTTTGGCTATAAATCCGATAATCAAAAATTTAAATTCTAAATTCAACGTTTGGTATTTGGACGACGGAACCCTAGGAGGTGATGTGGATACTGTGTTTTCGGACCTTTTTTTAATAAAAAATAAATTTGAAGCCATTGGTTTGGAGCTTAATTTTAGCAAATGCGAACTTTTTATAAATAACCGCGACTTAATTTTAAATGACGTAAAACAAAAATTTAATATTTTAGCTCCAAATATTAAAATAGTTAACAGTAATTCCCTTTACCTTTTAGGTTCTCCAATTTTTAATGAATCTTTTTCTGAATATATTACTAATACAATTACTAAATTTCAAAATTCTGCTGACAGTCTCCTTGAAATTAGTCCACATTATGCACTTTGCATCTTAAAATTCTGTCTTTTCGTCCCAAAATTTACGTATGTGCTCCGTTGCTGCTCCTTTTGGAATCACCCAAATCTTTTGACACAAGTAGACAAATTAATCAAAATTAGCTTAGAATCGATTTTTAATATGCAGCTGAACGAGCAATCTTGGACCCAAGCATCCCTACCCATCCGTTATGGTGGTTTAGGGATTCGCAAAATTTCCAGTGTCGCTTTACCAGCCTTCCTATCTTCTGTCCATAGTTCAGCAAATCTCATAAGTAAAATTTTAAGGGCATCCCCTTCAAACTTTGAGATTGCTGGCTTGGAAGAAGCTAGAAACGCTTTCTTAATTGCATGCCCAGGTCAAAATTTTCCAGTTTCTCCAAATTCACAGAGGAGCTGGGACGACATTGTCTGTAAATTGTCTTATGACAATCTTTGGAGCTGTAGTACAGGTTCGGCGCGTGCTAGGCTTTTGGCCGTGGGTACGCATGAGGCCGGCTACTGGCTTCACGCGTACCCTTCGTCAAATACAGGAACATTTCTTGAGCCTGACACGCTCCGAACCGCAACCTGTCTACGGCTTGGGGTTCCGGTCTGTGCTCCACATAAATGTCCCTGTGGCAGTGATGTCGACAAGCTAGGACATCACGGACTGTCATGCCAAAAAAGTGCAGGCCGCTTCTCGAGACATGCCGCACTTAACGATATCATACGCCGGTCCCTTGCCACCGTCAACGTGCCAAGTCTACTTGAGCCGACTGGTATTGCAAGAGACGATGGCAAGAGACCGGACGGTATGAGTTTGATTCCATGGAAGATGGGCCGGGTGCTGGTATGGAATGCAACCTGTTCAGACACGCTGGCCCCTTCCCATCTACATGGAACCAACAACAGAGCTGGTGCGGCTTGTGAAGCGGCTGAAAAAACTAAAGCATGCAAATACAGGGGTCTAGGCTCCGAATATGATTTTGTCCCTTTCGGTGTCGAGACCCTTGGTCCGTGGGGTCCTAGCGCTATAAGGCTTTTTAAGGAAATAGCAAAAAGGTTAGTCGACATCACAGGAGACCGAAGAGCTGGCAGCTACCTCGGACAAAGAATTAGTCTAGCAATTCAAAGGGGGAACGCTGCCAGTATCTTCGGTACCTTGCCTAAAGGGACTCCTTTTAATAATTTATTTTAGTTATTGTATTATATTGTTTAAGGTTTTTAGTTTTAGGTTCATTGTTATATATTAAGTGTTTTTTTTACCATTTATGCTCTAATAAATATTTAACTGGTTTCCAAGCATATCAATTAAGCAATTCTGTTGTAATTTGAACAATAGTGGTTTTTTTTGTGGTGTTTTCCAAAATAAATATGATCCAGTCAAAAATATACAATCGTGTATCTGAGCAAGCATATTCAAGATAAAGACATGAATTTACCTATATCAACATTTCAGATTCGTGAGTCATATTATAGTCAGTAAACTATTCGCTGAAAGTTAGTGCATTTTTTCAGGGTGTCGCCTTAAGCTTACCTTCTGGGTGCTGCTTACTCTGTGCCTCCACGTTACTTCACAGGTGTGTTTCACCGCGTATGTTGTTGTCAGTCTGTCGCCTGCAGATCAAAATAGCGTGTTGCAGTAAGAAGAAGTCCAAGCTACAAATTTACTGTAAAGGCGACGGGCGGGCCACTAAAAAGGATTACAACCGCTTAAGACTCGTTTGTTCAACCGTCTCTGTGGTATTAGTGGAAGTAGTACTGATGTTACAAATCAATATATTAAAATGTTTGTGAAAGAGTACCTATGACAGAATAGCAGGGATTGTGGACTCTCCGCAATCACTGAGTCATATACCATGTTTTTTACGCTACCTACTGTTAACTTGTAATTTAATTTTAGTTAAGCAATACTCACAATACTCGAGCTCCTCCTTGCTTCGGAAGGCACGTAAAGCCGTTGGTCCCGGCTGCATTAGCAGTCGTTAACAATCACCAATCCGCACTGGGCTCGCGTGGTGGTTTATGGCCCGTTCTCCCTATCCATCCATAGGGAAGGCTCGTGCCCCAGCAGTGGGAATATAAAAATGAGCTGATGAGGATGAGGAAGCAATACTTTATACTTAACAGATAAAGTCAAATAAATGCTTTTATTATGATTATTATGACAGCCCCAGACGTCCCGGGTACATCATAAAGAAACTTGTGTACATTCAAGAGATGTTTGGTTTAAATGTGTGGTGCTGGTACTGGGATTCGTTATCAAGTACAATAGCCTTCTATGTAACTACTAAGCTTAAATTTGACATTCAGTAAGTGCTTTGTTAAAACTTAATTTTTAAACAACATCGCGACAGTAGTCATTCCGTGACCACGGTCGTTGTAACTCGGTCGAAACGTCGGGTACTCGTATAAAGAGAGTATGATACCTTTTACTAATTAGTTTGCACTTTGACGCGGGGACGCACTATGGGTCCCTGCGCCAATGGAGTAAGAAAGTAAGTAATCCCCGTTTAAAATTCTTTGGTATACCGTGTAGTAGTGTGAGTTTTGTTTATTATCCGTATTCATTCGATTACGTTTTAGAAAACGTAAGTTAGTATGGCATTGAAGAATCGTTTGCCATACAAATTCTCGTTTTCGTTAACGTGATCGAATTGCGAATGAAACTCTCACTAGGCACCCTGCAGTGCTTAACCAGTAGCTTGCGAGTCCCTGTTAGCTTGCGGCCTGTTTCTAGGCGCTCGCAAGTAAAACCGAATAAGGAATACACACATCTACTAAATGTGAACAGCCAAATATCGCGATAACTTTTTGCTGTTGCGGTCTATCCAATCTGAAGTGTAGTATGTCGTATTATGATAATAAATGGTGTATTTTATTCATCTCACTTAAGTTATTTACTAACTCGGCGGACCTCGCGTCAGTTGTCAGGATTTTCAAAATAGCTCTCGAAGCAATACCAGTTGGGCGCCACTGATCTTGACATTTAACAAAAACCTCTTACTTTATGGCCACACCACTTAACTGGCAAAGTAAACGTTAATTAACCGGAGTTGGCAATTTGCGGCTCTCAAATTGGCCCCGTTGTGCCCCGGGCGGCGCAAGACGACTCGCTACAAGGTGATATAATTGTCATTTGTATGTTGGTAATGGCGGCTTGCGCACCCGCCGCGAGTGTGGTCGCCAATCGAGCGATTATATGGAATAGGGAAGCTTGTTGACGCGACAGTGGGCTTAGTAGTTATGAGGCTTGTTTTGAAATCATGCTTCGTAAGCTGAGAAACTTTTTGTATCAACCGCTCTTTTTAAGGACCAGTCTTTTATTTTATTCGCTGACTGTTAGTGCAAGAAATTATATTATATTGCCACGATACAAGATGTCTATAGGTAGGTGTATAACTCCAACAAAGTTATGAAATCAAGTGTAACAAAAGAGTGATATTATATTTGTAAAATAGTAAAAATAAACTAAATAAATAAATATGTCTAAATTTAATAACATATGGACGGACGTTAGGGTTTTTATCTACTTCAATATGTTTTTAATGTATATTACTAGATTAATTATCTTTATATTTCGTTTTAAGTAATACGTATAACATGTAAAAGTACCTATGTATCTTACCAGAGCTCTAAAAAAGATATCCTATTAGTTCTGTAGTCTGTTTTCTAACTAAAAAAGTAAAAAATCTAACTTCCACTCTATAACCAGTATAGCCACTTCCTTTCTCATTATCAGTTTCCATATTGACGCATCACTTTCAGGTTGGAAACTTTCCCCCTCGCAAACGCAAAAAGTCCATGCAGAGCCAGACATCAAACACGACATCGGTACGCGTATATCACATGCATTTTTCACCAACACACCTTTGACACTTGTTATGAATGCGATCCATTTGCCTGAATTGAACCTTTTCGGGTAGGGCTAATAAAAAACTAGTAAAATGCAGAATTTGTTTGAAAAGTCAGAACAGAAGTTATGTAATATTATAGGAGCTCGTTCTTATGAGAGGATGATAGAAGATGTAAAAAGGCAGAAAATTTTTTGAAAATATACAGAACACATATTAATATGAGAAGAGATAGGAAGGGAGAAATTGGTCCATATAGGATTATACATTTGGGAAGAGTAGTGTTGACAATGCTAAAACTAGCAATTTATTAAAGTAATTATTAAGGTTCACAAAATTCAAAATTGTTTACGTCAGCCTTTTACACACACACATTTTGCCACTTTGGAAGTGTCTCTCGCGAAAACTATTCAGTTTAGAAACCCCCAAAATTTCTTGTTTTTTTTCTATTTTTGTGTGAAAATCTTAATGCGGCTCACAGAATACATCTACTTACCAAGTTTCAACAGTATAGTTCTTATAGTTTCGGAAAAAAGTGGCAGTGACATACGGACGGACAGACAGACAGACATGACGAATCCATAAGGGTTCCGTTTTTTGCCATTTGGCTACGGAACCCTTATAAAGGGTTATGTAAAATACATATCCATTCAATGTGTGTTGCGTTGAAAAAAGGATAGTGGTCTTTGCCACTGTATAAGCTATATACTTCACATTCTATAGTATCACGATGATGCAATCATACGTTGAAGCTTTTGTCAGTCATAATTCTATATCAGTCATCGTCCCACTCAGATTACAAAGAAAGATAACACTGTAATGCTCCAGTTGCATTGAAAGAGACTATTGTGGCAGTGTTGCTCGCGTTCACACTTCACTGTCATACTTATTGCCCTTTTTCGCATATTTTGAACACCTTTACGCTTTAATAAGAGCCACTCTGACGGCTGGGGTTTGGGGTGCGAAGTGTGGGGTAGACACGTGACAACCAACGCTGGGAGCGGCAGTGTGCCGTTGATGTCGAGTTCGGAGATTTTTTTAATGTGGGGGTAAATAGTTACGGAATAAGCGACTACCACGAAACCTGCTCTCTTCCGAGCGAACTATATGAACGAAAATAAATATTTTTTTTTAAACAAAATAAAAAGAAATTTTATAAAGTTGATGTCAGAAACGTCATTAATTTTATTTCTTTTGTTAAACTTGTTCATAACTAAAAATGGTTAGACCATAACAAATTAGAGTAGAGTTAAATACAAATACAAAATGAAATAAAAGAATGATCTCTTTCAGATAATCTATGCCAATTCTAATTAAAGAGTTCCAGTACATGCCACATTGCATAAGTCCACTGCTCGACATAAGCCTCTCCAAGTGCACACAACTGAGTACGATCCGCGGCTACTCTCATCCAGCTCTTGCCAGCCCCGATGCGAAGATCGTCGCTCCACCTAGTCTGAAGACGTCTGCTTGTAGTCTAATTCAAAATAAACAAGCAAACTTTCAGTATATGTAATATGCTTTTCACAAGTACCCCTAAATAAATAAACAAATGAAATCTGAACCCCCATCACTAACAAGACGACCCAACAGCAAACAACTTAAAATCGAATCTGTCACTTTACTACAAATCCAAAACTTTCACAAATATTCTACATTCGCACCCTACAAAACCTTTATCATACAGTAAACATCCAAAATGATCCCTATTTCTTGTACCTTATGATGCATTTGAAATTGAAACCGTATCGCAAAAGCCATTCTAAAAATTCCTTGAAAAATAAATTCTATTCCGGACATGTTAAGTTTCAAATTGACTATGAACAAATCGATTGCAGAGCATTTTTACTGTACGCATAGATGTTCTTTTAAAAATGTTTCTTACCGCTCAGACATTACGGTCAGTTTTGACTGTAGTGTCTGCTTCGGTATACCGAGACACCCCAGACGCATTGTTCGCTAAGACGTTTAAGGAGAATGTCGCAGCGATTTCGGATATGTCAGTCGCGGTACTGTCACGTCACATTTGAAGTACAAGGGTGCGTATGGCTATAGAATGAGCGACTTCTGACCATTTACGAAAGAAATGTTTGTAGGTTGTATTTACAGTTGATGTCCTTCTCTCTAGTTCTGCAAATCACCCAGGTAACGCATGCACTATAGTGCATTACACTATAGTGCATTTACATAACATGCAGTCGGAGACATAAAATTTAATGATAAGTCACATAATTCTCACTTTGTGCGTGCCTCCGACTGTGTGTTATGTATGATGTTGCTTAAAATGACGAAGGACTACCGTATTGATATTTTTAATTGTATATAGTACTTATGTTTGATATTGTTTCGATTTATTTCGCTGACTTTATGTAATTATTGAATTTTTATCTTGTTCTGGCCTTTTTTCTATTAAGTTATTTATTTTTACGCAGGCGGGTTTTTTGTATTTTTTTTTTAATTATTTTTTTTCACTTATGATCTTATATGCTATGTTAACATAAGTATGTCCCATTAGAAAGACATTGTTTGCTATATTATGTACGGTTTATATGATGGCGTTCTCTCTATTTTGTCGCTTCTCTCCTGGCCGTACGATGTAGACCCCCACCATCAAGTGATTGCTAACGGTAGGAGGGATTGAATAACGCTTTGTTTATTTTCGGCCCGTGTCTATGGGCAAACAGTCTCGGTCGGGATTATGAAGGTGATTCGGATTTTTGTGGTGATTAAGTGATTTGCCTTGGCATTAGTACCTACGTTCATAAGCTCTGTACACTTCAAAATATTTGAAAGTAAGACAATAAGTACCTAGTTAGTTAATATGCTATTTTATGTTTGATATAAATACTTTTCGGTCTCCATCTTATTACAGATTGTAGAAGAGCTCAACTAAATAAAGAGACAAAACGAAATGTCAGGTTAAAATAATATATTTTAAAAAAACAATTGTAGGTAAATACATGTTTCATTTGCATGTGTAGTGTTCTTGTTAACTATCCGTCCGTATAAAAATAGACGTCCTGGATGGGTAGTTGGTAAATATGTATGGACGATTCAAAAGCACTTTTCGTAAGTTACTTATAGAAATAATTGGTAGAGAGTTTGTTTATGTATTTGTAATAAAAAATCTTTAAAAACGCTATAATTATTTAAAATATATTGTTAGGTACTTTGCTTAAGCTTTCGATGATGCACTTTACACGTACTTACCTATCGAAAAATATTTTTAATAATTTACACTCTATTTTTGCTTGACGAAAACCTCTACCTGTAATCTTTAAAACCGTTCAAAACATCAGTTTAAAATAATAATATTATTTTAATTTGATGTTTTGAACTATTTTAAATGCGGTTTCAAAGAGGTTTTCGTCACGCAAAAATAGAGTGCAAATTATTAAAAATATATGTCCAAAATCGCGAGCAGATCCACATAAAGTTATTCATTTCAAAGTGTAGTGTAATGTCCGATCAAATTTTAGAAAACATCACTTATAGTTTACTAATCAAACAGTCGAAATTTAATCAACCCGTAATCTGTTCTAATTCCCTAATAAACAGCGACATTGCACCGATTAACTGTCGTGCCATCAAAACGAGTGATAGCATAACCATAAATACGTTACTGCCGTCGTTTCAGTTGGGACGGGTTTGTTGGGACACACCCGTCCAACTATCGTCAGTCATGCATCGACAGAACACTGTTTGTATATTTTAACGTTCAGTTTGAATGGTGTGACTGCGAACTTGGCGGTTTTTATAATAAAAGTTGTGCCGACTTTTTCAAAAACCGCTAAGTTTTTAGGAGTCGTTCAGGAAAAACGACTATTATTTTCCTTGTGAAACACTACAATAGATTCGAAACGTAACAGGATATTGCCATTACATGTTGTGGTCGAATAGCATGATAGACAATATTCAAGGATTGAAACTACTGACTGGTATTGGTAGTAATCCAGTCACTCTCAGTCAGCCAAGACCACAGTATACGTGGAGCCCCGTTCGAGAAAAAGTAAATTGCTAACTTTTATTATTAGCTTTTATTCAGGTATTGAAACTATGGGTTTTGATAGTAATCCAGTCACTCTCAGTCGTCCAAGACCACAGTCTCCGTGGTGCCCCGTCCAAGCTCTGTTAGGGTAAATTGGTAAATTACCCGCACTGCATTCCCCGGTATTTACCTTCCCGCCCTCGCCCTTTTATGAAAGCTTGCACTTTAGCTCAACCCGAAGTATTGATTGACTACACTATACGATATTGATTCGTATTGAGTAACGATTCCGCATAGTCACGCATCGTGGTAGCACGGAATGTTTCCTATTTGTCAGCAGTAGTTTTTAAATATGCTTAGTAAAGAGTACAGGTGTTCTTATCTTATCTTAGTGGGGCCTGCTGAGGTTTCCCTCTTGCAGTAATACTTCGAACGGGATCTTTTGTGCAACCCTATCCTTTCAGTCTTCTTCCTCTGTAAAGATAGATGCCATAAGTTTGGCAACGTCTTTAACACTTTAAACGCCATTTGACCGACAAACAATTGAATTCCTATTGTGTCTGGGCCCAACGGCGGTCAACCTGTTAAGAGCGAAGAGCCTGAAATCCTCCGGTTTCGGATAGGCCGACCCCCAGGAGTCCTATTCTTTTCCTAGCCTAGTCACAGTCACACAGTAGGTGCTGTATTGAGTCCGTTTCCTCTCCACATGCCCTACTACATAAACTATTTGTTGATAGAGGCATTCTGTGGAGCATTTGTTTTGTGGCATAGTACTCTGTCAAGGCACCGATGGTTAATCGGGCCTGCTTTCCACTGCCTCCGCATATGAACTTACTCCGTCCTAAGGCGTTTTCGATGTTAGTAGTCCTATGTATTTAATTACAGTTATAGCTACAGTTAGCTTGTATTATTCCCTTGTTGGGCAAAGGCCTCCCCCCATTTTCGCCACTCCCCATAATGTTTTGCCACCGTATGTATTTAATTACAGCAGAGCATTCAGTGACAGGGAAACTGTACTAAGTGCCTAGTGTAAGTTTTATTTACTATCTGTATTCATTCAATTACGTTTACGAAAACCTGGTGAAAAGCAGCGCCTCCTGGCGACATACGAGAAGACTTTAAATTTTGCCATACAAATTATCGTTTTCGTTAACGTGATCGAATGGCGAAAGAAACTCGCACCAGGCACTCTGAACGCGTTTGGGTAGCTCATTATCGTCGTCATCATCGTCATTATCATCATTTGCTTATGGACGCCCAGCTGCTGGACATGTACAATCTTGCAGCATGAAATGGGCCGGCTCGCCCGGCGTAATACCACCCTCTCATAGACTATCGGATTGAAACAATGGCACTCGTTGCTGTTGTGTTCTGTCCGATGAGTGAATGTACCGGAGGCCCATCTCTCACCCCTCCCCCCTCCCAATTCCTACTCCCTCCTTAAGATCCTACTCCTTCCTCAAGGCCGGCAACGCATCTGCGATTACTTTGGTTTTGTGGATGTCCATGGGCGGCGGTGATTACTCTCCATCGGGTGACCCGCCTGCTTGTTTGCCTCCTTTTAATATAAAAAAATAAAAAAAACTTTTTCTTCACAATCTCCTTTTCTTTTCTTCTAACCTGCCTTCGTTTTGTCTGTCTTGGAATACTTGTTCGATTGCCCGTAACTCAGAATGAAAGCATTAAACGTAGTTCAAAAGAAGGAAGACCGTATGATGATTTTACCAATAGAGAATAAAGGAAATATCGTGACTTTACAATTAACTAACTCATCACAAACCATTGCCCTGATTTCAGGTTTGAATCTAAATGGTTCGTCACGCTTTCCAAAAGGTTGATACAAAAGTGGTTCAATTAATACTAATTAAGAAGTTTTCTTTGATTATGAATGCATGTTAAGCACAAACATTTTGAAACCTGTTACTCGACTCACTTTATAACAATCACTAATTTCTCTACCAGTTAGCTTTTTATAACGATTTATCAGCCAGTTATAATTGAGAAGAAGCAAATAATAGAGAAAAGTTACATATATTTACAGAAATAATTTTATGTAGTTAAACAGTGTTAAATATAGTTATTAAACTGTGTGTTTTCATAGTAATATAAAAATAAAAAATATATATTTTTTAAGTTCTGGTTTCCACATAGAACCGTTTACACTTATTATCTAGGCTGAATATTGGCAATGCGCGATATATAAACATTTTGTTACGTTTTGTGATATGATAGTAGACAGCAGTAGTGAGGGCGGGTCGTGAGCTTGTTTGTCAGCACCGTATAAGAAAAGAAAATTCTCTTAAATATTCGGTACGTAAATAATAAATAAAAAGCAATAATAAGCGGCAATACCAAAGTTTGCAAAGTGCGCGCCAAGTCTAAGCATTCTTAAGCTTTCTTGAACAGAACTTATAACTTTTAACTTATATATATTTACATATTTATTTCATTTTAATTATTTGATTCAGTTCAAATAAAATGTGTATTATTGTATTATTAAGCATGTACTATTATGGTTGCCTTAATATTCAATACTGCTAGTGATGGTTTACTTTTATTAGGATAATTGAAATGTAAGCCTAGCATAATTATACCTTATTATTTTTCTGTGGACAACTTTTTAGCCGAATATGTTTAGTCTTTGTCAAATTAGAAGTTAAGTATGACTGTTGTTGTCTCAATAAATAAATAAATAAATATGATGTCAAAAAAAACAGTCTGAGCGCAGCTGTCGATGGCTGTCGCGAGATTTTGTGTTCGGGAGAGGTTTTTTTTTTTTTTTTTTATTACTTGTCCCCCAACGTGGGTCAGTGTCGGAGATTTTCGGTACCTTACTATATCCTATGCCGTTACTATTTGGCTTCCTAAGCTAGAGTCTACTTTTACTTTATAATCCAAAGGAGCCTTATTCAATGTCCGACAACTACGTCATCAACGAATGAAAACTTGAAAGATTTTTTTTATTTTTTTATTTATATTTTACGGGTAAGCACAGTGCCTTGATCTCACCTGATATTAAGTGATGATAAGGCTATGATGGAAAAGCACTGCACCCAAGATCCTCAATTAGTGAGTCACTGGCTATCTTATCTCTAGCTGCCGGATCACAACAACAATGCTACAAATATTGATGTTAAAGCCACATAATTTAGATAAGATGGCGGTAGCTAGCCAGGTGGACAAACAAGCCCTACCACCAACCAAACCGAGTACACAAACATGTATCACATAATATATCACATCATATATCACAAACATCCCCCGCTGGAAATCGAACCCGGGACCACTAGACCACAGAGGCGGTTAAAATCGGTTAGAATCCATAAATTTGGCCAAAAACGCAATGTCCAGAGTCTAAAAAAACCTTAACTGTCGTTGTCAATGTCAAATAGTTGAATGCGCGGTTTGTTGAAAAACTTGACCAAAACTTTTGTTCCAAGTGTTGGTAAAAAATAAAGTAATCGCAAAACAGAAAAAGACGGTCTCTTTCGAACAATTTGAAGGGATAGTAAAATACAGGTCGAGCTCAAGCGCCTTTGTATGGAGTTTACCTTCTCTTGGTCTCCTAATGTTGTGCTTGAATTGAAACAAACGCATTTCCGTGCGCCCACTATTTCTCAGTAGTGTCCTTTATTAATACAAATTCGTTGTGATACCGGAATTAATATAGGCAAGCGGTAATGGGGACGAATGGGCGCGCTTTGTCTTTCTCGCGCGAACAATGAATCTGGGGGATTTCCTCCAAATTTTGCGGAGTACATAAATTACTGCGGTATTTTTTTGCTTTGATTAAAAGTCGATGTTGTATTTTAGCTTAAATTTTAGATACCAAATTTAGTACTCAATAGTTAATTGTATTGTGCTTGTTGTGTTACGTAAATATAATTCTTGTGTATTAGGACTTGCTCTATTTATAAGCAAATTCGACTGCCTGTGTAGTCTAAGGTCTGTGGTAAGGGCAGTGCCTTCATCTCACCAGATGTTAAAAGAGCACTTCTTCCGGAATCCTCAACTTCTGCTGAGAGCCAGCTCTCTCATCTCTAGCTGCCTGAATACAACAATGCTACAAACATTGATGGTATGGCATATTTAATAAGATGGGGTGGTAAGCCAGGCGGACCAACAAGCCCTAACACCAGCCAAACCGAGTACACAAAACATGTACCCCCCGCTTGGCATCGAACCCAGTCGGAAACCAGTGGTATTAACCACTAGACATTCTCTTTCTATAGACAAACTCAACTCAACAAGAATCAACATTCATCATCAGCTCATTATATGTCCCCACAATTGGGGCACGAGCCTTCCCTATGGATGGATAGGGTGAATGGGCCATATACCACCACGCGGGCCCAGTGCGGATCGGTGGTTGTTAACGACTGCTAATGCAGCCGGAACCAATAGCTTAACGTGCCTTCCGAAGCACGGAGAAGCTCGAGATGATAAGTTTTTGGTCACCCATCCGATGACCGGCCTTTGTAAAAGTTGCATAACTTCAGCAATCGCAAACCGAGCTCCATCGAGCTCCTCAAATTCGATTTCAATCAAATTATCAACATTATCGCTCCTTAATAAGAATGGCAATTTTAAATTAAGTGTGATAATTCCGCTTTCACACAATACAAAACGGTAGTTCTTGTGCAATTTTCAAAATCTCCACGTTTTACCGTGACTAAAGTTGACTACAAAATTGCAAACACCATTCAATGGGCATTCAATACCGACATAAACGTATACTTTGTTGGTCGTAAACGTACTACAATTTTGTTGCGAACATACAAAGTACACATACAAAGAATACTGCAAGTTATTAAAAAAAATCTTGGAACCTGAATTGTGTAGTCAAGTAGAGACTATAAGTGATATGATCTGACAATCATTTGTTTGTTAATCACGAACTTTTTAGCGATTTTTAAACTGCTCTTGGCAGCAGTAAAGTTTTTTTTTATTCAACCAATTTCGACCCACTGCTGGACAAAGTTATCTACCAAATCTATTCACACGTCTCATTCTTTAGTGGTATCCCTCCAAAAAATGAGTGAAAATTATTTATGTTTAAATTATAAACAAACAGCAATGGGCTGGATTTCAAACTCTATCAAGAAAATCCCAAGAACTAAAGTAACCCTTTTCAAGAGGTTGCACAAAATTTTTTGAACGTACAGTATTGAAATATAATACCTTTAAACGAATATAATATTGGGTCCTTACCTATGAAATTGATGTTTTTTTCTTACTTATTAATAGGTGTATTACTTCTAAAAAGTCAATACCAGTTGTTAATATTATTATACACCTTTAATTAGGACTATGTTACTTAGGCTTCAGTAATAACAATGATTATATATGACATGGCTCACTCATCAATAAGGACCCAAAACCTTATCGGCTTAATTTCTTTTCAATAAGTTTAAGCAGTAGTTTGTTATATCCTTCTAGACAATATCAAATGTCGCCGTAATGCTAAACCAGATTTAATCTTTGGATCCCTAAATCACTCGCAGCTTTTCTCTCGAAGTATTTAATAGCAATTCCTTATGACAATTTAAGTGTGCTCCATAGAAATATTTAACACTTCAGAAGCATGCGAAGTGGTTCACTTCCTGACAGTAAATCAGTTTAACGCGTCTTTTGAGAAAGCTGAATGGTCCTTGGAAATGACGCGAATGGCCGTGTCTTGAATATCAGACGTAGACAAGACGATCGCCAATGTTTAATAGTACTTCAGCTTTGTTAGACGTTGCTCAAGTCTATAATAGACAAGTAATTGCAATTTGGTAGGAAATAGAAATGTTAATTAGTCTGGTATGATTTGTGTTTTAGCTGTAAACCAGAATTTTCTAGATATTGTAAGAGGCAACTTAATGTGTGTCATCATCATCATCAGCTCATTTATGTCCCCACTGCTGGGGCACGAGCCTTCCCTATCGATGGATAGGGAGAACGGGCCATGAACCACCACGCGGGCCCAGTGCGGATTGGTATTTGTTAACGACTGCTAATGCAGCCGGGACCAACGGCTTAACGTGCTTTCCGAAGCACGGAGGAGCTCATTAATTAATTAATTAGCGACTGTTCCACTCCTATTAGTCATAGCGTGATGTAATATAACCTATAGCCTTCCTCAATAAATGTACTATTCAACACAAAAAGAATTTTTCAATTCGAACCAGTAGTTCCTGAGATTAGCGCGTTCAAACAAACAAACAAACAAACAAACAAACAAACAAACTCTTCAGCTTTATAATATTAGTATAGATTTTTGGTCACCCATCCGATGACCGGCCTTTACGAAGGTTGCTTAACCTCAGCACTCGCAGACCGGGCGCGTTAACCACTGCGCCACCGAGCTCCTCCTTGTGTGTACTTACTTTGAACTACTAAATATCGTATGAGATATCTCATCTTGAATCAACAGTGCCATTAGAAATAAGTTTAGTCTTTAGCTTTATTGCGTGCAACCTTTAGTTTTATCAATATAAGGTGCGATGATTTAAAGTAAAACAAAATACAAAATAAAATTTTTACAAGATAAAATTTTATTAGAAAAAACAAACCACCCTTGAGCCAGCTTGAGTGGGAATTGAACCCACGACTTTGGATAACCGGTCCATTACTCTGACCACTGATCTACCGAGGCCCCAGAAGACTCGTTGAATTTTTATTAGCTTAAATACTCTTACTTTACCCTCGGTTTGTTTTGCACATAAGTGCTATACATCATTTAAAGACCGTGAAACCGGCGACTTTAATTAAATAAGAGAAGAAGAAAAAGAGTAAATAACGATAGTGTTCTTAATAAACTTGTCACGCGAGAGGGTGAAAGTTAATTTCCTGTTTAGTCCAGTCTAAGGATATAAGTCGTGTGCTCCATTAGCAGCTACCATATCAACGCTTATTTAGCTTCAGAAACAGTTTACGCCTTAAATATTCATCTTTAAGGAGGAGGAACTTTCGCAAAGACCGGTCAACGGATGGGTGACCAAAAAATGTATAATCTCGAGCTCCTCCGTGCTTGGGAAGTCACGTTAAGTCGTTGGTCCCGGCTGCATTAGCAGTCGTTAACAACCACCAATCCGCGCTAGGCCTGCGTGGTGGTTTATGGCCCGTTCTCCCGACCATCCGTAGGGAAGGCTCGTGACCCAGCTGCGCAGCTACTTGGTGTTATCACGAAATCAACAGCTTAGTTTGTAGTAATAGATAGTACAGCTAACCTTTCTTTCTTTCTATCCTTTCTAAAAACAGCAAAGGCCTTCGCCATTGAAATCAAGTAATCGCGACAACACGCATGGGTTTATTAATATGTTGGTGAAATTAAATAAATCACTTGGGATAAGAATGAAAGCCAGGACGAAAAACTGAAGACCTGGGAGTGAACCTAGGATCTTCGATCTATACGGGGTGGAAATATCGAATGCCACATGGATGGCAACTACCTTAAATATTGGAAATAGCACATTCTGTGTAAAGGAGACTTTCCTTTATTTTTAAAAACAATAAATTCTGCATTTATGGATTTTTGAAAAATCGCTTGTCTTAAGCGGGACTCGAACCAGTCAAATGCGACAAAAAATAACATGTTGTATTTTATGATGCAGATCGCAAGGGTTACTGATAAGGTTCATTTTTCTGTAAATAACAAACACAATCAAGATAACGGAAGGCCATGAAAACTGACAATTACCTTTTAATTTTGTTTTCACCCGTCACAGTAACTACTTTAAAAAAAAAAATCTCTTTTTTTTCTTTTTTTTGTTTCAAATCGTTTTTCGCTTCCCATAGCCAATCTCTTAGTGGACCACTAACAGGAAAGAAAGGAAGAATTAGTGTTTTACGGGCACCCGCAGTTCCGTTGCTTGTCGCCGTGTTATTTGCTACAGGGCGGGGATTGTAAAAAGTTTGTCGCCTTAATGCGATTTGGGTAGGGAAACGCGATTTCCTTTCGTTAAACGCTAAGACTCTTGGAACTTGAGAAGTTTGTGTTTGTTCTTTGGGATGAAATAAAAAGTGTATCGCTTCTTGTCCAGGATTTCTGTCTGTTGTAACTTTTAACTTTTCTAATTAACATGACACGTGCTAAATTATCTTAGCCTTAAAGTCATTGTTGATTTTTAAATCATTTAAAAATTTTCATCATCTAAAGCCCGTTGACATCCACTGGATGAATGCTGAAAATGAATCATAAGCCCTATCGTTATCAAATGTTCTTCGTTTTATTGAGTATATAACACTGCTAAAGCATAAGATTTAGTTTCTTTATCTAAAATTAAAATATAAATAAAAACATTTTAATATAAGAGCCGATGTTCTTTTTGAAAAATTATTTTCTTTAAAACTTTATGGGTTCACTGCAGTTCACGGCCTAAAGGCAGAATCATGTTGTCAGTTTTCTAAAATGTTATCAGTTCCAATGAAAAATAAAAAGCATTATAAAAACCTCAAGAAAAATTAAATACAAGAAATCACAATACAGTAAAAAATTTCAATAAATTGTAATAAAAAAACAGAAATGCATATACAGTATTCAGGGACCGCCGGCAGGCACCAGGGCGACGCGAAGGGTACAAAGAACCACATAAAAAAGTTTATGAAAATCCTTAGAGAATACAAGGTAATGATGACAATCTCAAAAGAGATGTTTCGCTCACGACAAAATTACACTTTTCAATACATATTGTGGGGTGTTTGCAATCAACCCCCATTGAGGACGGGGGATTACGGGGGATGCTGTGATTAAAGGGTTCCATCCATGGTTAGTGTATCGGTAATTCCGGCGTGGAGTTACCGACCGTAAAATTGGAAGAGTGGCAACTTTACACTATGCTCGTGGGAAAGAATTTGTCGATAGCCATGAAATAATATAATTTACATTGCAGGAATTATTATGGGAAGTAAATAGTTGTTTCGTGATTTTAATTCAATTCTCATCTTTACTGACTTTCGACAATGTGATAAAGGTATTTGGTATAAAATAGTCACCGAGACGTTAGAAAAAACATTTGAACCAGTCTGTTATAATAAGCTAACATTTACATCCGTACTTATAATTGGTTTTAATGAATGTTATTGATTGGTTCTGATAATATTTAAACCATTTTTATGTGTACTAAAGATTATTAATAAGTAAAAGATAATACACATGGTTAAGACAATTTATTACAAGACAACAGTGAAGCTCTTGACAGTGTGTATCTCTCCTTCATAAGTGACGTAAACGAGATGAGGTTGAGAATGAGGATGAGAATGAGGATTTATCCTCAATTATAGAGGAACTGGTTATCTTATCTGTCTGTAGCTGTCGGTACACTACAATGATCCTAACATAGTTATAATGGTGAGAGATAAGATGGTCATAGCAGATCAAATAGAGACCTATAATATATACCTCAGGATTTCTGAGTCTAACACTGGTGGTCTCAGTTGATTCTTCCATTGATACATACCTAAGTGCTCACCATTTCTATGGAAGTATAGAAAGATATAAAATATTTTTATGAGCTGATAATATAAACGACCGATATTTTACTAGCGACATCTCTGTCATTTTTGCAGTATTCCCATTATATCATTGACGCCGACATATTTTCTATAAGGGTTGAACAACTAAACGAAATCGTTAAAAGCCAAGATTGAGTTAACATTCGCTAAATAACTTCATAAAGCGGTTAATAAAACGCTTAATTTATGACGAGCGTTCCACAAGCTCAGATAAAACCGCTGCGCTGGTGAAATGCGACGTTTATGCGGCAGTTAAACTTTAATGGTGGTCAACGGCATTGACACGCGTACAATGAAACGATTTTGAAACTCGTTTGTCACTAGGTGGCGCTATTATATTTAATGCCATGCAACATCTAGATTTTAAGAAAATTTCGTTAATATGATAAATGGTGAAAAAGCTCGGCACTCTCGACTTTCCCTAATTATATTTATACCAAGATATCGATGGCGTAAAAATCATTATTATAGAAACAATAGTGTTTTAAAATTAAAATATCACCATATATTTTAATTTATTTAGTTTTAGTTTCAAAGAAACTAAATCGATAAATAACTTCTATATTTTTAATTATACCTAACGTTTGTCACGTTTAATTAAACCCTATATTTGTCCAATAAAAGTATTTTTTACGAATCAATAAGTTAAATTAATTTAATCTGCCGTTTGCGGAATCATCTTCTACTTAGTGCATTCGCTGTTTCGTATCATCATTAGGTACGCAGAGTATTCGCTCCGAACACCGAACATAATGCAGTTTGAACTGTCAACATTGTTTGTTCGAAACTCGAGCGCGTCCAACAGCGCGCGCGGTCGATGACAAATGTCATAATTTCCGCGGCGCGGGGTAAACAGTGTTCATTGAGAGTTGAATCATGTGTGCGTACAGACAAATATTAATTCAATAAAGAAATAAAATAGAATAGAAAATATTTATTAACAAACATAGACATAATGTACATGGTAAACAATAGAAATGAAGTAGACAATACATATGTCATTAGAAAGAAGCATAATAAAATAAAAATAGTTGTAAATAAAAGAAACAGTGTGATATTAATGACATAGTGTGAAAAGAATAGATTAATTATTAAATAAAACAGTTTAGAGCGATCAGAGTGCTTAATGCGAGTTTCATTCTCCATTCGATCACGATAACGAAAACGAGAATTTGTATGTATGGCAAAATTTTAACTCTTTTCGTATGTCGCCAGGAAGCGCTGCTTCAGTACCATACTAATTGTCGTTTTCGTAAACGTAATCGAATAAATACGGATATTAAACAAAACTCACACACGGCACCCTTGCTTGCGTTTTTTATCAAAAAGCACGCGTAGCGTTCGCTCAAAGCTGGTATAGGTAATCTTAAGATTTAGCTGGGCAAGCTTGCGGATGTCAACCATAACGCAGGCAAAAGGTAGCTTATAAATAAATGCAGTTTTTTTAGAACTTTTATTAGCGTAGTTTTTATTTTTTACGCATGATTTCAAAGTGCTAGTTCATTCAGGATCCGATCACGGTATTACGTTGAGACAACGCCTTAGTCACGAACGAGATGAGTAGCAATTTTGACATACACACAACATTCGTCACACAATCAAGACAGCTTTGAGAGCATGACACTTTACCCAATCTCTACTTCAAGTGCACCCATCGATAAGCAAAACATAATATTACAACCAGTATGCAATTGGCATGGAGCATGTTTTGTGTGAGTGTTATTTGTTTATTTATTAAAAAGGCACGGCCAAAGAGAATAAACCAAATAAAACAAAAGAAAAACGTGTTTGGTTTTGTTTAAATAAAAAATAACTAAAGCAATCACTCTATGTACGACCACCGCATTGGACGCTTCTGATGCGTGAAATGACGTCTAATTAACGAGCTGCAGGTCATTAGGTGCTATTGATATGACGTATTTACGTTCGCGCGCTGCGCAGGCACCCGAACGAAACTACTCGGAGTGGTGATGAAGTATTATTCGGGTATCGAATTTACTGTCCGTAATGAGCGTGCTTACTGTTTCCGTGCACTATTAAGTTACAGCTGGGATAATTTATGGGTTGTTTATACAATTTTACCCGTTATTACTTGTAATATAATCATTTCACGTTGAATCTCTGTAGGTACATAATTTATTTTATGGTAATGATGTGATTAAATTTAAAATACTTAATGTGACAGTTGAATTCTATGATAGGTAGGGATATGATCACCAGCTCTGTTCAGTACTCAGCCGGTCGTGTGTAGGACAGTAGCAATTTTGTCCGCGATTCGCGGCACTTGGGATGGCACGTTAGATGATGCCTAATAACTTTGAAAAACACTTACAGCAAGTGTCAAATCAAAAAAAAATATAAAAAAAAATTATTTGGGACAAAACAATTCAAACATACAGATAAAAATCATCCCATCAGCAGCTTCAGAACAGCGGCGGTGGGAGGAGCGCTCCCCCTATATCGATCACGCCGGTCTAAGCCCAGCTTTGGGCCTGGTCTTCTTTAGTTTTGAGAACACTCGCACCAAACTAACACCACTAGATACACTGTACTCAGGGGGCCCTACTTAGTCCAGCAAAACCACCTGATCTTGTAATTATATCCAAAAAACACGTCAAGAGAACGGGAGAAGCTCACAACCGTCGCGCACACTGTCATCGACCAATCATCCCGCTCTTCCAAGACGGACACCCTTTGCGCCCGCGCGCCTTTGGTTTATAACAAGCTCATTATTTATCCCCAGTGCTCGTGCCTCAGGAAGAATCCACATCAGCATCCACAAGGAAGGCTCGTGCCTTCCTCGAGGATAGCAAGGAATAACAGGCCATAAACCACTAGGTACGCGGGCCCAGTGCGGATTGGTGGTCGTTTACGACGGCTAATGCAGCTGGGACCAACGGCTTTACTTGCCTTTCGAAGCGTGGAGAAGCTCGAGATGATAAGTTTTGGTCACTCATCCGATGACCGGCCTATGCAAAAGTTGTTTAGCTTCAGCAATCAAACAAAGCGTGGTAACCACTGCGCCATCAAGCTTCTCATGAAGATAGGGTAATCACTTGACCATTATGACACCGTTATGGCCGCGACCGTGACTGGGGATGTTTCTTCAAACGTATTTTAAATGTCTGAAATCCTATTTACTGACTATTGTAGTCAAACTAAACAGTGACAATGACTAAAAAGTCTCTTTTTTATAAGTAAAATTTGAATATTGTTATAGCAATTCACATAAAGTAAGTATAACACAAAACAATAGGTAGTTAAATACTTTCGGTAGTTAATTACCGAGTGTTATACTTTCCATCATACTCAGGCATATCTAATCCGCTGTCAGTAATAGGATGTAATCGTTTCGATACAAACAAGTAGAGCCAATCGATACTCGTCTACCCCAATGCGCTATTGAGTCGATCATTGAATTGTTTGGTGATTGGCACACGCCGAAACACTTTGAGTGAACACCTTGAATTGCGTATTTTGGGTTTAATTGAAAGCTTCTCGAATGCGGAATCTAATTTCGTTGATACTGACAACTAGGTACCTAATTCTAATAGTGAGGCGTAGCGCAGGTCCGATATCTAGTAAGTATACCTATTGGGTAACTCGCGATGCCCGCCACAATAACAATCAATGTTACAATTTTTTCAATTGCATCGAATCAGTTCAGTATTGGTAATGTTGTTCAAAAATAACGATTATAAAAAAAAAGAAAGAAGAAAGTAAGAAAAAAATTTATTTGGGACAAAACACATTAATGCATACATATAAAAAATTAAAACTACATTTTAAAAAACCTTTACATAAAAACGTACCTTTTTAGAAAAAAATATACATGATTTTCAGGCAGAAGCTTTACTGTCACATATGTGGTGATATTGAAAGGTGTGAAGCATGCAATGTTCCGCACATTCTCGGCTGTCTCGAACCCCGTTTCCCGGGTATGAAAGATATGTCAGACCGGAATACGTCTCAGAACTGCATTGGTGAGCTAAAACGACGCTTCCGTTGTAAGCGATGTATGCTAAAAGAAAACAATGATCAGTAGTCAGGACCTTGGAAATAATCCGCAAAGGATTTGAAAAACTTAGTTTTGGGACTAGCGTCAAGTTAGCAGGAGCACCACGGAATTAGATGGTATTGACTACGTCAAAAAATTGTGTATATATAGTGATAAATAGTGACGTATAGCATATAAATAGTGATACTATGGTTCAAAACATATTTGAGTATCTTGGTCAAGTTAGCAGGGGCCCTAAGAAATACAGTTCGTATCAATGTGATTTATATGTCAAAAAACTGTGCATAAATAGTGAATCGTATACGCAAAATTTCAATAATAGTACTTCAATACAAGCCGAGATATTACGGTCTTTAGGTGGGCTGCTAACTTGACGTTTCTTGCGATGGCGATTCCAGGGAAACGGGTACAAGTTTTAAACAAATTAATACCACGATAGCTCAATTGGAAGAGCACCTGACCCGGAATGTCAGAAGGGTGCAGGTTCAAATCCTGCTCGTGGAAATTTTTTCAACATTTGTGTTTTTGTAAATTAATACATGAAAAAATTGTGCGTGAAATTGTGAATCTTACGATATAAATAAAAAAAGAATTCTGCTTTGCTATTTTCCAAAAATCTAATGTAAACATCTACATACATAAAAAAAATTTTAATTTTTTAAATATACACCTGATGTTATTAGAAATGATAAGAACGAAGATGAAAGCGCACTTCACCCGGTATTCTCAACTACTGAGACACTAGCTATCTTATATATAGCTGCCGGACAAAACAAAATGGTGGTAGCTATAGTCAGGAGTCACTTAAAATTACAAGAAGTTATACCCTTTTACAGAAGTAAACAAGAAACGGAAGTATTAAACCCCATTATATTACTTATTACAGCAGCAATTTAGCCACAAAATCTACAACGCCCGCAGTAGGCACGTCGACTTCACTGCGATTGGACATCTCCGAACATTCTGCCGGTTATGGAACCAAATAGCCCAGATAACCGATAAGCTAATCTTACACTTAACACGCGACTTTAAACCGCTCTTCGTAAAGCCCAAAATGGAATGGCTGCACCAGAACTATATCAGACTGATCAAAAGGAAATACCTTCGTAGCAATACCAGCTCGTCTGCGAGATCTGTTTGTTATTAATGAAATCGTCCTTGGAATATTGGAAACTGGGCTTACCTGCGTTTGTAGTAAGAAATGCAATCACCTTAATCGGAACCTTATCTGTTTAACCTCTTTGCAATTTGGCAGCGGTTTAGTGTAAGGTTTATTCCGAAACCTTTGTTTATACGCAACGTACAATAATGATATTTGTGATATCTCATAAACACATAGGTTATATTATATAGGTTTGTAAAATTTAGTAATCTTTGGTTTTTTTAATGTTTGTTATCTGAAAGCATTCAATCGTTTCAATCTATACTAATATAGGAAAGCTTTGTATTTTTGTATGTATGTACGTTTGCAACGAATAAACTCAAAAACTACTGGACCGATTTAAAAAATTCTTTCACCATTAGAATGCTACATCAGCGCTATGCTATATATATATATAAATATTAAAAAAAAAAGAAATGCGGTATACGAAGTCCGCTGGGTCATCAAATTTATTATAAACTTAGTTTTATATAAAAATACTAGCTGGCCCGGCGGACTTCGTACCGATTTGACAGTTTCCATGACAACAAAACAAACAAATCATTCGTCCGCTTATGAACATCCGTATCCCATGGTGGACCCCTATAGCAGCGCCACCTACCGGGTCCAATTGTAAATCTAAACCACTCTCGAATCCACTTGAACATACATAGAAAATTTCATCCAAATCGGTCCAGCCGTTTAGGAGTTCAACAACATACACACGCACAGAAAATTTATATATAATATAAAGAAAAAACAGCAAAAAATACTTATAAAGAAAATTGGTTTGTCTACATATGGACACGTGATAACGACCTTTGTGACAAAGTAAAGGACTCTTCAGAATTTCCCGAAGAGCTTAATTCATTCTAAAATAGTGGTCACTAACTATATACCGTGAGCAATAAAACTAGACCCTTCCCAGACGTAATAGTCAACGAAAGACAGACGTGTTTGCTCAGAGCACACCGCCACCGCATATTCATTAGGCTAATTGTGACGGCAGCTTCTCTTGTTATCTTATTACCTGAACAATCGGAGTACCTAAGGTTGTATGCTTAATTCCCCTTTGCCAAGTAGACAGCGTTCTTTAAAAATCGTTATATCAAAGAGTTCAATTTCTAGTATCTGACTTCTTGGCGGGAAAGTGAAGAGTTACTTATGTCTGCGGTTTTGTTTTATTTTCTCAAATTAGTGTTATGTCGAATAATAATGTGAAATAATGGCACATGAGTATGTGATAATGGTGGATTATTAACCGTTAAGTGTTCGTGAGTGTGCATGAGTGTTGGCAAATGAAACAAAACAGTGCAACGTCATTTTTCAAATTCTCTCAAGAAATCCGCTTGAGGACTTAGTAAAGCCCCACATCTTTACTGAGATACTCGAAGGGTTGGGGGGCATATAATTTCTCACTTCTCATTTCTATTATCATTCATCATCATCATACTGGAAGGAAATATTGTTTATTTATGTATTACTTGCAAGAAAAATTACTTTGACACTGGCTAAATGTGATAATCGCACAAAGCCATCAAATAAAGGAAGAAGAAGAATTTCTAGTATCTACATTTTTTTTTCTCTTAGTTATTCTATTAGTTATGGTGGTTATGGCTTCATGCGGTCAGCACATTTAGCCGTATCAAAGTATTTTTAATACAAGTTAAATATAATTAAACAATATTCACTTTGTTCATCATCATCATCATCATCAGCTCATTTACGTCCCCACTGCTGGGGCACGAGCCTTCTCTATGGATGGATAGGGAGAATTTACTTTGTTATAGGATAATGTACGATATTAGAAATGAGTAGTGATAAACGATATTCCCCCAACCCCTTGAGTTTATTATCTTCTTGATAGAATTTGATAAGCGACTTTGCCCTGTTTTGTTTCATTTACCAAACTCATGCACGTTCACGAACATTTCATCATCATTATCATTATCATCATCATCAGCTCATTTTTGTCCCTACTGCTGGGGCACGAGCCTTCCCTATGGATGGATAGGGAGAACAGGCCATAAACCACCACGCGAATTGGTGGTTGTTAACGACTGCTAATGCAGCCGGGACCAACGGCTTAACGTGCCTTCCGAAGCACGGAGAAGCTCGAGATGATACATTTTTGGTCACCCATCCGATGACCGGCCTTTGCGAAAGTTGCTTAACCTCAACACTCGCAGACCGGGCGCGTTAACCACTGTGCCATCGAGCTCCTCACGAACATTTAATGGTTAATAATCCACCATTATTTCACATTAATATTCTGTCGAATCACACAAATTTTAGAAAATAAAACAAAACCGTCGACATGTCTCTTCACTCCACCCGCCAAGAAGTCGTACATACATTTTTCTCGGGTCTTCTTGGCGGGAAAGTATACCTATATTCATGTTTGTTAAAAAAATACTTAGAGCTAGAATCATACAAAACATATACAAAGCACATATTATTTTAGCGGTCGTGTACCCGCCACGTGCATTTTTAACGAGCCCCTTTATTTGATTGATTAGTTGTTTCCAGGTCGTTGACCTTTATGCGTCCTAAACTGCTAGGCTAATAGGCATCAATCAATGACTTTTAATTGGTAAATTACGTATGTTCTGGTAGTCTTACTTTTGATACATGAGCAATTTTGCTAAAAGCTATTTCTGATTTAAGTTCCTTAGAAATCCTTACAATTTTGATAGGATATTACATAAATTGTTTGAACAATCCTTTTAATACAACAAAAATTTTGCTAATAATTATAAAATATCCTTATTAAAAGTTTAGTTTTTATAACTTAAGTAATCATGATAACTTTGAAAGTTTGTGTGGTGATATTTTTAATATATACTTATGATGACATTCAAATTGTTATAAACCCGTTGTAAGTGTTGGGTGATTAAGCTGCAATGATCTAACAATACTACTCACTTTATCACCATTATCAGCCTTCATTTGTATACCAATTTGGTAAATATGTGCATAAGTGATGTTCTAATTGTTAACAAAACCTGCTAAATCTTGAACAGTAAAGCTGCCTTTAAATTAAGGAAGAAATATTCAAAAACTAGCGCTCTATTTCAAAAGAAACACAAAGACACTTCAGCTTTGAGTCATCATCCAAAAATAGGGCCTTATTACGAACTCATCTCTATGATTCAAAGAAACTGTGACTAATTCGACAAAAACAACGCAGTTGCTGGCTGAGTCACAGGAGTAGTGAACAGGAAAGTAAGGAAATATAATTTAGGATTACACTCTATAATCCTTGTTCAAACGAACTTTGAACATTTGGTCAGCGACGGACGCTGGTCTACTTCATCCGACTGCAAGAAAGCGCTACGTTGCTAGATACACGGACAAAACACTAGTCTAATATTTATTTGTGTGTGTACAGTAATCTTAGTATATAATTTCTACTGTAGGTTAGGGCTTAGACTCCGTGGAACTTAGGGACTTAGGTTTTGTAGGGATTAGGGTATTGAATAGGGTAGCTCTAATCCTAATAGTATAAAAGTTTCATGTGTAGCTAGCCGGTGCCTTGACAAGAGACAACACATACATACACTCTGACATATAACACAATTACAGTTACACTAGTCGGCAGCTGCACAACCTTGAATATAAGAACAGGAGGTTTGATTGATTTTATTATGTAGCTTAAATTATTGGAAACATTTTTATTTTTCTAACTATAACGTTGCTAGATTAGCAAGATTTGTTTTTTTTTTTTAATTTAGGGTAGTAACGCTTTAAGTAATGCTTTTGTATTTTCAGCTAACCCCAGGATTACGTTTGCCATTAGATTACTAACTTTGCTTATTAAAACGAATTTTCTTAGTGTTTTTGTTATTTTAAATACATTTTGACCGCATGGCATTTGACCGCATTCAACGCAGAGCTGCTCGAATTGTCGACGACATGGTTATTTCAAGTCGGCTCGATCCACTGGCTCTTCGGAGAGACGTTGCGTCTCTCTGTATATTGTACCGCATATGTTCTGAGGAATTGTTCGTCTTGATTCCTGCCGCTGCTTTCCTTCACCGCACTACACGCAATCGACTCTCATTCCATCCACATCACCTTGATAGATGGCGGTCTACTACTGTGCGTTTATCACGAAATTTCTTGCCTCGAACTAGTGTTGTGGATTTATGTTGATTAGCTCAAATCAACTTAAATAATTCGTGGCCGGACCTTTCTACAACGATAATGAAACCAGCCAACAAGTTGTTGTTCTTCGTTCTTCGTCTTGTATCGTTTTTGTTGATTGTACTTCAGGATAAGTCTTATGGACCCGTTGGGAATTCATATATGAAAGTTTTAAAATATATTTAAAAAATTCATGGACCCAATGGGAATTGAAGAACAATAGAGTCGTGGACCTATGAGAATAAGCCGTGGAATCAGCTCTCGGCGGCGGTATTTCCAGACCGTTACGACCTTGGGATCTTCAAGAAACGATTCCTTCCTTAAAGGCCGGCAACGCATCTGCGATTTCTGGTTTTGCGGGTGTCCATGGGCGGCAGTGTATACTCTCCATCAGATGACCCACCTACTCGTTTGCCTCCTTCTTTTATAAAAAAAAAACTAAAGTAAAAGTAAATAGCCTATACATATATTGCCCCACTGCTGGGCAAGGGCTCCACCATTGAAATCAAGTCATCGCTACAATTTATGGGTGATGGCTTAATCACCACGCTCCGATCCAATACGCGCTTAGCCTGACCTGGGAATTGAACGCCGGACCAGCGGTTATCGGACCGAGCGCTTACCCACTCAGTCACCGAAGCGTTTAGACTCGCATACTATTTGTCGAAATCAAAATAACCCTTTTCAATCCTACAGAAATAAATTATAAAATTATACAGACAGAAGGATACTTTGAACCCGTGTTTTACTCGTAGTTTGACTAATGACGCCGTACAAAAATAACAGTTTGATTTGTTGAGCACTTGAAATAACAACCCTTTACACGCTGCGACACGATTTCGACACGACTCTCCACAAAGCGTTATTATTTTAAATTCATCGTTTTAATTAGCGTTCAGCTGTTTCAATTAAATATTATGTGTGTTCAAATTTAATAATTAATCGAGCTGATGGGAATTAACTCAATATAATTTTTTTATTGCATTCTGTAAATGATATAATAGTAAAAAGTAACATTTATTACAAGCTTTTATTTAACTTGCAATGTATGTTTGTTCGGGTGGAATCTTGCAACTCAATTTTGAAGCAGATATTTTTAACCGATTGAGCTGAAATTTTTCAACTTCTTCATGTGGGAAGGCCTAAGCCCAACTGTGAGATATTTAAATAAATAGTATCAAATGACGAATATTGATCTAAACTTTTATAAATCTTGACGCACTAAAGACTTTGGATGTTGGCAAGGGTCCAGGTCCCGATGGTCTTCCTCCCATTTTGTTACAAAATTGTGCCGAAACATTACACAGACCACTACACAATATTTTTCTTTTATCGCTACAATTTGGGTGCTTTCCGACTAGGTCGAAACTTGCTTTCTTGACTCCCATTCATAAATCAGGATCTCTGAACAATGATCGTAAATAGGCCAATTTCTATGCTGTCGATATGTGGCAAAGTTTTTGAATCGATTTTCTACAAAAAAAGTCCAACCTTACATAAAAACTTGCATCAATGGTAATCAACATGGTTTCCTTGCTTAGAAATCAACTGCTTCGAATCTGGTGGAATATATCCCTGAAATTGCGGAAACCCTTGATAAAAATGAATGCTATCTATATAATGAATATATATGCTATGATGCTATCTATACAGATTTTCGTCAAAGCATTTGATTTAGTAAACCACGATATTCTTATTGTGAAACTTGCCAACATGGGAATTCATGGCTCATTATTGAGCTGGTGTACATCTTACCTGGGAAATCGTTCACAATTGGTTGCACTACGTGGGTACCAATCTCATGAGATTGTAGTTTCTTCAGGGGTCTCGCAAGGATCCCATCTTGGTCCCATGTTTTTTCTTAATCTTCATAAATGACATGTGCCATTCCATAGGTTGTAAATACAAACTTTTTGTTGACGATTTAAAGGTATACCATATGGTTAAATTTCATTCAGACTTAGAAGTCTTACAGTCAAGTATTGATAGAGTACGAAAATTGTGTGTAGATAATGAAATTATTTTAAATCCAGACAATGTTTCCATATTAAATTTTCGAAAAAGAAAAAGCCTCAGTGCGCATTTTATTCGATTGACTCAGTTGTTCTTAAGGAGGTGACATCTATTCGTGATTTAGACGTAATCATTGATGGTTTATTAAGCTTTCGTCAACATGTGGATCATATTGTAAAAAAGACGTCACAACTTAGCGGATTCATTAATCGCCAAATGAAAATATTCAAACAACCAAGTCTTACAATAACCATCTTTAACAGCATCATCTGTAGTATTCTAGAGTATTGCAGCGTCGTTTGGAATACTGGGTACCGAGTGCACTCAGACAGAATTGAACGAGTAAAAGCAAAAAAGATTTTTCTATCATCTCGCATACTCTGACAATTAGTGCCGCACCCTTGCGTCTTAGGCCGACCGTGTAAAACACTACAAAGTTACTTCGTTAAAAGTCCGTAGAAAGATTGCTGATACGTTGTACTGTCATGGGCTGATACACGCTCGCATTGATTTTCCTGATGTGCTAGAAAAATTAAACTTCTCTGTTCCTCGTGTAAACAGTCGCCTTCACAATAGGAAAATGTTTGCACCACCATTATACAAGTCTAACCTTGGTAGGCACTCCCCAATAAATCGAATGTGTCTATATTATAACGCTATTCGTTTCGATATGGATCTCTTTCCTATTTCTTTAAATGTATTAAGAATGATTTATTCCTCGTAGGTACACTTTCCTCGTAGATACACTTTTGAAAAAAGTTAAATTGAACACAATCTATAAAAATAACTAAAGCAAGTTTATGTTTAATCAAATTTGTAAAGCGTATTTCTGGAACTGTGTTAGCTCATGCTATGTCTACATGTAATAGGCTGCAGCTATTGCACGATAATTTGTTAACATTTAATCATATTTTTAAATTAAGCTTGTAACCAGTTATGTAGACCTTTAATAAAAAATAAAAAAATAAAAAAGCCCATTAGATGTTTCATAAAGACAGATTACCGTAATAATATTATATGGTTTTTCCTAGCTTTCATCATTATGATCGTAACCTAGAAAAATACCAAAACATAATACATAGAAGGATGAGGAGCTCGATGGCGCAGTGGTTTGCGAGTGCTGAGGTTAAGCAACTTTCGCAAAGGCCGGTCATCGGATGGGTGACCTAAAATTTATCATTACGAGGTCCTCCGTGCTTCGGAAGGCACGTAAAGCCGTTGGTCCCGGCTGTTTTAGCAGTCGTTAACAACCACCAATCCGCATTGGGCTCGCGTGGTGGTTTATGGCCCGTACTCCCTATCCATCCATAGGGAAGGCTCGTGCCCCAGCAGTGGGGACATACAATGAGCTGATTATGAATACATAGAAAGTGGCTACCCAGAAACAAGATATAAGAAGGTAAATAAAACTTAAAAGCCGATCTTATCACCCAAAAAATATCCTTCAATACTCCCCGAAGATATCGTAGGCTATAAATACCTTCATTTGATGACTCCATACCCCTAATAGGGACCGAGAAATTAAGTACTGACACCGTCTTGGTGGTCCGACTTCTTAATTGATGCTTATAATTCCTTTTGGATGCCCCACTAGACGTTTTATGTTACCGATAAGAGAGCTGGGATACTTGAATCAAATATTATGTTTGGAATTTTTATTGTTCGTTGGCTTGAGTTACTTTGAATAGCTTTGGAATGAATGCAGAAGATGTTTCTGTAACTATTTTTAAACATAGACATGGGTTAATGCAGAGAGGCCTGGAGCATACTCAGATTCCGTCTAGAGTGTGATTTATAATTTTACATTCAAACTCAAACCATAGGAGACGCACAAGTGAACGCACGCTATAGTGAAAAGACAGATGTTGAGAAATGAAAGTTGTTAAATAAACT
Organism: Eudonia mercurella; assembly: GCA_963082485.1. Lineage (NCBI taxonomy): Eukaryota > Metazoa > Arthropoda > Insecta > Lepidoptera > Crambidae > Eudonia > Eudonia mercurella. The sequence continues at coordinate 20,390,454 of OY720026.1, forward strand.
ATTAAGCATCGTTTATTGTTTACAAAATATCACAGATTAAAATACAATATTTACATTCAGGCACTCTATAACAGTACCACCAATATTTTTTATTAAACACAACAATCAGAACTTAAGTTAAACAATAATTAAGTTGGCAGTAGATGAAATATCAGTCATAATGTAATAATTTTTAATGATTTCAATACGCTCACAATAAACCAACATGTTTTGTCTATAAGAAATATAAATTATTAAATTAAGCAAAATGTGTGGACAAACTTAAATTATATTCTATGTTTGAAGTTTCTACACTCAATGTCAATTAAATTAAAAGTGCCTTAAAAAATAATTAATAACATTTATTAAATTAGAAGGAAGTGCAAAAATGAAAATAAACTGAAGTTGTTAGGGAAAATGAAATCTCATTTAACAATGGTAAGACAGATTTTGTCTCTATAGCTGATGTCTAAGGGTGATGTAGGTAGCGTCACAGCTACGTCGACCTTTGAGACTGAAGGTGAGGATGGCATCAGCTCTGCCAGCTGCGATGACGAGCATTCGCTGGACCGTGACGTCATTGTTTTGGCTGTCAACAATAAAGATAGATAGATATAGAGTTAAGTAAAATGATATGTAGCAAACAAGACGTGCCGTATAAATTTGATTAATAGCGGCTTATATATATACTATTTAAAACAATTAACTATGATGTTTTGTTAAGTTAAGTTAAGTAGCAGAACGAAAATATAAATATCGTGGTTGATTCTGCTTACTCGTATAGTTTGTAGAGTTGTAAAACCTTACAAACTTTATGCAGAATTATTTATTTATTTTTTATTTATTTTATATTTTTTTTATACATAGCTCGGTAAATGACTCCATCCCACCTGATGTTAAGTGGAAATGGAGACCATTGGATACCATGGATAACATTATCTATTTGTCAACCATAGGGTGGTGCAGAGATAACATTATTAGGTGCAATTATGTTATGACAAGCGATAAGAATAATATATCCTAAAACGCACAATATATACCTACATAAATACAATTAATACATAAATAATTAAATTTAATATTTTTACCTGTTTTAGCGGGAGCTATAACTATATTAGCCACAGTCCGAAATTTAAATACATCTTTTTGGAACTGGAGGAGGAGATCCTATTCTTTTTACTTGGATTTGGTATCATTTCGCAAAACAGATACAGCAAGATGCTATATCACTTCCATAATTATAACCACGCCAAGGAGAATAGAAATAGCTAATATTTTAACAAAGAGCAAAAGAAAACAAAATCACAGCTCAAAGTTGGTTTTATAATTTTATACATTATATTACAGAACACACTTTGTCTTATGACATTTTTTGGGCATACTTTCAATTTGTGTTTGATCTGTTTTACTTACAGTTAGTATAACAACTGGACGCAGACTCCCCAGATGGGCTGTAAGGCTTCATTTCGTAGTGATTACTGCCCGCTGTTGAATGCTGCATGCTTCGGTTGCCAAATGGAGAGGAGTAGCTACAGTAACGGCAACAATATGTTTACTTTCACATGGTTATCAATAGTTAACGTTACAAAATTACAAAAACATATTTTATTATTGCGTTAGAAGTCCTTAAGCAAAACATTTCGCAGATGTTTAAAATCTTCAGGATAATGACAATGACATATAACAATTCTATTGACAACTGAAAACAAAATAAATATGTCATGGAATAGCGTGGCCTACCAAGGTTACAGGTATGATCTTGAAGTAAGCTTTCTAGAATACCTGTAACTCTGGTAGACCCCTCTATTCCATGACATATTTATTAGGAACATCAATTTTAAGTGATAGACTAAGATAATAAAGTTTTAGATTTTGTAAGGATGATGAATGTCTTATAGCCAATCCACACAATAGAAGGAGCCTTGAAACCTGGTATCTTTTATATCTTGTATTAATATTAACAGTAACTGTAACTTAACGCAAATTTGAAGCCACCTTAAATAAAAACCTGTTTGTTTAAGATGTTTAGAGCCATAAACTGTTCGCTTTAGGCTCCACTTCGCTAAACATCAGGCGGAACAGAGTCATATTAAATAGGTATAAAAAACTACAAGCTAATTCCACCTCCCCCTCAATGCTCACCTGTCCCTGACGTGTGGCGTGTCGTAGTGGTTGTCAGGCTGCTTCCAGTATTCGTTGCACGTGCGAGTCAGATCCGGGCCCGCGTGCCCTTTGTTGCTGGAGTAAGTCTTGGGCACGCCTGCGCCAAGATTGAGAACAAATCATCTAATAAACTCTCGAACACAAACGTTTGTTCGCAAACCAAGTGGTACAGGGAGAGTTAAATTAATTGACACATACTTAAATGGTCTAAAAGAATAGATTAGTTATTAACGGGATTCTTACCATGTTTTTTGTTGTCAGTAAGCAAGTGTGCCGAAATATGGAATCGTCAAAAACAACAAAAAGACGTGGGGTATGAGTTTCGTAATAATCATTCTAATGTCAAACCAAGATAGTTTGAAAAAAGGTCAAAAAGATCTCATCGTTTGTGTTAACAATAAAGAAATGCTGTTTTGTAACCCAAATAAAAATACAACATACTTTTGAAAGTCCGTTAAAATTCGATAAATATGTTAATCGCTCACCTGTCCTGGCAACGGCGTATCTCGGCTTGCCCCTAAACCGCCACCAGACGAACAACAGCACCACCCCAGCCGTCAACAAGGCGACCGTGATCCCAATTCCAACGTACGAGGTCGTGCTGTTAGTCCCTAAACAGGAGATTGTGCTATATTTTTAAATCGACCTAATTGTTATGGTATGTTTAGAACGTTAAAGACATCGAAAAAGGTTTGATGCAATGGGTTTGATGCAAACACGGTGATGATACACTATAGTAACACGCTAGTTGGTTTGTTTTCGTTAGAAAGTAGTCGTTAAAACCAACCAAGCCATAATAATATCATAGTAGTGCCCAGCAGTGGGACGTTTATTAAATGATGATAATGATGAGTTGCTTTATGAGAAACATAGATTTACGAACGTTTTGATTCATTAATAAATTTTTCTAGTAATTGTAAAAAACAACTGGAGTTTACGCATGATAATATCTATTTAAAATATCCAATAAAATAATAATATTTTATAATTCATATAAATATAATAACTGAGGCCATGGTTAAACTTACTGCTTAAAGCACACATGCCTTCAATACAGGAGGCATGCTGCATTGCGGAGCCGGAACATGCGCCGGCGCCGGTGCATTCCCTGCGTCGCACTCTGACGCAATCCTCCCTACAAGGTGACCATGCGCCCCACTGTGACCAACCACCACCTGTGACAAATAGGTAACTTTAAAAGTCCCTTGGACTAAAGTAAGAATTAGCCCAAAATGACAAAATAAAGTTGCAGAAGGTAATCTTCACGCAAACAAGGAACAGCTCGGAACAGTCCGAGCGCAGCTGTTGTTAGATTTCGTGTCCATGAGAGGTTGTCAATGTGCGTCGCTTAAAAGAGTGGTATGTATCAAGCTTAACTCCTCGGTCACCTTATTTTGTGTCAAAATTACCTACATGGAACTTTATTCCTTTCAGTCTCAGCTTTTATTTGGGAATGTAGCTGTAAGGTTTAGTATATATAATTTATCTTTTTAAGGTGTGAGTTTACATCTCAGTAGCATTCATTAATAACTGTGATTCTACTATCGCTTCTGAATGCACTATTCTAACAAAAAGAGCTTGACAAAAATCTTGATAGTTTATGGTTTATCAACGAACTACCATTCGAATGTACATATTCCTAGATACAAAATTGGGCGAAACACGATGGTAAAATGAGGTCTTCGTGAACTCGATCCGCGTGAAATCATAAAATCAGAATTTAAAGAGCAAAATTACATATAAACAGTGTGATTACATACCACTTTGGCACCTCAAGCAGTCGTCATCAGTCTGCGACGACGCGCCTATACAGGGTGCTCCGCCGTTAGCAGGACTGGGTTCCGAGCATGTCCTGGTACGCCGCCTCCCACTAGACTGGGTGCCGCAGTGGCAAGGAACCCAGGGTGACCACTCGGACCAGCCTCCATTCACTAAGGAGAACCATGGAAAGGAGTTTTTAACCAAGCGTAACTTTGATCACAGCTGATATGCTGCATTCTAGGTGAATCAGTGTGACCGTAGGTCATTAAGTAGAACAAAATATTTATTACTAGCTGTGCCCTGCGGTTTCACCCGCGTTAATTAGCGACTGTTCCACTCTTATTAGTCATAGCGTGATGTAATATAGCCTATAGCCTTCCTCAATAAATGGACTATTCAACACAAAAAGAATTTTTCAATTCGAACCAGTAGTTTCTGAGATTAGCGCGTTCAAACAAACAAACAAACAAACAAACAAACAAACAAACAAACAAACTCTTCAGCTTTATAATATTAGTATAGATTAAAACTTTATTTAACATGAGTTATTTTATATCCCAATTTAAAAAAAAATACAAATTGTACACAGTATCGATCAAAATAAAAAGAATGTAGGTATTCAAAAATATGATTATAAAAAATAAAAAAATAAGTTTCATTTTAGATTAAAAACACTTTTTCAGATCTAAAGTAGATTGCGTTAAGTCATTTTAATTTTTTATATGTAGGTTTAACTAACTAATACTCCTCATCGAAATCGTAGGAAGATTACTTTTACATTATTTTAACACAGTTTTGATGAGCAAGATGAGTGGTCAACTACCTTCGTTACCCACATTCTTACCGGTTACTAAGTAATTCCCAGAGACAGTACTATGCATATGAATTGCCCATAGGTTCATTAGCTTTCACGATCGAATCTGTTCCATGTAACATTCCTGTATAATGATCGACTTCTTCCTGTTCGTTCTTAGTATTGTCAATGGCAGACGCAAATTCCATCGTCTCTTGATGCAAATTAGAATGTGTTTCGCATATATTAGATCTAGTATTTTAGCAGACACAGCGTCTGTGCTTGCTTATACTGATAAATTAGGTTAAACCATGCTCGAAATGATGTGACAATGATTCAAGTAAAGGTGGATTTATATTTGTCTGACATGTCGTGTCGTGATGCATTAGATCGGAATCGGTTTCATACATTTAGTATGGAAACGTTTATACTAGAGTGTTGTGGCGTGTCGTGATGGCTTAGTACTAAATGTATGAAACCGATTCCGTTCTGATGCATCACGACACGACAGGTCAGACAAATATAAATCCACCTTAAGGCTTTTGAAATGTCGATTCTCTGTTTTAATAACTGTTTTTCACACAAACTACTTAGGTTATGTAGGTATCCTAGGCATACACTGCATGGTACAGTTGCACCGGTGGTCTTTATTTTATTTTTATTATTATTTTATTTTTTTGTAATACCAAACTATTACTTTGTCTGTGAGAAAATGATCTGAAAAAGTGACTGATCTGATGATAATGACGTCGTTGTTTAGATTGAATAAGGCTCCTTCAGCTTACAAAGTAAGTGTAGATAGTGTTGATAAATTTTAACGGGTTGGACAAAGCCACGATAGAATAGTTGGTAGTGCACCTGAACGGTATGACATGGGGCTGCGGGTTCGATTTCCGCTCGTATTTTTAATATTTTTTTCATATATATATATTTTTGTGTAATGTGACAGTATTCAACTCACCATATACAGAGAGCACGGCGACATCCGACTCCCGCCGACCCACGATGTTCTCAGCGACACACGAATAGTTCGCCATGTCCTGTTTATAAATTGCAACAACAATGACGTCATAATCTTGTTATACTCGTATACTAAACACGCACCATTGTAATATTATTGTTTATAATGGTGTCTTTTTCATTTTATTTGCGCCACTTTCGCAATGTTTAGTGTAAATTTTTTGTGTCTTGTTGTCTGAACAAGACACACAATATTTTATATTTTATATGCATCCTACTAGATAGTAGTTACTAGACAGTAGTAGTAGTAGTAAAATAACCTGGCCTGGTTTAAAGTTAGTACTTTAAACCAGGCCAATTGTAAAAAACCGGCCAAATGCGTGTCGGTCCACTCGCAGTGTAGGGTTCTGTAGCTCATCTCAATAATGCGGACTCTGAGAGGGCTTTTATGAACATTTATTTATCGATGGTTCATATACTTAAATGTAGATACTACCGGTTTACTTGTTGACTACGGAACCCTAAAAAGGAAGGAAAGAGATATAGAAAGTGGGAAAACAGCTTCTCATAACAACAATAAATCCAGTTGTAAAAATATACGCGCTTGATATAAATCAATAATGATACCCTTTTTTTTAACAAGTTAAAATGTTTTGCGCATGCACCGGGGCTAGGGGCGACCCCGGGCTATCTCCTCTTCCCTCGTCCTACTACTAACTAAAAATTCGACAAAAGGAGGTATACCCATTAAAACCTACCATCCCTTCTCTGCCACGAGGATGGCTCGGGATCACGAATGGCAAGCACCGAGTTATTCTGTACTGTATGAAGTACCTAATATGTGTCATCGAATGTATTAACTACGTGCTGACTAAATAAAGTGCAGTCTTTATTCATCATCCAGCTCTTTCATTTCTCCCGCCTTTACATGGCGACCGCCGAGGGCCACGCTTCACGCCCTCGCGACCCGAAACTACAACGAGACGTTAAGGTCTGTGCTACATAAACAGTTTGTGCACACCCTTTTTTATTTACATCAACTCCACGGGGTATGTGGGGTTAGCCTGATGTTATGGCCGATCCACTAAAAACCTAGGGCACCCGTCTGCGTCTGCCGCTTTGGCGGGATCTCAAAAACTCTAAGGCGTTGTTCAGGACCTGCCACGGTGGTCTCTTTGGACACGTCTCTTACTAAGACGCATCACCCCACAGGTGTGGAGGGGAGGCCGCTACTCCTTGAGGAGTTTATGCGGGGAGTGTGAGGAGGCTGGTGTTTCTCACCCCCCCAATGAGGCTAGGACGGGTGAAGTAGCCCATGCAGCCTCCTCCGACCACCCCGTCGACATTAATTAAATGTCCTAGCTCCACTACTCTTTGAAGGCAGAAAAGATCGTAGAGAATGTACGGATCAAAACCAATTTCACTCTGAGGATCGAACGGTTGGAGCCTAACCACAATGTGATTTTTAATTCATTTGTGGTAAGAGTACCGACCGATCATCTATCGACCTTAAAAGAAGGTTTCGGACGAAGGGTGTCATGTTCCAGCGGTTCCAACCCGGCTACCGGACACCACACTGCGTCGCAAATCACTGTCCTTACGTGTAACATAGTTTTAGTTTTATATATATATATATATTGTATGTGTTAGTCTGTACCTAAGGTATCTATAATATGGGCCTCTATGAAACTTACCATCTATTCTTAATGGTTACCCTAACACTCTTACCTGCACCCCAACATCGGGTAACACCAAAACTTCGTCAGTGGCTTCAATAAGCGCTCCGTTCCTCATCCACTTGATGGTAGCTGGCGGTGCTGCTGTAGGCGGAGAACACCTGAAGGTCACACTCCGACCAGCTTCTACAGTCGCTGATAGCGGCTGCTGCCTGAATTGCTTCTTCATGTCTGCACAGTGAAAGCACATATTTGAAAAACTAAGTTTACATACATGTGATTCACATCAGACAACATCACCAGCTTATAATATATCTTTGCTACTGGAGCACGAGCCTTACTTATAGATGGATAGGGAGAACGGGCTATACACCGCCACGCGGGCCCAGTGCGGATTAGTGGTTGTTAACGACTGCTAATAATGCCGGGACTATCGGCTTTACGTGCCTTCCGAAGCAAGGAGGAGCTAGAAATGATAAATTTTAGGTCATCCACCGATGCCGGTCATCGGTGGATGTCTTTGCGAAATTTGTTTAATGGCAATCACAGACCGCGCTCGTTAACCACTTTGCCATAAAGCTCTTGTAAATTGATTTGCCCATAAGTTTTTTACAATGTTGACCAGTAATAGTTCGTCAAGATACTATAATAAAACGAGATTTTCCAAAAATAATAATTGTAATAAATAAACATGTTAGATCAACTGCCAAAATAATAGGCGTAAACGAAAGATCAATGAAATTGAGATGAAGATATTTACAATCGAAAATGGTCTAAAAACTTTCTATGAATGATTAATAATACCTCTGTAGATATGTAGATATTTTTTCTTATATCTTTCTTTTTGTAGTAATGATTAAAGATTGATATTAAATGACAGATAAATTCCCCTCCAGCTTATAAGTACCACGTAAAATCATTTAAAGGAAAGAGTCATTTCTAAATTCCTAACAAGTCGCACAGGCATGTTACAGGAAACTTATAAATATTGCGTATCGCGATTCACGCCTCAAGTCATCCCAAATAAAAGCTAGTGAGCATTTATCAAGCAGCAAAGTACTTGAGTTAACGAGCGGAAATAATGTTTCCTTCGCGTAATGGTTCCGTGGTGTGGCACCCTCCAATGGAGAAGGGATGGGGCGTGGTAAAAAACGATAGTTAAAAACTACGATACTACTAAACAATGTACAGTTGGTGGATCATTGGACTTATTTATGGAGATTTTTACGATCGCACCCTTGCGCTGAAAGGTTGAGTTCGAGAATGATCCATGTTGTCTTTTTTATTTGCTGACAAACGTGCATAAGGCATGTTTTTTTTTAAATTCCTTACGGATAAGAACCGAAATTTTAAGCTACTGAGGCACTGGCTATTTTATCTCTAGCTGCAGGAACACAACAATGGACAAAATATTGATTATATGGCGAAATATTTAGATAAAATGGTGGTAGCTAGCCGGACAAGAAAGTTCTACCAACCAAGTACACAAACCTGTACAAAGAATCAAAGCCGAAACCTTTGGGTTTGATACCGGTGGTCTTAAACACTAGACCAAGGCGGCGGCTAAACTGGCTAACTTCACTTTATGTGAAGCGGTAACAGCAGCCGATGAACGCTGGCGACAGAAACGTACGCGTTGCCAATGCCATCCCCAAAGCGATCAAGCAAACAAAGCAAAGTGATCAAGCAAACTGGAACCAACGGACAGACAACGGATACAGACCGGAACACAGAAATAGATATAAGGTTAGTCGACATTCAGTAGTATTCTAAGCAGAATTCTGCCATCAGGAAATGGTACAAAAGAATTATTAGCAGTTCCGTTGGCGTATATGATAGAAATAAAAAGAAACTTAGTATCAAATCCACTAAATACCCACCGAGACATTTTATTTCGTTATTCATGTTACAAAATAACTTCACATTAATTGGCTAAGTTAATCTTCTTCCCCTTATCTTAAAGATTTTAATTAGTCGTAAATTCTTTTGTAGAGACAACACAACCAGAAATAACAACGCTATTATTGTCGTCCTCACAATGTTTCAGGTCTATAATTCTTGGTATGGGGTATTTGGTATTTTTACTTACACTAAAGAATTTTAAATACAAAAGTCATAAAAAATCTGTATCACCATTTTGTTTTCAAAAGTTAAAGCGTACACTATTATTATAATAGTATACATATAATAATACTACTATTTTCTGTTAGTAATTTGGCAAACGGGGTTATTTAGAAAAACTTTAGAATTTTGTTGTGATTAGTCCTTAAAAATGTATCATATTATTCCGCTATTTCTACAGAGTTAAGGCTTCATTGTGATTTTGCCACAATGTCTCAAAATAGGACAATCAAATCGTAATGCAACCATTTTAAGAATGCAATTATACTACTAAGGATTTTGTTTGGTAATGGTTGTGACAGAATAGCAGGTGCTGTGAATATAAATACATGCAATTCCTGAGTTATAGACTGCTTTGTATAGAGTTATTTATTTGTGTTTATTATTTTTGTAGACAAATAAATTCTTCATGGAGCTCGATGGCGCAGTGGTTTCTTTGGCGCAAATTTTTTATCTTGAGTTCCTCCGTGCTTCGGAAGGCATGTAAAGCAGTTGGTCCCGGCTGCATTAGCAGTCGTTAACAACCACCAATCGTTAACAACCGCACTGGGCCCGCGTGGTGGTTTATGGCCCGTTCTCCCTATCTATTCAGTGGGGACATAAAAAGAGTTGGTATAGATTACCGGATCTATTGTAGAATTCGACTGTCCTATTAGGTATTTAATTCATCAACATCCACATCATAACGTAAAATAAATTATGTCTCCACGACCGAGCTGATGATGACAATGGTGATGAAATTCTTGTATTATTATTATTACTAGACGGGTTATGCAGTATTTTGCAAATTATGCAAAAAGGAAGAAATTGCTAAATGTCTATGTTCTCTCGAATTGCTCTTCCCTCGTCTCAGGCACAAAATAAGGAGACCTACAGAAGGTGAGCTTAATATTGGGTCCTTACCTATGCAATTGACGTTTTTTTCTCACTCAATAATAGGTGTATTATTTCTAAAAGTCAATACTAGTTGTTAATATTATTTTACACCTTTAATTTGATCTATTTTACATAGGCTTCAGTAATAACGATTATTCATTTTTTCTTTATCGCCCAATATTTTTTTTAAATTGACTTCTTTTTTTATTTGCGGAATTGACCATTTGTTTCATTGTAGCTTTGAAGGGACTTGATTTTTTTCTTTTTATGGGTTGTTATTTTTAGCTAGTGAAACAAACACACTGCCCTACAATTTTTATAGTTTTAACATAAATAGATGTTAAGAAAATTGAAAAAAAATTAGTATGAAAAACTTTATGTTATAAAAAATCTTCTTACAAAACGTCAATTTCATAGGTAAGGACTTAATACATACACAGACAACCTCTCCCAGACACGGAATATCACAACAGCTGCGCTCGGCCTGGCCCTACCTGGGGATCTATTTTTGAATCGCACGTATGACATTTTGTTATCGCATGCGACTTAAATCACACTCGTCTTCAAGTAGCATGACGCCGATTTTCCGTATTTTTGAATCATTCGTTTAATACGAAAAACATAATACGAAATGTTGGATGTTATCCGTTCCACGCAGAATTTAGAGAAAACCGGTAACAACCGCAATGAAAACGGAACGTAATATCCATGTTTCTATTGGCTGTTAAAAAAAACTTTGTTTTTAATAGAAAAGACTATCAATGACACAAACAAACGAGTGACATAACATTGACACAACGCATTGATTTTGACGGTTATTCCATCAATCGCTTTGTATCGATCGACTGCAACGAGTGGGTGAGGGCAATCGTTGCGGTCGAGCGATTCAAAAATATGGAAAGTCAAATGTCGAACGAAAATCAGTAGAAATAAGCGCTCCACTCGAGGCGAAGGAATCAAAATAGAGCCTCTGTTCCAAGATTTGTGTCTGTGAGAGAGTCTGTGTGTGCGTTGTTCGAGCGCATTAGTATGAAGCTCACCTTCTGTGAGTCGCCTTGTTTTGTGACTCAGGTGTCTCCCTGAGCACAATAGGCGTGATCGTAAATTGTCACACTCTTTATTTTTGTCGACGCGTTTAACTTCGCTTCCTGTTTTCGAAGTTTCGTTGCATTGTCCCATTTTAATTTATGAACTGAATTTGTATTCAGGAATTTCTGTAGTGACTGCTTCTCAATCCTTATAGTTACTCGTAGTACCTAAGGCATTTTCTATTTCGTTCGAGAGACATATGCAATTGGTGTTTTTGTTGTTTGTTGATTAACTAAGTTCATATGTTTCAGTGTTTTATTTATCGAATTAACTTCTACCTACCTAAACAAAGCAAAACATAGGGACACAGCCAAAATTTTTCTTAAATTTTTAATGAAAAAATTAATTAAATCGGTCCAGTTTTAGAGGAGGAATCAGGGGACTACGAAACGTTGATTTTGTCTACTTTCATATAATCAGTCGACCTTAGTGTTTCCTCTTAAGTGTTCGTGAGTGTGCATGAGTGTTGGAAAATGAAACAAAACAGTGCAACGGCACTTTTCAAATTCTCTCAAGAAGTCAGCGTGAGGTCTTAGTAAAGCCCCACCATCTTTACTGAGATTCTCGAGAGGTTGGAGAGGTATATCATTTCTTACTTCTCATTTCTATTATGTCATCATCATCATACAGGAAGGAAATATTGTTTATTTATGTATTAATTGTAAGAAAATTACTTTGACACTGGCTAAATGTGCTAATCGCACGAAGCCATCAACTAAAGCAAAAAAAAGTTTCTAATAAAAAGTGGTTACATTACAAAACTTCATTTTACAAAGTTACTTGATTAAGTCATTATCATAACTATAAATTGCTCGTGAAAAGCACTCACGCATATTATACGTATTCCAACTTTATAGTTGTAATTAAACAGATATAAGACGGCTTTATAAGGAAGCCTACTCATAAAATAAAGTGGCACTCGCGACTAGCCTCCGCTTGATATTCATAAAAACATTTTGTAGTGCATCAGGTCACCTTGAATAGGGAGTGTTGTTAATGTCATGAATGCTTTTTAAAAGCAATACACAATCTCTGTGGTCTGGAAAAAATAATTTAAAATTTGAAAAAAAATAAACAACAATTAAGTAATTGATTTTTAGCGATAAGGCCGCCATTTGTACTACTTCTTGTATTTGTAATTTTGTAAGGTATATAAATAAGTGTATTCTCATTTTATTAATTTTCATTTTTAGTCGTTATGTAAGACCACTGAACTCAGAGATCCTAGCTTCAAAACCTAGCGGGGAGGCACAAGTTGGTTGTTGGTAGGGCTTGTTGTCCCCTGGTTAGCTGCCACCATCTTATCTAAATAACTAGTTCGCCATAGATTTTGGGGCGGGAAGCCTGAGGCAATGACCTTTACCAATAGATTTTTTAAACTTTTTGTAAGTATTTTTGCCATTACGTATTTTCTTTTCTTCCCATTTTCTTTTAGTATCAACCTGTGTATCCGTTTATCAGTGACAAGAGCTCGGCGTTGGGTTTTACGGTGCTTTTAATATCACAATTTACATATTCATCAAGTGCTTCCGGGTACATCGACATTAATCGGGCGCCTGCTGTATGTATATAGCCATAACATAATGAGACTGCAGAAGGTGAGCTTCATACAAAGGCGCTCGAGCAACGCACGCATAGGCAACCTTTCACGAAACGAAATCTGTTCCGAGCTGTTCTTCCGAAGGCTGTTCCGAGCTGTTCCGAGATTCTGTGTCCGTGAGTGTCTAGGTTATTTTGTGTCGAAATTACGAGGAACTTTATTCAGTTCAGTCTTAGCTTCTATTTGGGAATCTATCTGTAAGTTTTAGTATACAACGTGTAACAGAAAGGTGTGGTCAAAATGAATGAATGAATGAATGAATCGTTTATTTTCTCTCCACAATAATAAATAGGTCTTAATTATTCTACGACTTAGTGCTAATTGTAGTTTTAGGTTTATGGTTTTAATTTATGACCTATATCGTTGTGAGAGACTGGTGCCTGAAGGAGGTTTGAAATATACATCGTGTAACAGAAAGGTGTGGTCAAAATGAAGAGATCCAAAGTTTATCCCATCAAGAACTTATATGTGGTGTCATTTTTAATAAAATATTTCTATTATGAATTTGTGACGTCACATCAAAATAAACAAGTCACAGGCAGCCCTAGTGGTACAGAACCTCTGTGTACTAACACTTATGATCACTGCTGCATGCTTACGCGCGCCTGACACGCATCACTTCACAAATATAAATATTTCATTAACTATTGCATGACAATTTAAAGTTAATAATTATGTCTTAATAACACCACATATATGTATGTTCTAGATGGGATACACTTTGGATCTCTTCATTTTGACCACACTTTCTGTTCACGTTGTATATTTTAATTCATAGATCAGTATTCAGACCCGGATCTCTGAACAGCTCGGTGTTTCGAGACCCGTGACCATGCAAGGTCTATGTACGAGTTGCTTCAGCGCGGTATGTATTAGGCATACCTTCTCCTCCTTATATGTGCTGTGGCTCCCACCACGCACCACATACATAATGCCATAAATTAAGAGCTCAATGTGCAATTAAAAATTGTAAACGCATTCGTCGTTAAGTATCGCCAGGGGCAATTAAAGGCTTAGTAGAGTGTAAAAAAATTGAGGATGAATAAATCAGAGGGATGGACTGAGCTTTCAGATTACGTGATTAATAAATAGAGACATATGAAACCATCAGACATAAATAATGACATAATTTGAGTGTTAGAAGAATCACCATTAAAACTATGTGAAACGGTATATGAAACTCAATGGCTAGTAGCGCTTTCAGGTTATCCGTAATAATGATAACGTTATGACGAAATTCACAGAAAAAACTCTGCCTATTCCGATCTAAGGTCATAATGGATACATGGTGTCAAATATTCACAAATTAAAATATTCTTCGATCTGTAGGAGGCACGATAAAGCCGTTTGTTGGTCCCGGTGACTGTCGTCGATGTATTCGTTTGACCAACCCATAAAAGCCATAAACCCGCATTGGTCTGTCTTAGTGGTTTATGGTCTGATCTCCTCAAGCGTCATGCCCTAGAGAAAACCAGCACCAGGTGTTCACAATACCCGACATTTGCTAAGTTGGGCACCCTTTCGTTCAGAATATGGTTTATCCAAACAATTGTGGCTCATAGTAATTTGTGTGCTAAATATATGATTATTCGATTCTTTTGTTTATATGAAATGCAATAAATACCTTTGACTTTGACTTTGACTTTATGGAAAGTTCTATTTTTACATTAATAGGTGAAGCGATAACTTCGTGCCCTTTTAAGCACATTGCGCGCACGAGGTGTGGTTAAAGTTTACACGGCGAAGGAGTCTCAAAATATTAAAATTAAATATTGTGTGATGTGTGTTATAATGTAGTACACATTGTATATTTTGTACACTACGGTTGTATTTCAACCACTGGGCGACTACTAGTATTTATAATTAAGTTAAATGAAATTGTCTACTCACAAGCGTACTCTATGAAAACGGACTGGCTCCTAATCCGACCTTTGCTGTTCCAGGCGTAGCATTCACAGCCAAAAGTGGAACCGAAATACTCTTCCACCTCATTCTTGGTCACATTGAGCTCTGCCTCCACCACTCTGACTCCATTGTGAGGGTCTACATGCTCCAGCTGCACCGTCTTCTCCACTCTATGACCGTTACATTTAAAATATACTTGTAACGCGTTTGCCGCTCTGCATAACAGGCTTGCAGGTTTGGTCCTCTGCACGTATGAGTTCTTTGGTTCTAGAAGGAATATTGGTAGACCGTCAATTGTCTCGTCATTTTCTGGTAAGGGTATGTAGTCGTCATCTTCGGCAATGGGTTTGAGGTCGGATAAATATGGATCGAAGTCGGATAAGCCATCTGGGTGGATGTATTCGGGTCTTGTTTCCTTCTGTGTTGAGTGTTCGGTGTCTGAAAAGAGGTTGAATGTTAGGTTTTCTTTATTGGACAACTTCAAGTCATAATGTGATGCAATGACAAATACACGTATATCATGAATTACTTTTGTGTCTTAAGTTATTTGGAAGATGTCCAATAAATTCTTAAGTCACTTTTCAAAGTTATTATTGGAATAATAAACGGTGTTTGCATTTATATTATTGTTAGTTTGTAGAATTAACCTTGCTTATTTAATGTAATCCGTTCTATCGGATGCGTCTCGTTAAGTGCATATTAATGGGATAGAGCTTCTTCATAATTAACAATTTACAGGTTCATAAAATAGCTGAATAGATTTTTTATTCCGAAAGCCAAATGACTGCTTGCTATTAATATTCATACATGTCTCGTTAAAGATTTGATAAATTGAGGGCTTTTATTTATTGATTTGGCTTACATGACTATAATAATAATTAAGTAAGTAATGAGGTAAAGAAAAATAAAATTTAGTATTCAATATGGCTTTTGTTTTGCATATGATCTTTCCAGTGTTTCGCTTCTATGTTGTCTTAGCCAGTGTGCGTATTAATGTCCGGGATATACGCACACTGGCTAACAGCCGAAATTAATAACCTATCTCTGGTAAAAGATAGGCTTATCTTAGTTTAGTTACCTAGCAACCGCTGTTATTTTCCGATAAATAACAGAAATAACTAAGCAACAAATCTCTAGTAGGCCATCTCGTGCTGAGGATAGGTTATTAATTTCGGCTGTAAGACAACATAGAAACGAGACACTGGAATGAAAATCACAACACTAGGGATGTAGCCATTCATTATTTTGCGCAGAAAGCACGCCTGCACACTGCCCCACGGAAGTGTAGAGTCATGTATGCCTATTAACTTGATTTAGCTGCTGGAAGGTCATTGGGTTACTAACGTGGTGAAGAAAGCTAGATGCTTTGTATACGCTCACTTTTCGCTTTCGATTCTTTGTGAATGTACAGTGAAATACTTACATAAAGACAAGAAAACAACAAAGCACACACTTTACTCCTGCTGATATATGTTTTATTTTTCTTATGGTCAGTTCGGTTTTGAGTAATTTTAACATATTTCTTTTGGCTATTCTAGTTTTTGTTATTTATTTACTTGAAAATAACAATAGAAACGTACAGCTACATTTAACAGCCGTTCTCCCTATCCATCCATGGGAAGGCTCGTGCCTCACCAGTTGAGACAGAAAATGTGCTGGTGAATAATAATATTTCAATAGCGGTTCGGTATTTATAAACCAGTTTGTAACTGGTTGCGTTGTGTATGTATGGTCTTACTGCTCTTTATCTCAGATCACCTGCTGAACTAAAAAATGCAGCTGACGATGCAGTCAGGCTTTTAATAAGCAAACACAATTAGTTTCTCATCTGTCTGATCAAAAAAAGGAAAAGAAGGCTACTTCTCTTTAAAAGGCGGTTAATCTGTACTAATATTATAAAGCCGAAGAGTTTGTTTGTTTGCTTGAACGCGCTAATCTCAGGAACTACTGGTTCGAATTGAAAAATTCTTTTTGTGTTGAATAGTTCATTTATTGAGAAAGACTATAGACTATATTACATTACACTATGACTATTAACGCGGGTGAAACCCGCTTTTTTTTAAATATTTTTTTAATTTAATTTAATTTTAAAATGTATGCGGTGGTGGTGCAACAATGCCACGTAAAACGTGTACTTAACTAGTTTCAAAGTTACCCAAGGGGGTGTGTTCTGAATGAAAATTTTGATAAATACTTAATTGATAACGTAACCTAACTCAAGTCAAAAGTTATTTATACAATCGTTATCACAAGTAAGTAAGTAGTATAGATTGTTTTTACGGTTTTATCTTTATAGCGAGGGGTAAGGCACACTAGCGCCGCTAATGGATTTAATTTTATACTTAACTGCTAAACTAGATTTTTTTTCAAACGTTGCGGACCTTCCGACATCTATTATTTAATAATTGTGCGCTACTTTTAGGTTTGTTTTTGTATTCATTCGCTAACACCAAAAGTGACCATTGTTTGTGAATAAAATGCGATAGCCCGTTTTGTGAATAAACCACGCAACAAAAAGTAGTGCACAATTATTAAATAAATACTATGAACGCTTTTCTGTTATCGGACGGTACGCAATGTTTAAAAAAAGATCCGGTCCGTTAGTAATTGTCAAATTATCAATTGGTGGCGCTAGTGTGCCTTACCCTTCGCCTTAAAGCAGAGGGTTGAAATAGTACCTCCAAATAAATAGCTAAAATGTATGTGTGACTGTAACTTGTAATCTAAATGTAATCTATGCATGATAGGTTCATAAACCCTAAGGTTACATTTCCAATTCGCCATTAAAATTTAGGTATTTTACATATTTTGGTATCTAGTAGGTAAGTAATAGATATTATGTTTTATTTGCACTGTAGTCTTTCTTAATCTAGTTAAGCGCATTAATTTAAGCGTTAAAGAAGTAGGTACTGTATTAATCAAAACCATGGAGCTTTAATTTATTGTTATCTATCGGAAATAATGAACGTTCTACAATAAGTATTTTCAATAGACATACACAATAAACAAGGGTCTCTACATTTTAAAAATTAAAAACATTAATTATTTTTTAAACTTAATAAAACATTGCATAATTACCTCCGTTCCTGACGGTGCCAAACATTATCATTAGCAGAAACAATCCAAAAATATGTCCAAACAAAAACATCACTATGTAACGCAACCCTTAGATGTATCATTCACTGAACTATTTAAAAACGTCACTATGCAAATTTCACAAACGATCAACAATTCAGTATCTCATCTCACTTGAGTTTGTTAACATTTTAAAAAGTTGAATAGAAAAAAGGTTTTATTTCAATTCGTTTTGTTTACGTAAAACACGTGGTTCTAAGCGACTGGAGCGAGCGGCCACGTACTATCCCGATCAACTTTCGTGTCATACTGAACTGAACTGGCGTAGTCCGCGCGCATCCCATCCCGTTGCGAAAGAATAATTTGTGTACTTACGAAGCCTATTAGCGTTTACGGGTTAACTAAGTTACTATATCGCTTCGTTACTTTCTTTTGTGGTGGTAGTATAAGTGTTACTTAAGTACCTACGAGACTAGATTAGTAGTAATCAATAAAAAAATATGAATATCAAAAATACTATATATACTATAATAAAATGGATGTAAGTTTTCGTAGTTGACATCACATTAATCTTGAACTTAAAACAAAATTGTTTTCATCCCTTGTAATTACAGGTAAGGTACTAGTAGCGCCACCATGCGCCGATTGCATGAAAACAAATGCTACCCGGTATACGTAGCGTGCTTTGTAGAAGCATGAGATCGCTGCTTTTAAAGCGCTTTAAATATTTTGTAGCACCAATACAAATCGGTAGATGGCGCAGTTCTACAGAAAGCACCATCTGTATTTGTGTTCTTACTTCATTTGCAGCGAGGCTTGGGGGTTGATGGGTTGAGCTATTTTGTACGGAGGGGATGTTTTGTAACTCTCGGTATTTTCATTGGTGTAGTTCGTTTACAAATGTATTGAGAGTACTGGGACAGATGGCGGCACCATGATATGATGTGGTCTGCAAAAAGTGATGATATTCGTCTGTGTGGTCTTTTATTTATTTTATTTAAATTTATTACACAAAACAGATTTACAGTAATAGTTGTTCAGTTTTTACATGATTTTAGTAAAATAGGTAGACTGCAACTCCACTGATATGTGTAAGCAACATGCTTAAACATTAAATCAAATCATTAAAAAAACACGTAAAATAAAATAAAATTGTTAAAATTACATTAAAGAAGTCAATTGAAATAGTAACAGTAACAAAACGACAGTGGTAAGACTACCTGTTTCAGACCCTGAAGTCCTGAATTCAATTTTTATCTGGTTGTACCTCCATCTTTTCTAAGTCATCTTTAATTTAAAGCTAAGATAGCCACTTCCTCAGTAGTTGAAGATCTACTGAGAAGATCTACTGAGATCTACTGAGGATAGATCTATTATCTTACGTAAGTGGTTATCGTACGTTAGACAGGCAGGACATGGAAAAAATACTTAATTCGAGTTACATAACGAAACTTTCAGTCCAGTGACTTTTACCTAAATAAAAATACCTTTAAACTTTTACTGACAAGAACCGGCTAGAAACTTAACAATGATGTTTTGTATTTTTTTTTAAGCGTCAGAATTACGGGAAATGACCATATTATAAAAAGGCACTATCCATTACAAAACCACATACCTACAAGAGGGTAGATCTAATTTTGAAAATAAAAATCGCTTGCTCGTTCCGGCACAGATTAGTTAATAGTTGTTCCGGTAACAATCGATAGGTATGTAAGTACACACGTCTGAACATCAGATCACCATTTTCTCAATAGACTTTGAACTTAATGTCTATGGCATACGGTTTAACATTTATTGAAGAAACTTGACAGTTTTGATTAAAATGATGTGCGTCTATACTTCAAAACTGAAAACTTATAGGTATACGCGCTTTCGCGGGCACGGGCAATAGAATAGGTCTCCCACGATGATGCCTTTACCAAATCTTCATGATGTCTATCATGCTCTCTACATAGCGCTCGAAGAAAACATTAGCATTGTTAAACAAAAACCAAAAGCTTCAACTAAGTATGCCGAATGCCTAAACTGTCAAAATTATTCTCCCATTTGCAAACTAAACGTCTACGTTTGAAATTCCAAATGATTGATTCCAAATTCGAACTCGTCAAGCAGTGTTGCCAACATTGAATATTGATTGCACAAAAGGCGTTCGGCGCCAAAGCGTATTCTCAATTCAAAATTATTCCAAGGCGACCGAATCCTTTTGATGGTTCAAAATATGTAAGTAGCCGAATTTATCAGTCACATTTTTCTGGTGAGAACAACATTCTCTCTCTCGCACTAACTCTTTGGAAATGCCAACCGTCTCCCTCTGACTGTAGGTACGGAAATTCAAATTTGGTGGATTTGCTCGCCTTTCCGTTATATATTTTCAGTATAATGAGCCTCCAAAGGTGGGGCAATCAATATAAATATCAAAGGCAAATATTTTCTCATCGATATTATTTACGGTTGGTACCCTTGACGGTCGTTAGAGTTGAAATTATAATCTACGAATATAATTTAATGTTGCCAGCATTCTTGGGACCGTTCCCATGAGCCCACAGTTTGAGGACATCTTTTATTTATAGGTCTTTAGTTTTTAATTTTCTAATTATTTTTCTCTGTTTTTTTTCAATGTTTCTTCTCAAGTAATGTGTTTTTTTGTTGTGTATATAAATAATTGTTACTAAATATTGATACGAGTATCTAAATTGATTTCTGTATTGGATACTACACAGCCCTTGGAATATTAGTTATTCACCCGCGTTAATTAGCGAACAATCTAATTTTCCCGTTTTTGCAACATTTTTTATTGCTGCTCCACTCCTATTAGTCATAGCGTGATGTAATATAGCCTATAGCCTTCCTCAATAAATAGACTATTCAACACAAAAATATTTTTTCAATTCGAACCAGTAGTTCCTGAGATTAGCGCGTTCAACCAAACAAACAAATGAACAAACAAACTCTTCAGCTTTATAATATTAGTTTAGATGTTCTAAGATAGAGCCAAGCTTGAACAAATGAATTTTCTTTTTTAAATTTAATACGGGTAAGCGCTTAGCTTACGTCTCACCTGGCGTTAAGTGATAATAAGGCCGAAAGGTGGAAGCGCATTTGACTCCTCAACTATTGAGGCCCTGGCTTTTATCTTTTTTTTTTTAAACCCTTTGTACAGTACAATGCTTAAACTGCACTTATATACCCCATGTTGTGAAATATAGACTTCTCCCTAAAAATAATAATATCATATCTATTGCAATTTAATAAGATAAAATAAGATAAGATTTAGTATTAATCGGGTGGCGCAGTGAATAAAGTTAAATCCGCATTGAACTTGAGAGGATAAATAGTGCACACGATTGTTAGAGACACTCCACACGAGAAAGGACCGAGGTTGTCTGGAGGTCCGACCTGTAAAGCCTTTTACAACGTACGATTGGAATTGCAATATTTTATTAATTGGGTAGTGGACAGAAACCGGTGATCACCTTTTTTTTCTTTCAATCATTCAAAATACGGGTCATCAACTTATTTTTAGTCATTAACAATAATTGCATTCAGACTCCTTTGTCATCCCGTAAAATCTTAACGAAAATCTATGTTAGTTTTTGGCGACGAAAAATGTGTTAAACACTGGCCATAAGAATAAACAATAACACAGTAGAAAGGAATCTTCTTTGACCGAGTTCCAAACGAGTACCTACTTCCCCCTTCACGTCGTTACGCCCCTCATCGCTAAAATGTAAGTTTTTCTTTACTTTGAAATCATTATTTTATTCTAGTTTTACAAAATATGAGATATATAAATTATTATGTCACGTACCTACCTACATAGATACTTATAAATAATAAGGCATAGTAAGTACCATACCAAATGAAGTTCTTTAAGTAAGTATTACTTACTTACCTACAAATATAAAATACGGAAAACGGAAATATAACATAAAGTACGGAACGCACAAACAGGCAAACGCGCGTGCGGTGACGCCGGTCGTGACAGCCCGACTGACCATACTGTTTAACAGGTACTCTCATATCGAGACCTTGAGCCCGTCCGGAGCGGGAGTTTCCGTTCTACTGTGTTATTGTTTATTCTTATGCACCGGGCTTAAAGTGTTGAACACTGGTGGAATCACCTTAGGCATCGTCATCAAGTCTGACAGTGTTGGACTCTGAGAGAAGTGCAAGTATTTAAATACCTAATACTCTTAATCAAGTCTGAGATTACTGAGTTAGCCATCGAGACAATGCTAGTGATAAACCAATACTCTACGACCTTTCTATTTTAAGTTATACCTTTTCAAAATCAAAGCAGGTTCAACTTAAAAGTCCAGGTTGTGGAAAAAACGCTTTTGGAGCCCTTGAGAACGATTTTACAAAATAATATAAATATAATTTTACTCTTGGAGCGCTTGGGAACAAAATCTTGAAGCGGACGGGAATAAGCCAAACAGACACGTTTCACAGTTTGCTTAGGTCACATAGAAAACCACAATTTGCATACACACCAGATAAGTATAAAACTAATTTGTATCGTGTACTCGTATGAGTACAGCGAATGTATTTAGAAAGTACAATGTTAGTAATATAAAAAATAAGTAAGCCATTTCTGAATAATATACAGGTAAGTATAATATGTTGCAATACTTAAGCTATTTTTACCACTTAAAATAAAAAAAAAATTATCAGATATTTTTTATTTAGTCGTATCTACATAATATCTGATCGCCGCACCTAAACCACCCGACCCTTAGTAAAAATCTCACGCGCCACAAACGAGCGCCGCAGTGTTACCAATTGTTCGAATCTTGGGGCTAAAACCTCGCTCAAACAGGAGCGGTTTGCGATCGCGGGCACGGCTGCGGCCGGATGTAATATCCTTTTTGAATACCGATAGACCAGCAACTCTACGACACTGACTGAGGCTCTAAAGTTACTTTTACTATTACTAGTTACTAGAAATTGGAAGAAAGCGTGCACCGCAAAGCCATTCATTAAAACTAAGGTAAACTTAATATTATCATACACCACTTGACAACATTTCCAGCAGTGCCCGCAAGGGTAGACTGCGATCGCGATCAAACCGCCATCACCTCTGTTTAGTACGACTGTCACCTGTTTTTTGGAGAGAGTTTGATGTTGGTCTTAGTTGGCCTCGAGGGCGCCTCTAAAGGTTAGGACTTCAGCTCAGTTTGACCGGGCCGTAGGAGTGAGGAGAAGCGCCCAGGTACATGTCTGTACCTGTATAGAGAGCATGTGAACCGGGGCTTTGATCTTTTGTACTGCGAGTATGGTGTCTTGGGCATAATTATACGAGTGTGCAATTGTGCATGTTTAGTGTATCATGTGGATGTGTAACAGCATTTTGAGGAACGGGCGGCAAGCTTATTATCTGATTCTATCTTTAAGTAACAGTCGCAATCGTAACAATTTGCAATTTATCGCTACCAAACACATATTTCGTATTACAGAACGTAGAACGTTACTGTAGCGCCATAAACGAGCGACGAACTAAAAGTACATGACGGCGCTCTAAAAACCGACCGATTGTAGCAACCGCAACTAGTAGTAGTCGCATTGCCATTTTACAAATTCGGCAATAAGCCAGCGGAAAACTAGTGTAAGCTGCGTTCGCGGGCAGACCACTTCCGTGCCCGCGACCGCGTCCATGCCCGCTACCGCCAACCGCCTCTGCTTGGGCGAGGCTAACTCGATCAGCGTCGTCGCCATGCGATAAACCGCTTACAACAGTCCGCTGTTTATTTCTTGGGTGATTAGCGACGGATTGTGAGAGTTCTCTCCTAATCTGTTAGGAGACACTTGAGAGTTATTCGGCGGTGGGATAGATGTAGTCGATGGCCCTTGATACGTAGCAATAATAGAATGGGAAAATGATGAGTAAGCGTCTAAAGGACTTCTTACGCACACAGGTTTTCAAAGGTTATTAAGTATTAACATCGAATATTAGGAAGGAGAAAGTTAATGATGTTAGAGTAAAGCTAGTGAAAATCTCCGGATTTAGGATTTTCGCAAGGCATCGTAGTCATATAATGGCACTTGTAATAAAATCAACTTACTCACAATAGCCCACCATATAAGTAACCCGATCTCTTTATATTTGTTGTTTATGTTTTCTCGTAAGTGATTGTATAATCTTAGAGAAAATAAAAGATCTTGAACCTAACTTATATGCTACTGTTCATGTTTGAAAGCTAAGCTGTCCCCCACCAGACCACTATAATTATTTCTCCACTTTTTTATGCTGGTATATGTAAGCAATTTTACAAATGGTTTAATGTGCTTTTGTTTAGTTTTCGCAATCTATTAATTATTTGTTCAGGTGTAGGCATTAGCCGTCTCAAGACACAATATAAATGTTTTGTTTGGCTTCAACACTTTTGTCGTCATCCAAATACAGTTACGCTGTAAAGGACATCTACAGCCAACAGCAAAGACTTAACGGAGACTACCAAAACACTACCAAAACAGCTCTTGAATAAGGTTTTTCTTTACGCATACTTTGCTACTTCGATTTAAGTGTCTAAGTTCGATCTACAAACATACATACTTCTAGATACTAATCTCACGTTTTTGAAGTGAAAACTTCTTTAGCGGCGTTGTGCACTTTTTTTGGAATGGGTAAAAAATGTTAAACTCGCGTCAGGACACGTGACCTGATCGAAAATTCGTAAGACGGATGGAGAGTAGACAGCTGGCGCGGCGTAAAAAATTTTTTTAATATAACTTAATATAACTTTTTAATGTAATAAATTGTCATGTTTGTGTACGATAGCCCAATAAATAAATATTGTATTCTACCACATAAATGAGAGTACTTTTATACTGATAATTAAAGCAATTCGTGCAAAATTATTCCCTAACCATTCCAAAATATCAAAAATGCACAACGTTAATATTCAAGTTTTCACTTCTGCCGGCACTCCCAGAGTGCAACCCGTCGTTTTTCTTCCAAGATGGGGGTAGAAAGAGCATCAAAATAACCAATTATAAGAAAACTCGCCGTTAGTGACCTCAATGCTACATAAAGCTTAATCAAATTAGGGCTCCGAGGTAGAATAGATAACACATCCATCACAAATAAGCTTTTTTATTTATCTCCCTCTCGCGTACAAGTGCAACGTTTCCCATTGGAAACAACTGACAATGTATTTATTAACATTTTTTTTTATATCGGAATTAAAACCTTTATCTGATTATTGTTTGTCGCGTCACAACAACAAAATAATTTTATTCTGCCCGTAAGCTGATGTGTTTTTACGCTGCGGTGGGTTTGTATTGAAGCTCCTTTTTTATTGTGAGCGGTTGTTATTCGTTTTTTTGTTAATAATAAAATCGTGATAACTTATTGGAATTTTTTTCTATTTCTATTATGATGTTTCTATTATTAGTTTCTATTATGATGTGAAATTAATTTGTTCTCAAGTAAACTTACTAAATAAGCACTTTTGCATCGACACATAATATTTTAAAACCCGTGCAGGAGGTCTTTTAGTTGTAGAGAAGAAACTGCACAGTTTTATTGATATAAGTCATGACATTGACAAAATTATATGTCGTTACCAAACTATCTTTACACTAGCTGACCTCGGACTTCGTACCGCTTTGACAGTTTCCATCATTGAGTTAAATATATATCAATGGTTTCCATGACAACAAAACACACAAATAATTTTGTATTGGAAAATGAAATTGTCGTTTTTTTAATATAGTCTATGTTACTCAGCGCTAATGTAGCATTGTAATGGTGAAAGAATTTTTTTAATCGGTTCAAAGATCAGTTAAATAGCTTGCCTACTTCTTAACTGATTTTTAATATTTGTAAAAATATTATGATCGGATGTTAGTGACGGTAGTTGTTGACATTGAATGGGCGCCTTTGGCTTTCAAAGTAAAAAGGGTTGAATAATTTCGGCGGGCTGGTTAGAACCACGATAGCTCAATTGGAAGAGCACCTGACCCAGTATGTCAGAAGGGTGCAGGTTCAAATCCTGCTCATGGAATTTTTTTCAACATTTGTGTTTTTGTAAAAGATAGTTTACTGTTATCTGTAAACGGCCTTCACAGCGTCACCGGACTTTTTTGGGGGCGGCGAGAAACTTAAAGGGTTCATCAAGCCACACTGCTTGATCACGATCAACACAACGTCAGAAGGTTTCTGGAGGGAATGGCATCACGCAAGCGTGCTCCCGCACTCTACTAGATTCTCCGAGTAGTTTGGATAGGATTGGGATGGCCTTTACAGGGCTACAATAGTGGTGTACGTTATAAGCAGATGTGTGTCTAAATCAGAGTTTATACCTTAACTATCCTAACTAATAGTAACCTAACTTAATATGCGAAAATGAATTTGTTTGTTTTTTTGTTATTTGTTACGCTATCACGCGTAAGTACATACTATTCAACCGATCATCATGAAATTTTGTATATATATATACCCCAGAATATAATCAACGACTTATTATTAAAAAAGTGAGTTTGTTTGTTTGTGTGATACCCTTTCACGCGTAAACTATTTAACGATTTGTTTGTTTTGTTGTCATAGAAACTGTCAAAGCGGTACGAAGTCCGCCGGGTCAGCTAGTACTATATATAAAATAAAAAATATTAATCTAATTATAAAATTACAATTACAATACAATTTTATAATAAGATACTTAAAAATATTTTAAATTAGAAATACTTGTTGGAGGGTTTGGAGCATTTCAAAGCCATGCTGTTTTGATCTCTGTGTAATCGGAATTTTGTAAACTTTTTTATAAAGCTTTCCTTTGATTGGGGTTTAGAATTTATTATCTAATGTCTAGTTTTTGAATATGATTTAGAACTTTATTGTTAGATTAGTAAAACTAATGGCGTTCCTCACAGATCAATATATTTGCTTGTTTCGATTCCCACTTTTGGGGCCTTCTTATAAACAGAGTTTGGAATAAATACTTATTCCGTGTTTTATTCCGTCATATAAACTTATTTTTAAATTATAGTAAAGTACACAAAACGCGGGATAACTATTCGAAGCTGTCTGTTTATTAATACGGAGGTTGGACTTTAGCATAAACGTGTGAATCAACAATGTCTCTTGTAATTTTACTGAATCTAATAAATAGGTTTTTAACCTTTTAAACAGAAACACGGACAGTAATGCTGCTGATTGCAGAAAAATAAAAATCAGGGTGTTCACTTTCAAGTCTTTCAAGAAACAAGTATCTACGCTTTTGGCTTTGACTTTAGATAACTTTAAACGTAAATCTTCGTGCATGTCTAAAAACACGCTATAGAAGTCCAAATAATTGTATAGTTATATAATTAAAGTATCTTTTATTCGTACAACAATGAAATAAACATAAACTAATGTCTATTACACCAAAGAAAATTAGAAACAAATCTTTAGACTTTAATAAAAGTAACAATTAAAATAATAATGTATCTATGAACCTAGCAAAGGGTTTGAAACGTCAGGATAAAATTATACGTAAAATTAAACGTGAGTAATTCTAACTTTTATACACGTAATAAAAATCGTTTCATTTCATAAAAAAGTTATTATTAATAGCTGAAATTATCAAAAAAAGCTTAGTTTGTACATAAATCCTTTTCCCCCGCTACCACGCTGAACGGAGCAGCGGAACAGCGGAGGTATCGTTCATAATCTGTGAACATTCGCCGGCGTACACTTTAACCAATACGTGACCACTGGCATTAGTCACGGGGAGCGGGAAACTGTGGATATGGCAAGCGTAAAGAATATTTTATTTAGTTACCTATTAAAGGTACAGTAGAGGTACAGTCAGCTTCAAAATAATCTGAGCGTTCAAACCTACCAAAAATTTCTGAACGTTTGACAAAAATCACTCTTAGCCCAATACGTTTTTTTTAAAAGATTTACTTTTCTTCAATGTCATTTGTTCTCAAACAACAAATAAAAATGAATTTCTACGTCTTGAGATGCCACTGGGGCTACGACCCTCCCCTATATCTATAGGGGAGGGTCGAGGCCCCAGCAGTGGAGAAATATATAGTGAGCTGGTTTCTGTTTGAGAGAGTTTTCTGATTGCCACTGGTGTTTTCAGCTTCAACAGGCTTTTTTGGGGGTGGCTTGAAACTTAATGGGTTCAAACCGTGTGAAACGAAGCACCGTCAGAAGTTTTCTAGAGGGAACGGCATCACGCACTATGCGTGTCCCTGTGCCCTACTAGATTCTCCGAGGGCTTCGGATTAGATTAGAAAATGAGCTGCTGATGTAAGTATGTATGACCCGCCCGCGACTTTTTCCGCATGAACACCCGTATCCCGTGATGGTTTTATTAACTCAGAAAACTTTACAACGACTTATCAAAGATTTATCGCAATCAACAAGGTTAGCATTTCTAGTGAGGCACAGGCACTAACGTCTACGCATCTGGACTCCGCCTCTGTCTCATTAGGTGGAGCGAAGTCATTTAAATACTCATTTATTATCATCCTTCTTGAGTAGTTTTTTTTTATATTTTACGCTAAACCACAGTACCTTGAGAGATCAACAGGTGATATCAGGTGAGAACCTGATGTTTTAAGTGATGATAAGGCCAATTGGTAGAAGCGCACTTCACCCGGACAATCCTCAACTAGTGAGGCATTGGCTATCTTATCTCTAGCTGCCGGAACACAACAATGCTACAAACACTGATGTTATGGCGATATATTTACATAAGATGGTGGTAGCTAGCCAGGCGGACAAACAAGTCCTACCATCAACCAAACCGAGTACATAAACGTGTACCCCCGCTGGGAATCGAACCCGGGACCTCTGGGTCTAAACCGTTGGCCTTTAACCACTAGACCACAGAGGCGGTATTCCTCATTGCTGCATCAAAGTTGCTCACGATCAAAAGCATCGCTGAGGTAACTAATCGTTAGCCTAGACATTTGCACTTCTTCTTAAATTATAATATTTATATTCGAGTAAGTTGTTTGTATATTTTTGTGTTACTTGTTACTTGTTTTTAGTAATCATCTGTGTATCATTGTTATGTATTATTGTTTTGTTGTTGTGCGGGTCAATAAAAGTTTCTTATTTTTATTAATATATTTCGCTATTGTTTTCCGTCCGAGGCGACGACGACTCCTGGGATCGACTTGTCCAAAACCGAAGGACTTCAGGCTCTTCGCTCTTAAAGACGTTGTCAAACTTATAGCATCTACTTTACAGAAGAAGAAGAGTGAAAGGATGGGGTTGCACAAAAGATCCCGATGGGTCGAAGTGTTACTGAGAGAGGGAAACTTCAGCAGGCCCCACTAAGGTAAGATAAGATAAGATGTGATACGTTAAGATACGATAAGATACGATAAGATACGATACGATACGATAAGATACGATAAGAAACGATAAGATACGCTAAGATACGATAAGATACGATAAGATAAGATAAGATAAAATATTAAAAGGTACACCGCGGGGCAAAATACCACATCCAAGTTTCCACCATCTCCTCAACACCGGCTTGTCTCTCGTCTCCCACAATCGGCTCAGGGCGCACTGTGCCGTAAAATTGTGTTTGACGCGCGCTCGGACGCAGGGCGGGCGGCGTGGGCGGGCGGGGATATTAAAGGCTTACTTCAAAATCTCTGTGTTATGATTTTGCGGTGTCGAGATTATCGCTTTAAGTAACTATGCTACTGGATTCGGGGATTAATCTTGTCAGGTGGATTCGACAATAGCAAAATTTTTTATTTATTTGAAATGAAATGAGAAATCATTCAATTGAGGCAAAATAGTGCTTACAAACATAGATTTATAGAAAATAATTGGCAGTGGCATCATAATAAGTATTTTAAACTGTTAACGTATTAACTGTTTTGTTAAATTCAAAATCTCTGTCTTATGGTTTTGCGTTCTTGCGTCGAGATTATCGCTTTGAGTAACATGTTACTGGATTGAAAAAAATCGTAAATACTTTTTTTTGTTTTGTTTACAAACAACTCTACGAGTTAAATAGGTTTTTCGTATAAAGCTGCCATAGGAAATATTTACCGTAAAAATTAACAAGCATTCAGAAAGTGTAACCGTGTTGGATACTTACAGCCACGTCAGACAGTGCGGATTAAAATTTCGATGGTGATATGTTTTTAAACATTATGAATAATTTTAAACCAAATAAAAATTACGCAAGTTTTATGTACAACTATTTCAATAACTACCTAGTATCGTTCATATCATTAATGTATTTATAAGGCCACGCAATAACGGCTAAGTATAATAAAAAAAAATCAGTAGTTTTGAAGACTCCGGGTGAAGTGCGCTTCCTTTGGCCATCTCATCACTTAACATCACTTAACGAAGGCCTACCCATAAGATAAATAATAAAAAAACATATTACGAAAGTCTAAAAACTATAGCGATGAGCACATACTTATTTCGGTATCGATTTGACACATCGGTCGGGGTGCCAAACTCAATTATAGGTTAAACTGGACGGAAGGGTAGCTGTTGTGCTTGCCTGCTCTTTACACACCAAGTGTGTTTATTTTTTAAATAGAGATATTTTTGTTTCGTAAAAAAAAAATACAATAAGCGTTCCGAAACATATTTTGCATGTCTCCAATTTGCTTGGAAAGTTAAAATTTGATGTTAAACACTCAACAGATAGTACTTTAAATTTTTGTCCTAAAATACAACCAAATATCCGTGTAAAATATATATGTCGGAGATGGAAACGGATTTTGTTTGAAAACGTCGTCTCCGTCCGCCATTTTGTACATGGGATAGAATCAGTGCGCACACGTCCGGCACAGTCGAGCTCCAGAAGTAAAGTGAGTGCGAGAGTGAGTTTCACAAACTAACGTTACCTCACTGACAAGTGACAGTGACAGATGTCATAGACGCACTATGCTCCCACTACTCGCTCGAACTACTGACTCAGGGATAATTTCATAATGCCAAGCTATTCTGCCAAGCTATTCAGCCTAATATCGATAGATGCCGTTACTAGTCTATGAAATAACTCCGACACGGCCATTCTGACACTGCGCGCGTCCTCGAGCGCAGCAGTTCCTGAGCTCTTCTTTTAAGAGCAACTAGATTCAAATGCGAAAACATTAAAGCATGAAGTGCGGAGCTTCCAATGCGAAAGCGTGACTGCATGAAGCGCGGAGCTTCCAATGCGAAAGCGTTGAAGCATGAAGCGCGGAGCTTCCAATACGAAAGCGCGACTGCATGAAGCGCGGAGCTTCCAATGCGAAAGCGTTGAAACATGAAGCGCGGAGCTTCCAATACGAAAGCGCGACTGCATGAAGCGCGGAGCTTCCAATGCGAAAGCGTTGAAGCATGAAGCGCGGAGCTTCCAATACGAAAGCGCGACTGCATGAAGCGCGGAGCTTCCAATGCGAAAGCGTTGAAGCATGAAGCGCGGAGCTTCCAATACGAAAGCGCGACTGCATGAAGCGCGGAGCTTCCAATGCGAAAGCGTTGAAACATGAAGCGCGGAGCTTCCAATACGAAAGCGCGACTGCATGAAGCGCGGAGCTTCCAATGCGAAAGCGTTGAAGCATGAAGCGCGGAGCTTCCAATACGAAAGCGCGACTGCATGAAGCGCGGAGCTTCCAATGCGAAAGCGTTGAAGCATGAAGCGCGGAGCTTCCAATACGAAAGCGCGACTGCATGAAGCGCGGAGCTTCCAATGCGAAAGCGTTGAAACATGAAGCGCGGAGCTTCCAATACGAAAGCGCGACTGCATGAAGCGCGGAGCTTCCAATGCGAAAGCGTTGAAGCATGAAGCGCGGAGCTTCCAATACGAAAGCGCGACTGCATGAAGCGCGGAGCTTCCAATGCGAAAGCGTTGAAGCATGAAGCGCGGAGCTTCCAATACGAAAGCGCGACTGCATGAAGCGCGGAGCTTCCAATGCGAAAGACAGCAGATATTACAGGCAATAAAAGTATTGTATGATCACGGCCATCCTGATTGAAACACGTCCTCGTGTTTTTCTCTTTAACAAAAGATAGCCAAGCACAGTATTTCCCGTTCGGTCTATCCTGACCAAACATTAATTGACTCTTACATTTAGCTCCACAGTAGGCAATATAATAGGCTCTACAGTAGACTCTGCAGTAAGCCTCACAGTAGGCCCTACATAAAGCTCTACATAAGTCTCTACATAAGCCTCTACATAAGCCTCTACATAAGCCTCTACATAAGCCTCTACATAAGCCTCTACATAAGCCTCTACATAAGCCTCTACATAAGCCTCTACATAAGCCTCTACATAAGCCTCTACATAAGCCTCTACATAAGCCTCTACATAAGCCTCTACATAAGTCTCTACATAAGTCTCTACATAAGACTCTACATAAGTCTCTACATAAGACTACATAAGACTCTACATAAGACTCTACATAAGACTCTACATAAGACTCTACATAAGACTCTACATAAGACTCTACATAAGACTCTACATAAGACTCTACATAAGACTCTACATAAGACTCTACATAAGTCTCTACATAAGTCTCTACATAAGTCTCTAACTTATTTAAAACTGAAAACTAAACCTTTTCGATTTAGAAAGATAACAAATCAAATGTAACATAACAAAAGAAAAGGTAACTAGACAATCCAAATCCAAACTAGATAACCAGGTAACCAGGGCCATTAACCATTCGTTGCACAAATCAAAAGTCACTATTTACAAGCTATGTAAGCTTTAAAATCACCTCGAGTTACCCCTCCAATGCCACGGCTCTCACAGCCGAACAGCGATCCCAGTCGCTTACGCGTGTCCATCTCAGTGGAACCCCGCGCACGTCTGCATCACCCTCTGACTACACACTACTGTCCTGATAGACCACGACCTCCGCCAGAGCTAAACACGCACCGCGCACCCACGGACATCTTGAGTTTCCTCAATAGACACCGATTTCTACCGGGCTACGACTATGTAATAGCTACTGGTATGGTCGACATTTGTTACAGCCATTAGAGCACTAACTCGAGTTCACACAACAACTTTACTCATTATCAATCGGGTCACAATGTACCTCCACCTTAACTTCGACTGGTACATGACCTTCTGGCATCCCTGTTAATCTATAGTGTGTGTATTTGTAAGTTCGCTTAGAATTTAATGCTTTCAACGTATCATAATCATGAGCTACCTCCATCAGGTACCCGCACACAGCTCATCATTTAATAAACTACTGGCCCTCGCTAACAAACTCTCATGTCTATGGGGTACTAAACCTAAGTTCTAGTGAGTCTACTTCTAATGCCGCAGTTATAAAGAACGAGTCTCTAAATTTATTATCTAACTTGGTCTTGTTTCGTTCACTATTTTTAACCAAGACAAAATCACCTGTAATAAACTTGTCTAACTGTAATAACCAACAGTACAGTACTAATAACATTAGATTGTCCAGTAACTCATTGTCACTTCGGTAAGTAAACGTTTTCCTCTGGCTATTTGACTTTTTTATCATAGAAATTTCTAAGCATTATAAAATAATCATACTGAATCATGAAAACATCACCAGAAACATTCAGCGTCCAGCAGAGTTGCCGATGCAGCACAGGTCTGTTTACCCGATGACGCTGGTTCACGTTGCTCGCCATGCTGCCGGTGTCGGTGTCGCT
This sequence comes from Eudonia mercurella, assembly GCA_963082485.1. NCBI lineage: Eukaryota > Metazoa > Arthropoda > Insecta > Lepidoptera > Crambidae > Eudonia > Eudonia mercurella. Next base: position 20,424,057 of record OY720026.1, read on the forward strand.
GCTGCCGGTTGCACCGCAGTTGCTAGTAACGCCCTTCCCCGCGCCCCGCAGTGATGGTATGAGCGCGTGTGCACATGTTTGCAAAAGGATCCGTGCCTCTAAATCTGAAACATAACACCAGGCGCGTTTGGTCGCTGTTTGACAAAATAATTAGCACTAAAATGATGGAACGATTACATGACCTTTTATTATCCTTGGAGAGGCAATCGGTGTTGCGATGTCCCAGTTTCCCACACGAGTAGCCGTTTTGTTTTTGTCCTTTAAAAAGCTTTTAAACAAGGCTTCACTAAGCAAGGCTTCATCAAGCAAGGCTTCACCAAGCAATCACTAATGCAGTGCACTTTGTACATTTTTCTCGGCTTTACACTCACATGGAGAATGTAGCAATCCATACGTCGACTGTAGCTACGCACGCGTATAAACTCCGGTAATGAATCTCCTCATGTGCTTTCTGAACATCAAGTAACGCCATTCAATTCTGATTTTGCTGTTCCAACATCCGTTGTCATTTACGATAAAACTTGGCATCGTTTTCTTCTAGTTGTTCGCGTCGATTACATCCTTAGAGCAAAGGTTACATCCCACTTCTGATGTCGGAGATGGAAACGGATTTTGTTTGAAAACGTCGTCTCCGTCCGCCATTTTGTACATGGGATAGAATCAGTGCGCACACGTCCGGCACAGTCGAGCTCCAGAAGTAAAGTGAGTGCGAGAGTGAGTTTCACAAACTAACGTTACCTCACTGACAAGTGACAGTGACAGATGTCATAGACGCACTATGCTCCCACTACTCGCTCGAACTACTGACTCAGGGATAATTTCATAATGCCAAGCTATTCTGCCAAGCTATTCAGCCTAATATCGATAGATGCCGTTACTAGTCTATGAAATAACTCCGACATATATTTTAGGTATTACGCAGCGCTTCTATGCATTGATATTAAAGTTGCACCTCTAAAACATTTATTGAAGACGTTATTCTGAAACCGTAACGTGTCATTGATGAAACCTTATGAAAGTATCGATTTATTTTAGTAGTAGTAGTAAGTAGTGAATAGCCTATAACTGTCCCACTGCTGAGCAAAGACCGCTATCATTTGAATCGATCCACCGCTACAATTGTTGGCTTAAAAAATAATAATAATAAAAAAAAAAATTTTTAAATAACTTTTAAATATGCTTACACTTTAAAATCAGATATGAGTAGTGAAACAGGCTAAGTCAAATATTTATATAAAATACAGTGAAAAAATTAAACGCCCACCCGACCCAGCCAGGAATCGAACCTGGATCTTCCGCAATTCGGGCGGCTGCACTGACCATTATGCTACCGGGAAGGCTAGGATAATGGTCAGTGCAACCGCCCGAATTTTTTTACTGAATTTTATATAAATATTTAATTCAGCTTAAGTGTAGCAATTAACACTTAAAAATAAATAAGTAAAAAAAAACAGGTTAAGTCAGCAAAAGAAAGTACTCAAAGAGTGATAGACCCAGAACCCTTCACAATACAATAAAGGAAACAATAAATATTTTTAACAAGTAATCAGAAATATATTATGAGAGTGCCAAACCCTTCCGTATTCGGTACAGTCTGCAGCGCAAACCTCATGGGACGCCACAAAAAGTGGCGCTAAAACGTCTCTCTGGCGCCCGGCGACGAGAACGAAAATCATATTCTGTTAAATTCGTTACGTGTCCACGCCTTGTAGCGCTGACCTGGCAAACGGCGGGTACCGGTGGATACGACTCATACAATAAAAATATAATTTTTAATACCCGCATTTGGCAGCCGTGGTGATGATTAAGCCATCACTTATCAATTCTCAAACAATTATGACTATGACTATGACTATTGTAGCGAAGACTTGATTTCAATGATAGAGGCCTTTGTCCTCTAGTAGGATAGTATATAGGCTTATTTACTTTACTTCTTTTTCAATCAACAAATCAATTACCCATGTGTCATTCTGAGACACATTTTGTAGTGACATATTTCCATAAAATGTTTAAATACAAGCGTAATCTAAAATTTAAGTTATCTTATCAAACAACTTACAAACGTATTGGCATGAACAGCAACCGCGTTAGACCTATACGGTTTATGTTAATTATCATTATCTGAGTATCTGCCGCACCCCACAATACCGAGTGTTTTTTTTTTAATAAACCCTTTTTTATCTAGATATCTTTATGATTAAGCCTAACGAAAGCCCTAAGGAAGCTAACAGACAGTTTGCAAGTTTCCGTACATATTTTGTGATCAATAACACAGTATGTAAGTAACACACCTAGCAATAGATATGGGTATGTTATACCACACTGCTTATGAACATGCCCGAAAATACATATTAAAGAGGTGATAAGTTTGTTGTAAAAGAACCACGCCACCGACGCCGCCGGCGATTTTAATTCCATATTTTTTTATAATGTTATAAATTCTTATCCATACTAACGTCAGCACAGCTACTTCGCTGTGAAAGCAATACTGTATCGGGCTTTAGCGGCCGCAGGATTCAACTGTCACTTGCACAGAAAATATTGGGTTGCGGACCTTTTTAGCGACGCCTGCTTGCTGATTGATTTTTATATTGAACTGTACTAAGCTATGGTTGTACCTATCTATGCCGTCTTTTTTTACTAAAGTGATAAGTGAGCTTGAGTGAAATTGCGATCATGATACTTAAAGACTGCCATTTTATTCTTAGAACATTTTTTTTTCCTTTTTATTACGTATCATCAATCAGATAAGCATGTCATCCGTGGAATGAGGATAAGGGTAAGTTGGAAACTTAAAATGTTTAAAATCACATATTGGATAACCCGACAATGCCACTGTTACTGAATTTGCAAGATTGAAATCTGTAAGCGCTCAGTTACAAAAGAAAATCTTTAAAATAACAGTTAGATATATAGTAAGTAAATAAATGTATTGTGGACCTAAATAATAGACCCGACTATTTAAGCTCAACGAAGAATCAAAACCAAGTTTATAATTTAAGTTTTCTATTGTATTAATTCGAAATAAATATTGAAACAGACAATAACCTCTTTTTTCAAAGTCAATTTAACTTTAATAGCATCTAATTAAGATTGGACTACTCATGAAAGCTAACCATTTACTAAATGACACACATGTCTCGGGAACCACAAAAACTTTTCAATGGAATTCTACAACCCCAAATCACTGAATCCGCAAGAGCCCAGCAATCTGTCTTAAGGTCAGTAATTAAACATCACACATCCCAATATTCTCACAGGAAAAATATATAACAAGCGTCGCATGCCACTTCGAACACAGTTGGACCAAACCCAGAAAACTATGGAAAAACAAAGGGAATACTTCAAAACCTACTGAGGCGTTATCTTTTATGCCAAGTATTTCTTTATTCATTATTTTGACCGCTAATATGTCAAGTGCCTATCACATTGCATTGGGTCACCAAAATCACAATACAAATGCGGGCGACACCGCTCTTATTCCAAATGCATTAAGATTGGTTTTGACTGTGCGAAGTGCATATTTAATTTTGCTAAGGGGGTGTAAGTACTTTCAGGAAATATAAATGGCATTGAGTCGGTGTGTGAAGGACACTTGATATATAAGCTCTAGTGGGTTTCGGAACGATTTTGAAATTAATATAGACGGCTTCGTAGTTCGTATTGTTTGATTATGGGAAAGGCATTACATAATTTTCTGGTCGCAATGTGATTGGGGTACAAATCTTTTTGGGATTCAAACTGATAGCGATGCCTGATAGCGAAATAACTTTATTAGACGACATATTAAGTTAAATGATTGCAAGTTTTGTTTAAATTTTAGGTGTGCCATAGAAATTTTAAATAATTCGTCGTGGATAAGTCTGTAGGCTACAGGGTGTCCAGTGTGAGTTTTGTTTACTATCCGTATTCATTCGATTACGTTTACGAAAACGAAAATTAGTAGGTATGTATGTCATTGAAGCAGCGTCTCCTGGCGACATACGAGAAGAGTCAAAATTTTGTCTTACAAATTCTAGTTTTCGTTAAATTGTTATCGAATGGCGAATGAAACTCGCACTAGGCACCCAGTTATTATATACATAAATATTTATTTTCAGTGTTAATTATTTAAATTTTCATTATATTCGAGACCCCCGTGTATAAAAGTCATCTAGATAAATTAATAATAATAGTGTGACCGGACGCCGGTGGAACATACGAGATATGTTTTTTGATGTTTTAGTGTTATACAACTAAACATAGTTCTTGCTGCGTTTATGGTCTAGTGGTTACTATAAAACAACTTCTTTCCAGACAACCAGTCAAATGGAGAGTAAAATTATAAAGGTACAAGGCAAATATATTTCATTAAAGTATAAAAATATGAACAACGAACAAAACGGTTGCCTTATTTGATACGCCGCCGCCGCCCGCCGCCATGTTGGCCGCCATTTTGCGAGCGGAGGATTTGCCGCTATCTCCCGCTGCCGTGCTTTGACCGACATATTCTTAGCGCTGCCTTACGATTCCCTAGAAGAGAACAGAAACTCCATTGAGATGGTTGTGACAACTTAATTATACTTTTTGTTAGATTGCAACTTAACCAAGCAAACTAAACCACCTAGCTTTAACAAAGGAAATAGCAAAAACTAGTGTTGTTTTTTTTTAATAATTATTGCTTATAAGACTGCAATATTAAAAGTAATAATGCCTGGATTGCCTTATTAATTTTGTGTAGTTAAGATGCGATTACACATTACAAGTAAGATTCCTGTCATCAAATTTATTCAGCAATCGAGATAATTTAAAACATTATTGTCGATATATTAGTATCAGCCCAGAAGAATAAGTGCAGCTTAATATTACTACGCGTCTTCGTTTAAACTTGGAAATCCATTTTCATATTTATCTATTCCATTACCATATTGTTCTTAGAAAAGAATATATTTTTATGATTCTCGCGCCATCTCACCCAATCCGATGAGTTAGTGTCGTGGAGCGCGGGCGACGTATGCTGTTCTATATTCAAATTGAACGGCACCAAGAACGCGACCGGGCGCCATTTTGTTGTCGTCACGGCAGCGGCACTCGATAAAATGGCTGACAGTAAGGAGCTTAACGCGGGAAATTCAGAATTCGTTGTGTCAAATTGTGTTTAAAATACGTTTTCGAGTGGCACGAATTGAACTTATTAACTGTCATGTGATTTTCCTGGTAGCAATGGAAGCAATTACGATTATTTTTGTTTTAATTTATTGTTTCTTACTGGTTTAGATTTAATAGTACAAAACATTGGAAAAAATAATCTCAACTGGAGTACTCTAAGCAGCAAAGTAGGTTTTGTTTCAATTTATAAGGTTGTATAAGGCTGCGCTTACCCAAATCCTAAAACAGCAGATAGCAGAGTTAAAACCATATGATGGCATTCACAGTTTGAAAGAAGTCATAATGGTTAATAAGTAATTGAAACTTTTATGCAATTGGACCTCATAATATATCTAAATGGGGCTCCAATAATCTTGTTGAGTTCAATGCCAAGAAAACACAGGTGTGTGCGTTCACGGCAAAAAAGTCATCATTCCTTCCCCTTCCTACTCTTCAGGGTACATCTCTAAGCCTGCAGAGCAGTATCAACATGCTCGGTATGACGATTCGCTGCGATCTGTATCAAAAGGATTACATCGAAGCCGTGATCAACGATTGACCTTGTGCCTTTTGTACAAGTAGAGATATTGCGTCACTCAGCGTATTTTACCGCTTATACCACGGCGAGTGCTCTGAAGAACTATTTAACCTCATTCCACTTTCTCCCTTTCTCCATAGGAGTACACGTGCTGCTCTCCGGTGTTACCGCTTCACTGTCTCAAATATTACATCGCGCACTAAGAAATTTGGTGACTCGTTTCTTTGTCGCACCTCCAAAACATGGAATAGTTTGCCAGCACACGTTTTCCCTCCTTCCTATGATATGGGGTCCTTCAAACGAGGCGTGAAGAGGCATCTTGTTGGGCCGGCAGAGTGAGGGTAACTGATGCTGCGTTGTTTTCACGCTGCACCAGTTGTCGTCGCATCTGAATTCCATATTCACTTAACATCAGATGAAATGGAGTCATTTGCCGTGCTACGTAGGTATAAAAAAATTTAAACAAATAGATTTCAGTCAGAACTTCCTGTAATCATAGGTCATGCAGTTGAAATATCGAGCTAGAAATAATCTTAAATGTCATCCCACCACACACAATCCATGATAATATAACGTGTTTATTTTAAGATTACTCATAATTTATAGTAACAAAAAACCAGGAGCACTGACATATGAAACATCATTTAAACAAACGCTCGCTAATCTAATTGTCAACGTAGTACCATTTGTTCAAGCGCATTATTCATCATTCCAGGCAACCCTATTGAATTGTTTGGTATGACAATGGGTCGGTTCAAATAGTTATCTATTTAAACCTGGATTAGCACTCGATAAACCATGATTAATAGATGCGCCGACGGACAGTACCGTTGGCAAAAGACATGATCGTGTTTCTTTTATTGTTGCATGTTTTGATGTTTCATGTTCAGTTATGTGGTTGGATTGAAACAAAATGGCTCGTGTACGTGTAGTACCTACCTGTATTGATATAAAAATAAATAAAGTATTAAATTTAGTTGTGTTTCGTCATAATTGAAAAACCATTAAATTTTTTTTTTCTGCGTTGTCATTGAAATTTATTTGTTGTCGTTACCGCTTTGTGGTACTAGGTACAGTGGTTTCATGAAGCGATCTTTTGTTATAGATAGCTTTTACGCTCTCGTCTGCTATCGCTACGGTAGGTCAGGCGTGTCCGAGTCGTATTCGCAGTGCGCGGCGCTGCCGGCCGGCGCTTCAAACTCTACTTTTCATTTTGTTGAAGCTAGCTTTAACGCTTGCTTGCTATCGCTTCGAAAAGCGACAAGGCCAGCGCAGTGTCTCCAAATTCCACTTAACTTGTGTTAAAGATAACATTGACGCTCTTATACGCTAAGTCAGCGCAGCGTCTTCAAATTCCATTTTCTTATGCTTTTGCTTTTTTCTCTTTTTATTTTGCTAAAACTAACTTTAATGCTTGATTATATCTTTGGTCGCTTGTTTGCTATAGCTCTGAGAAGCAACAAGGTCAGCGCTGGTGTATTCACACTTTTTTTTTGTTGAACCTTTACGCTTTCGTTTGCTATCGCTGCGGCGGCGGCGAGCGGCGCGGGCCAGGCGTGTCCGCGGCGTATTCGCGCGATGCGCGGAAGGTGGCGCGGCGCGGCAGCGTGCGGCGAACAGATAGTGGCCGCGCGTCCGCAAAAGTGCGGATTAACATGTCCGCTGTAATTTACTGCCGGCCTGTTACAATGGAACGGATATGGCTGTTCATTTGTTTTTTTTTTAATTCGAATTTAAGATTAGCCGTTCTAAAGAGGCTAAGCTTTTTTAAATTTTTATTCTTTTTGGAATGTCAAAACTAAATCTAATGAAAACTCTTTAGTGTATTTAATTTTGTTCTAGGCATACCTTTTGAAATACTCGACGTTTCGACCTAGTAACAACGGTTGCTGTGGTCACTAGCGAACACAAAGTTGCTGCTAGGCTAGATTACTAAAGAGTTAGCGTTAACTGATGAATGAGGCATGTATAAAAATACTATTTTCCGATTCTTAAGAACCTTTACAGATTTAAGTATTACAAGCCTACACACATAGTTACTACCTTCCAAAATGCAATATTGTTCAGACCAATAAGGTACCCACGCCATTTAAAATCAATATTAGAATGTTTTAAATCGCATAAATTCGGTTCAGTCTACGTTTTTTTTAATATTGTCTTCTGACTCTCTACAGAGATCGCTCTGTATTTATTAAAATTATAAAAAGCTTTATTATAACGGTAGGTTATTTATTATACCCGTTATTCCTTAAATAATAGCGCGTTTTTTGTTAGCCTAGTTTCAAAAGCGATAGGTTGAAAGAGTAACACCCCCATAATATAGTACAAAAATCGTCAGTAAAGGGCAATGACCAGTTTGTATGGATGAATGGTGCTTTTTTTTTTGGGCGGCGGTCAACCAAATTTTGTATGTTTGTACAAAAAAATACAACAAGCAATAAACACTAAAGAATGATACCTGTAAACTCAGTCGGGACGCAGTTATATCAGATTGAAGATTAAAAAAAAATATTTTTTATTAATTATATTCTAAACTCATATATTCTGATAAGCTGTCACAAAAATAATTATATTAGATGATTATTGTAATGTTACATACTTAACTCACGATTAAAAAAAAATATTTTTCTTTACATCTATAGTTTCAGTATCTGTATGTATAGTTATAGATTTTATTTGATAATAGTTCATAGATTTTCTATTATCATTTAGGTATAATTAATTGAAAGACAGTAGTTACGAACGAAAACAATTTACTACACTCATTGATTTATTGTTATATACATCATATTATATATATTATAAATGTAATGTCAGAACCAGAACAATCAAGGGAAAAAATCTACTCATTGATGAGTCAACAAAAAAAACAGTCATCGCAGTTTTACGGGCTGCAGCTATACCTTTCCTACTCGATATAAAGCGATGTATGGTCTCTTAAAAATACCTTTGCTGCGTGGTGTTGCCCACCGCAGGGGTCTGGTCCACTGAGTGAGGCCCGGCGTAATGATGGGATGGGTAGGAATCATTACTCTTCGATATCGCTGGGCTCATCGTAAGCTTCATTTTCGACATCATGTCTGACTATAATATTATCTAAAAAGAGCGCAGGAGGTCTCAAATCATTTTGATGTCTACCCCATCCTAAATACCAAATAACGGCCATTACATGTGAGCAGGAACCGAGTGATCTTTTTCCTACTATGCAGCTGCAGTAGTGGCCCTTTATTGCTTGTATTCCTCGTGCCATCTCTCCATCTGCATAACCTTCATATAAAATGTACACGTAGTAAGTTCGAGCTTGCCTATGTCTTGACTGTATCCTCCCTCTTAATAATACAGGTCGAGTAGCTTCAATCTGATGTTCTTGAATATCTTCAATGCCCATCTCTCTGCATACTTCAATAACGTATTGTCCGTGGCGTTTTATGTGCTCGCCATAGTAGCTTCTTGCCTGCTTTAGCTGGTATGTTCCCAGGGCAAATATAATTAGTTCATCTTTGGTTAATACTGGGAAACCGTTAAGCCCTGGGTTTTCAGCAGTAATCGCATTAAAAAGGGCTCGGCGAGCATTCATATTCTTCGCTATTATATAATTGCCGAGATGATTTTCTAAATGTGATCTTCGAACTATTTCATTTAGGATTTCATTGACCAGTCTGTGATCTGTCAGAGGTTGACCAAAGACATTGAGTAAGGCACCAGCAATTCTTATTTCGTCAAAAAGATGGGTCATTGCTCTATTATTATTTGTATGTCTCAGTTGTTTAAATTGATTTTTCAAACGACCATTGATGGTTTCGACGACCCAGCGACACATTGTAACCTTTCGTGACTCATTTGCTTGTTGGGTCGAAAGCTGTGCAGTATTATTTGTTTTTGTGACAGGCATTTTCACGATGTAGCCATATGTTTCTAATAACTCTTTTGAGTCCCTGAAGCCTCGATCCAAAATCAAAACGTCATTTTGATTAAAAAACCAGTGAAATGGGTCCGTTCTGCTGTCAATTATATTATTCAGAATCACTGAGTCCGATGTTGTAGCATCATATGGTCCATATATATCCAAAATATGGCCATCGGGGCAAACAATCAGATATGGCTTATATAAGTTTCGCCATTTGTGCAGGCTGTACGATTTTCTTTGAAAAAAGTAATTAGAACTCCTCTGCAAATACATGTATGTTCCATCGTGGATTGTGATTGCTCTCTCTTGATTGTTACCAAATAAAGCGTTTGGTATCGCAAGGCACCTGGATATTACTTCTCCCCGAGATATGTGATCGTACCCCAAATGTCTTGGCACAAATTCTTGACACAAGGATTTTCTAACCGATGACATGGTTCTTTCCAAGACGGGTCGCGACATTTTTAAAAGCACTGAAAGTCTTTGATTTGATTCCCCAGTGTGCAGTTTCATTAAAACAGTTGCCAACGCAGTTGCTGGTTTTCTGGTGTGGTTTCGAGATATGGAAGGTGTAGATTGTAGAATCTCACGAAATTGACTTTTAGAAAAGCCAATGTTGTATTGGAATACACTATCGCTGATCGAAGCAAGGCGTTCGAAATTCAGAAATGGACTATGTGAATGCAATAGTCGTACCATATCCATCAACTGTTTTGAAGAAAATCTGTTGTAAACATGACGAGTACTTTGTTCGATGTCATGCCAAGCAGTGTCAGTATAATGTTCTTCGCACACACGAGCTCCAAGAGGTATATAAAACTTCTTATCTTGAAGAATTGTGGTCCTTAATCTTCTATCAATTCTATGCAAGTTTCGATTATCACACATTGCAAATATACACTGCCTCGTATTTATTGGTGCTCGTGTAAATCCTTCAAAAACGAAGCCCCTTTGCGCTCTGGGCGCTGGCTGTTCTGGCATTTGGATTACAGGTTCCACAGGTACAATATTATCTTGGGGGATATTCTGAGTGGAGTTATAACGAGCAGCACGTTGTACGCAAGGTCTGCAGATTCGGTCATTACCACCAAACTAGACAAAAAAAGAAAAGAAAACTTGTATTACAATACATACATATTATTATATCAAAGTAGCTACGTGCTCCCGGCGTCGCACGGGTAGCAGAGCGTATAAGTCTAAAACCTTAATTCATAATAACAGACATGTCAAAAAATCTACAGATACAAAGGTTTTGGGCTATACTTTACAGCCTAGATTAAAAAAACTAAATAAATAACATACCTCTGTTATGTTTCTAACTTCAAGAAGATATGGTATCAAATATGGACGATCTTGCACTAGGTTTCCAGTCAAAGGCATCAATTCTCGTTGGCGATTATTGCTACGATTCAGTGTTCGTTGGCAAGATACACATGTGCCTAAGTCAGCCATGTTAAAACATCACAATCAACACAGTCCAATCACAAAACAGCAAATCAAAAGTCCTTTAACACAAGCTCGGGTCAATGTAAATGCTTCAGCAGAGTCCAGATTACGAAAGCCAAGGTCGTAATATCACACTCTCAGAAACACAGAAAAACTAAGAAACACACGTACGCCACAAAGGTAGAATAGTGAGTGACAATTAAACAATAGATATCGCAAGGGTCGACTCCGACGCATCGTGCAGGTAAAAAATTCCTGAAAACTCATTGTGATTGGCCCGGCAGGTCACGCGGTAAGCGCTCCTGGGCCAATCACAACGCAGGGAGCCAGCGAAGTGCGCGCCGAATGTCAGTTTTAATACAAACTAAAGGTATAAAAACAAATCTATATATCTGAAAAGGTAGAAAATATGATGTAATTATTTTTGACTTAAAGTCATAAAACTCGGTTCGGACTGATGATACACTATGTGATGTCATACATTTTTTTGTTTAGAATAATTATTTACTTTAGTTTTTATAACATTCATCGACCGCCGCTTCAAAAATAAAAGGCACCAATTTTTGGCAATGCTTTTTGATTGATAAAACTACAAAAACGTTACCTAGGTAACCTATTATTATAAAGGTAACCTATTAGTTTGAAAAATAATTTTTTTTTTATTTTTTTAACGCATCGAACCTCCTTAAATGCAAAACCGCACCTCAAACTTCGAACCTCCATTGAATATTCAATCAAGTCGACATCGATAGTAGGTCACCTCGGGAGGGGTTGTGACCTACACTGTTGGTGTATGAGGTGTTTGGTATTCCGATAATCCTAGATTGAATTAGCTTGCGTGTAGCGGGGGCTTAAGATGAATAAGCGCATATGTATGGGAATGGTGTATGTAGGGTGTGTGTTAATTTTAAGAGAAAATTATAATTTAATTAGCAAATTATTGTTATTATTTCGAGGTACTTATATTTTTTGTAAACCACAGAGTTAAATAAAAGAAAAGGAATCAAAAATATTTCTGCATGATTGCAGTTCTGTTGCAGTTATCTAATAAATATAATTAAAAAAAAAGCTTGACTTATTGTATGCATCACAGAAAAAGAAAGGTTGAAAACTGTATTGAGTTACTTACAAATAAAAAAACGTATTTGTCAATTTTGTAGTGATTTAACGATTAGTTAACTTACCAATTTTTATAATTTTCAATTTAAAAACTAGTAAGACTATAAATAACTGTGAAACTGAAATTAACTATGTTAACAATCCCCCATCTGTTCAGCAGTAACAAAGTAGATAAATACACAATTATCCGAAAATAAACGAAACTTTTACTTACGTAAAATATATATCTATTCGTATATTTCTGAACACCCTGTACATCGCATTAAGATAGTCCGGCAGAAGAGGCTTATGTAAACCGAAGACGGTGGGAGCCACATGCCCTGCGACACCTGACGGACTCGGCGCACCCTGTAGATTAAACCAGCTTTAACTATAGTTATTGTAATTTGAACCACATCTGTATTGGATTAATTCTGTATAGTTTAATTAACCCTTCCAAGTTGAGAATATCTTGAGCTTACTTCGTTATTATTTCAATTCAATATATTCATTGAATGTACATGATCGTATTGACCATCTATTAAAATAGTTTCTCCAAATGATTGATAGAAAAACTTCAGCGAGATTTCTGCAACAAAATGTTTTGTTTTCTAAAGTTTATGCAAACACTACACTACACATTAAAATAAAACACCATACAAAATCATTTTTTTTAAATAAAATCTTATGTTTAATTAGTCTTCTTTTACGCGTCTTAGGTGGAATTTTTTTTAGAGGTTTTTTTTTTTTTTTTCATTTTGTTGATGGCTTCGTGCGATTAGCACATTTAGCCAGTGTCAAAGTAATTTTTCTAACAAGTAATACATAAATAAACAATATTTCTTTTCTGTATGATGATGATGAATGATAATAGAAATGAGAAGTGAGAAATGATATACCACCCAACCCCTCGAGTTTCTCAGTAAAGATGTGAGGCTTTACTGAGTCCTCGGGCGGACTTCTTGAGAGAATTTGAAAAGTGACGTTGCACTGTTTTGTTTCATTTGCCAACACTCATGCACACTCACGAACACTTAACGGTTAATAATCCACCATTATTTCACATTAATATTCGACATAACACAAATTTTAGAAAATAAAACAAAACCGCAGACATAAGTAACTCTTCACTTTCCCGCCAAGAACCAGATGTTAATTAGTTATTACAGGTAATCTAAATGTCATTATTTTAAAGGGTAGGTATGCTTTAAGGATTTAAAAATATTGCAGTTTTGTGTATTTTCTTTCCTTTTTGTTGATGGCTTCGTGCGATTAGCACATTTAGCCAGTGTCAAAGTAATTTTTCTAACAAGTAATACATAAACAAACAATATTTCTTTTCTGTATGATGATGATGAATGATAATAGAAATGAGAAGTGAGAAATGATATACCCCCAAACCCCTCGAGTATCTCAATAAAGATGTGGGGCTTTACTAAGTCCTCGGGCGGACTTCTCGAGAGCATTTGAAAAGTGACGTAGCTCTGTTTTTCTTTCATTTGCCAACACTCATGCACACTCACGAACACTTAACGGTTAATAATCCACCATTATTTCACATTAATATTCGATAAAACACAAATTTTCGAAAATAAAACAAAACCGCAGACATGACTCTTCACTTTCCCGCCAAGAAGTCGTTTTGTGTATTTTTAATGCGTGTTTATGATTTTATTAGCAGGAGCTTAGGTACTTTGTTTAAATTATTTACTTTCTTACTTTTACTTTTGATTTAACAGCACTGCTTTACAGATTATAGATTTTGGTTCCATTGTCGTTCAAAAACCAAAATCATAGCAAGTATAACGGTAGCATTTGAACGAATATTGAAAATTCAATTAAAAATAATACATTCGACAACGTCACTATAAAAATAACTAACCATAAATACCCCACAAGCAATCATAACCGTTCCGAACAGCCATTTGTTTAGAAAAGTCTGTTCGAGTGTAATCGATATGAAATCGAATTAAAATCGATACCGATTGAATCGCGAGCTGTGGGTGCAATCGAGCGCGCCTTAATGGCAGGATTATGCGAATGCTTGTAACAACTGTTTAAAGTTGCCGTCACGTTTCTGTAGCTGTTTCTTGTTGGATATTTTCTACATTTATTTTTTTATGTAGTATCATGTGTAATGTTGCAAACATGAAATACCTTAAAGGATTCAACCGAAATCTTGATCAGTGTTACTAACCCTTCTCACAGTATCAATATCACTTTTGGTAATATAAAAGTGTGTTGCTGTTCATTCGCGCACTTTGTGTGACTAAAGACAAAAAAAAATTAAAGAAACAAACAAAAAATACAAAACTCATTAATATAACCGCTTGCATTCGCAATATTTAAACACGACACTTAAATATTTGTTCCGAATCAAATTGAAACCCTTTACGGGAATAAATCACATTTGAAAAAAGAATCGACTATCGCTTCAAAACGCATGCCACTAAGCGCGATCAAATCTAACAAAACATAAATTTAAATTTAGAACCGCACACCCTTTTGAATGCTCCCCTGCGTATTTCAAAAATCATCAAGCGAATCAAGCAACACCGTTACACAATCGTTCCTACAGCTGCTGGCGTAAGGTTGATTTCGGAATGATTTTGAATCGGGAATCAAATTACAGCGCTTTTTAGAAAGAGCCGTTTTAATAACGGCGTCCGCTTTAAGCGCTGTTTTCGCAAAAAAGAGTTTAATAGAATTGGGCATATCTTACTAATGGAACGGTCGTTGTAATGAAATAAGGTATTCCTGTGTTCGTAATGGCGAATGTTCCAGGGATTTATTGAGAACTGTACGCTTTTGCCAATATGCAACCATTTGTTTGAATCTGGTTTATTTTTGTTCGGACGCCGATGCTAGCTTTTTTCATATTTCACAGTTTTAATGTGATCGAAACTTTTTAATAGGTGCCATTTTGGAATTTGGCTTGTTACTGATTCAGTGCTGAAGTTAAAGACTGAATGCGACATTTTAGGTAAGTACCTATGCTTTTAATTACATTTTAATTTATTAAATAGTATTTAGTAATATGCCAATTAATTATTATTTAAGTATAAGTATTTTCATATAAATTTCATTCATAAGAATAAATAAACGAATATTTTTTCACATTTCACAGTTGTTTAAATTTTATTATAATTTCT
Organism: Eudonia mercurella; assembly: GCA_963082485.1. NCBI lineage: Eukaryota > Metazoa > Arthropoda > Insecta > Lepidoptera > Crambidae > Eudonia > Eudonia mercurella. The sequence goes on from OY720026.1 coordinate 20,439,325, forward strand.
TTGTTTGTTTAACTTAGTAGGAACATGTAATTTTAGGTACAGACTTTATCCTCACCGCTGCCAAACGTTTCTCCACCAGTAAAGCGGAAAAACCTTCTGAGACAATTAAGCGACTTATAAAAACACCTCGAGCGAATTATCTTAATCAGTTTCCATATACCAACTGTCAAGTTGCGGTAAAAATGGCGGGAAAAAAGCCGTCTTATCAGCCATCTCCCCACTAACAAAGGGGGAGGATATTTAGCATAATGAGTGACATCTCTGCGACGTTTAGCGAGAGCGGGACGAAAGTATTCCAATTGTTCGGAGTGCGAGTGAGACGGGGATAGGTTTTGTAGGAACAATATCCCAATCTTGTTTCTAGGCCATTTCCTTTAATTAGCGACGGAGGACGGCAGACCATTTATCTTGGCCATTATGCTGGAGATAGTGCTTCAGCATCCAAGGTTCGTTCTGTTAGCTGGTGAAGGGTTTGTTATTTATGATGTGCTTGATAACATGCATATATTAGCCGTTATTAACTGTGGTTTGTGAGTGAGAGTTGTGAGACTACCCACTGCTCATGGAACTACAGTGAAGCCGGACGACGGAAACTGGCGTCTTAACATTTTAAGCTATCATGATCACTACATAGTTTTTGGTTATTTATCTGCTTGTAACATGTTAATTAAGATGTTTCAATTCAATTCAATTTAGGTACTTCACATGTAGCACTGTGTTGGGGCACTGGAATTGCGTGGGAAAATTCAACAAACGAATAATTTGAAAAAAGACAAAGTGTTGAAAAAATTCCACGAGCGGGATTCGAATCCGCACTCCATGACATGACCTGACCCGGCATGTCATGGGGTGCGGGTTCGAATCCCACTCACACTTTGTCTTTTTCCAAACTGTAATTTTTTCGCAACAATATTTGCGTAAAATTATATGATTATTTACATATTTTTTTCAAATTGTAAAATTATATTATGTAAATAATCATAAACGGAGGCTCCATGGCGCAGTGGTTAACGCGCCTGGTCTGCAAGTGCTGAGGTTAAGCAACTTTCGCAAAGGCCGGTCATCGGATGGGTGACCAAGAATTGATTATCTCGAGCTCCTCCGTGCTTCGAAAGGCACGTTAAGCCGTTGGTCCCGGCTGCATTAGCAGTCGTTAATAACCACCAATCCGCACTGGGCCCGCGTGGTAGTTTATGGCCCGTTCTTCCTATCCATCCATAGGGAAGGCTCGTGCCCCAGCAGAGGGGACATAAAAATGAGCTGATGATGAATCATAAACTAGTAATTAATAATATCTAATATATACACTGTGATCACGAATGTACTGATCAGTATTTGTGCCGAAATATCAAATACTAGAGATACTAAGAATCCGTGAAGAACCCTTAAATCTACTCACAAATTTACTAGTTTATTTTACTTTATTAGTTTGGTACCTACTCAAACCTACTGCATGGTAGTTTTTTTTTTTATATTTACGGGTAAGCACAGTGCCTTGATCTCACTTGATTTTTTTTTTTTACCCAGAGGAATGCATTAGGCATACCCAGGCCTTGAAGAGGCTCCGGGTTATGTGGGACTCACCCGTCTGCCTTTCCACAACCCACCGACTATCTGGAGACGCCATTCTCTCCAGTCGGCTGTCAAGGGAGAACCCAAGACCGGGAAGGGTGAGACAGAGGGGGATACCCACTAAACCTCTGGGGGACCAGACTCCGATACAGTGAAGACCGCGGGGCCTTTCACTTGGGAATTGAACCGCGGCGGCTATCTTATCTCTAGCTGCCGGAACTCAACAATGCTGCAAACATTGATGTTATGGCGACATATTTAGATAAGATGGTGGTAGCTAGCCAGGCGGACAATTAAGTCCTACCACCAACCAAACCGAGTACACAAAGATGTACCCCCCGCTGGGAATCGAACCCGGGACCTTCGAGTCTAAACCGGTGGTCTTAACCACTAGACCACAGAAACGATTAATAAAACCAAGTTAAAGTATCGTTTAGCTACGAAGCTTGGTTAGATATTTTTAGGATAGATCAACTGATTTGCCATAGTATAGTTACAATATAGAATACAAGGTTTACGTTCGGAAGTAAGATCGCACAAAGTTGATTCTAGAAGACGTAAATAAAAAACCCTATCAGACAACTTTCGTCTGATTAGAGAAAGATCATTATTATGGAATTCACTTAAAACTTAAAACATTAAATCATGTATGTATAATGTGAAAGGTTTTTTATCTACTAAAGCTTATTCTGCATTCTGCATATCAAAAAACTACGACTCAGGATATTACACAAAATTTCCGAAACCCCTTCAAGATTAAGAAAAACAGATAAACCAAACAAAACGTTAAACAAAGATTTCCTATTTAAACAAACCGCATTATTCCGACCATTACCAGGGTTAACCAGGAATGTTTCCATTGAATTAACCCTTCGAACGGCGGCGGGTCGTAAAGACCGGGGGCGACACGGTTGTAACGCAAATTGAGACATTTAACGTTGAGCAGTTGTGTTAATGTTTACAAGTGGTGAAGTGGCATCAGCGTGGCGCAGAAGCTTGTGCACTGCTATCCTGCAAGTTAAGCAACTTTCTCAATGTTGTTTAACCGGATGGGTGATCAAAATAAACTATTTGAGATCCTCCATGCTCTAATGGGCATGTTAAGCCGTTGGTCCTGGAAAATTTGTAATAATATGAAACAACAGCGTAGTTGAGACAAGCAAGAAAATCCAAATCTTCCACAATACCATTTTGTTGAACGACCTAAAGTTAATGCCAAAAAAATTGGAATTAATTATCTCGCTCCTATCAATATGCTCTAGCATATAACACAGTTGGCAAACATTTTCAAGGCGGAAATTCTTTGCTGCGGCGAAATCCGAAGAAGATCAACAAAAAATAGTTCATAAATCACAAAGGCCAGACTGCTCGCTGCTCTCTCTGGATTCGGAATAAGCAATGAGCCACTCGTAATTTGAGGGTTATTTCGTTTTTTCTCTCGTAAATGTACTCTCATCTTATAACGATTTTCTGAAATGGCAGATCAGAACGTTCATACGATTAATTGAAATTCGAAAATGATGCATAAGAAGTGTTCTTGGTTTTTAAGTATTAGGGTATTATTACCATAATGTTAATTACTACTCCGGAAAACGCAGTGTGGGCAGGCCTCCATCAAGGTGAACGGACGATCTGGTGAAAATCGCGGGTAGCCGCTGGATGCGAGCACCACAAAACTGGTCGTTGTGAAGATCCTTGGAGGAGGCCTTTGTCCAACATTGGACGTCTTTTGGCTGACTTGAAACCCCTTACGTTTGATGATATAAAAAAGCGTGAATAAACTAAATATTTGGTTATACAGAAAACAAATATTTGACCACCATCTCATCTGATGATAAGTAAACTGGTAATGTGGACTAAAGTCAAACGCTTACCTAAGTTATATCGTTCAGGGAACAAATCAGCAGGCAAGGAGTTCACTTCTTAGCTGTTTGCATTATCAAGAAATAGCATGGCATTGATGCATTTGGTTAAAATATCAACAACGACCGAAAGGGTTACTTACTTATACTTAATAATACTTATTTACAAACGTCTAGTTTTCCTATTTTTATAAACGGCAGTTTTTAAAATAAAACAAGGGATTTAGTGTACAAAAGTTATTTTGTCCTCATTTATACACCTGTTACCATAACAGGCGACGCCAAAAACAAAACTTAGATTAACAACAGAAAAAAACAAAAGCAACGAGCTCACCGCTTATTAATATCATTGAAACAAAAAATTAAATAATAATGAAAAGAACTCTCCAACAATTGCAGTACTTATTCACGCGACGCTTCCTGTGATGCCGCGCAACGTTTCCTCCCTCCCCGTTTTTTTCTTGAGCAAGAACTTTTCTCTGTTCATTTGTTTTGTCCGTTTTTTGTCGGAGCAGGATTTCTTGATCCCATATTTTACGCTCATATTGTCCTGGCTCGGATACACCGCTGAATTTGTTTGTACCAACCCTCTTGGAGGTCGCCTTGCTTATTCTTTGTCATTTTCGTTGAAAAATGTTCTTTCTGCCTTTATTCGGCGTGTCTTTTAAGTGGACTTTGTACTGTGTAACTCGGTAGTTATGGTGACTGTAGTTTTGTAAGATTTTGCTGAAATGAAATATTTACATCATCATCAGCTCATTTTATGTCCCCACTGCTGGGGCACGAGCCTTCCCTATGGATGGATAGGGAGAACCGGCCATAAACCACCACGCGGGCCCAGTGCGGATTGGTGGTTGTTAACGACTGCTAATGCAGCCGGGACCAACGGCTTTACGTGCCTTCCGAAGCACGGAGGAGCTCGAGATGACAAATTTTTGGTCACCCATCCGATGACCGGCCTTTGCGAAAGTTGCTTAACCTCAGCACTCGCAGACCGGGCGCGTTAACCACTGCGCCATCGAGCATCGAATATTTACATAACTAATAACAAGTACACAATGGGATTAACGTTTGCTATTGACAATTACATGGCTAGTATCTAAGGATATTGTGTGCCCTAAAGGATCTTGTTTCAATTACTAGGCAACAAATAGTAAGACGAGACGTCAGGATAAATATTAAATAAAAGTAATGTATAAAAAATAAACGCGAGACTATCCGTAAAAGTAGTTTTATTTCAACAATTTTTAAATTTAGAAACCTAAATCAATTCTCTGTTGTTAAACTGCTTTTACTGCCTATGTAGATTACTATTAGACAACATCAACAGTAGCTAAAGCACTCAATTTATGGAAATCAGAATCAACGACGGTACCACAACCATCCAGACCCGACACAATATCGAAAAGTTCGTTTGCGACATTGACCCGACTGGGAACGAACCCGGGACTTTAGAGTTGGCACCGCCCAAAGTGCGGCGTGCAAGCCACTCGGCTACGGAGGTCGTACTTTATGACGTATTTAAAAAAAACTACTTACTAGATCTCGTTTAAACCAATTTTCGGTGGAAGTTTGCATGGTAATGTACATCATATATTTTTTTTAGTTTTATCATTCACTTATTTTAGAAGTTACAGGGGGGGGGGACACATTTTACCACTTTGGAAGTGTCTCTCGCGTAAACTATTCAGTTTAGAAAAAAAATTATATTAGAAACCTCAACATTATTTTTGAAGACCTATCCATAAACACAATGTTGAAAAATATTCCACGAGCAGGATTTGAACCTGCACCCTTCTGACATACCGGGTCAGGTGCTCTTCCAATTGAGCTATCGTGGTTCTAACCAGCCCGCCGAAATTATTCAACACTTTTTACTTTGAAAGCCAAAGGCGCCCATTCAATGTTAACAACCATCGTCACTAACATCCGATCATAACCTGCTCATGGAAATTTTTTCAACATTGTGTTTTTGTAATTTGTTCGCAACAAAATTTGCGTTAAAAATTATTTAAACGACCTATCCATAGATACCCCACACGTATGGGTTTGATGAAAAAAGAATTGTTGAGTTTCAGTTTTAAGTATGGAGAACCCTCAAAATTTATTGTTTTCTTTTTTCTATTTTTGTGTGAAAATCTTAATGCGGTTCATAGAATACATCTACTTACCAAGTTTCAACAGTATAGTTCTTATAGTTTCGGAAAAAAGTGGCTGTGACATACGGACGGACGAAAAGACAAACAGACATGACGAATCCATAAGGGTTCCGTTTTTTGCCATTTGGCTACGGAACCCTAAAATTGCTGCTAAACGCTTAACCAAATTACCAGTTGTTTTACTAAACTTCAGTGCTTACATTGGCACATCAAATTTGACGAGTGTCAAATTATTTTAACGTTGCCGTTGCCTTTATCAGCCCTATTGCTTACCTATAAAGCTGTTTCTCGCCATCGACCTCATTATGAATGACGTCACAGCTTCGTCAGCGTATACAAGTCTCGTTGCACCACATATGTCTAAGTGGAGGTCCGTAATTAAAAGCCGGCACTCGACGGGGGCGACTTAATGCAATTACAGAATTTTTCGCGACATATGGCCTAGCGCAAGGGTGCGCATGCGGTTTTTTAGATAAACGCGATGACGCTGCCGAAGCGATTCGCTAATTGACGATTGGAGCGCATTTTTGGCGGACAATGCAAGTTATAAAAAATACTTCTTTTTTTGTTGTTGACAGTTTAGAATTTGATAGAGATGACACTTTCTGGTCAGGAAGAATATGATGGTGTCAATGCCGCTGACATAAAGAGAAGAAGAAGATGATAGAAATTAGAATTCGTAATATGATAACAAGTTTCGTTAGAGCTGCTAAGCTGACAAAAGTATAAATGAAACACTTTGGCCTCTCCTGATGTTATTCATGTATAGGGCGACCTAAGACCTAAGTAAGGTACACTAATAATAATATTTAAATTCGTTTTGTTTACATTAAAGGCGACATAAATCATACTTAGATTGTTGAAACGAATGTGGCTAATAGGCAGTCAATCAAAACGGTGACGTCATAGCTCCTAATTATAATTTTTAAATATAATCTGTATTGCCTGATAAATTATATATTTTTCATTTTTGATGTTCTTTTATTTCTGACTTCAATACATTCAATAGTATTTTCCAAGTAAATATTGCCAATCGTATAACTATTGTAGAACTCTTAAGTGGACTCCCGTTTTCATTAGCAGGGGGCCAAACTCCCCAGAGGGTGCCTTAAGCCCAAAAGCACATATGGCATGTTAATGTTCCACGTATTTGTATGGACCCTCTGCACTATTCTGTTCGTCGTGTGGTTTGGAAGCGGTTAAAAAAATATATCTGCTAGCTTTCATTTTTGATAATGAACAATGTCACTAGAAACAAAATGGAATAAAAATGGAGCACTGTATTTTATTGGTAAGCCCATGACATACCGGGTCAGGTGCACTGGTATATCATGGGGAGCGGGTTCGAATCCCGTCCGTGGCTATTATTTTAACTCTTTTTTTCGACAAACTATAATTAGATCGTAACAAAATTAACAACTTAACAACTTATTTAACTTATAACTTTTATTTTAAATAACTTTTGTTGTGTAAATGCGTTTTATATGTAGGGTGTATGAAACGAGGATTGCGAATCACCTATACGGGCTAATTATAAGCCTAAAATGATTGCAAGACCAGGAGAAAAATTACGGAATATATATATTTTTTATTTTTTTATTTTTTTTTAAAGAAATATATAACCTGTTACCTACTTTTATCCATGGACCATCAACAGAGTTAAACAAAATAATATTAATTGTGAGGAGGTTTCTGTCTCTGGAGCCCTAACCACCGGTAGCTTGGACCCTGGTCCCGATGCCGGCGGACCCCTATTTTTTATATTTTTAAATGTTTTGTTTATTTTGTTTTTAGAAAATATTTAAAAATATAAATTTATATGAAAAAAATAAATTAAAAAGATAATAATAAAAATAAACTTTATTTTCTCATCACAAACACATAATATATACAATTTTATGATTATTTGTAAACAGTTGTACATTAAAGTAGTTTGTGTGAGACTGACGCCTGTGATTGATATTAATATACTTACTAGTTGTACAGGTCATCATCCAGAACAGGAACTATAGAAAGAGTTAAAAACGATAATTAAGAATCCTGGTAAATGGTACTAAGTGACAAAATAAAGTAAACAACAAAAACAATAATTGTAAGAGAATAGCTGGAAGAGCGAATATAAGGTTTTTCTTATATAAATTACTCTTAACACTAGTGTTGCGAATTGATATATAACAAATATTAAAAAGTACATACAACCCTAAAATACATTTATTATGAACATGATTATAATCATGAGCTTAATTAGGTACAGAATCTGAGACCGTTAGTTTGACCACAAGACCACAAGCTGAGGTGGTTTAGAGGCAACTTAAGGCGACACACTGCAAAAATTAACCAATTTTCGTCGAATATGACTGTAATAATTATGTCTAACAAATCAGAAATGTCGGTATAGGTAAATTTATGTCTTTATCTTTAATTTGCTAGCTCAAATACAAGATTGTATAATTTTAACTCGATCATAATTATTTTCTAAAACATTACTATTGTTGAAATTACAACAAAGTTACTTAATTTGCTTGAAAACCACTCAAATATATTGATAACATAACATATTCGTAATTTATTAGCTGCATATATTGATAAGTAAACCAATAACTTTTAAAAAATTAATTTTAGAATCTGTTAATTTGCTCTCTCAATAGTCGCAGGCGCTACGTATTTTCGCCCTTATGACAGCGCCAGTAAGGATCAGCCTTTTTGAATATTCACAAATCGAGGTGTCGTATTATCTGTTAACCTGCTAATCAAAGTCATGAAACTAGCCAACAAGTCATAAATAGGTACTCAGAAAACACGTTCTTTTGTTATTTGAAACTACTAATCCGTAGAAATGTGCAGTAGATTTACTTCAAAAGTTCAATTATCATTCTATTCATTACATATTCCGGGTGCATGAAAGTGCAGTGGTCGTATTACAATACATTGATAACTTATGTCCGTGGGGCTTCAACCCACATCCCACATCGCGGCAATTGCAATGATCAGATGAAAAGAGACCACCATCGCATATGTTGTGCGATTTTTCAAGCAGGGTTAGAATAGTCTTGATAGTAATAGTACTTAAAATAAAAGTTATTTCTGTTTCCAGATGATGAAGCACGTGTTTCTGTGTTTCTAGATGTGGAAGAGGTATCATCATCATCATCATCAGCTCATTTTATGTCCCCACTGCTGGGGCACGAGCCTTCCCTATGGATGGATAGGGAGACCGGGCTATAAACCACCACGCGGGCCCAGTACGGATTGGTGGTTGTTAACGACTGCTAAGAAGAGAAGAAGAGGTATACGTCATCTTTATTTGATTATAGAAATGCTAAACTATTTCACTTTAATTGTAGTTTCTATAATTAACTTTCGCCTACACGATAGTATAATAAACGAACCGAAAATGATGTCATTAGACAATTTAAAAAAAAAAAAATTTTTTAGTGACTTACTTTTTGTTGACAACGATCAAATAAACAAGTCGTAGTACATGCTATAGTCAGCCAATGCAATGCATTATTTGCTTCGAGTTGTGCAAATATCAACTCAACAAAAAAGTACGATTACCAATGTCTATACTCAGTTTATTTAGAATTATTTTTACATTAGCTGAAAACATAAGCGTTGTCTTATTGTCTAAATAAATTAGAGCTGGTTTTTCAATCAAGCGGAGTCACCGCTTCACTGTCTCAAATATTCCATCACGCAGTAAGAAATTTGGTGACTCGTTTCTTTGTCGCACCTCCAAAACATGGAATAGTTTGCCAGTACACGTTTTTCCTCCTTCCTATGATATGGGGTCCTTCAAACGAGGCGTGAAGAGGCACCTTGTTAGGCCGGCAGAGTGAGGGTAACTGATGCTGCGTTGTTTTCACGCTGCACCAGTTGTCGTTGCATTTGGATTCCATATTCACTTAACATCAGGTAAAATGGAGTCATTTGCCGTGCTACGTATAAAAAAAAATATCCTAATCTAGATACAACTAATATCGTGTTTGGAAAAACCTTAATTATTAATATTCAGGACTTCTATCAAACAACTGATACCCTTTTATTTTTAAACGTAGGATACAGTTAAATCGGGTATCCAGGTATCCTACTTTACTAATAAAAATGGGAAAGCATGAGTTTTTCTTCAGATGTTTTGAAATAAAGAAAGTCGGACTTGTTAAATCTAAATCTGATTTTATTCTAGGTTTATTTCTGTCAGTTGTTCAAAGTTCATTTGGTCGTCCGTAAATTGCTTTATGCCGGATTAATTAAAATCTGAGCTTAAGACTTCAATCTAATCGAAGCTAATATTCAACAAGCTTAGTGTTTTTGTTTTACTATCGACAAAAAACTGTTGTCTCTATAACGATTTACTAATATTTTCAATTAACACTGCTGGAAGTTTCATCCTACTAACATTAATGGTTAGTCGTGAACAAAGAGCCATTACAACAGCGTTTATTGATTCACCAGCTTTAGAGGTCACCCATCCCAATATGATTCTCTTGAAAACGCATTTAACGCGTCGCATATGGTAATGGTACCCTGGCATGGGGGCGCATTGTCCAACGCGGCTTTTACACCATATGGTCTAAAAATTTATAAACAAGTGCGCTCCATCCAGCTTTAATACTAACGATTATGCCTTTGGATTGGCTGTTAATTTCATTGGAATTGGATTTTGCACTCTAAACAAATCCTATAAAGTTGAAAATGGTATAGAGGCTTATTTAAAATCTAGTTGTTCCAACCGTTATACAACTATCGACATAGAAGTAGACGTAATAAGAGCCATTCTTCTTAATTCAGATTGAATGAAAGCACAGAGTTCCAGTGCAACTTTTAAACGCGACGGAACAACAATAAACGAACTTGTCGATCAGAAAAACACTGCAAACGATATTAAACTGAATTTTGCCGTCGGTAAAGTTGAATTTACGAGAAAAGGCGTACTGAATGTGATTCTGACAATTAATAGGGTGACTGATCTACAAGAACAAACTATTGAAAGTATAAAGGGGATGATTATAGTCCACGTTGGGTTGTATTATAGACCATTGTTGGAAAGAGGACACCATATGGACGTTCTGTATTAGTTCTCCATTCAGAATAAAGGGAACCAGACAAACATATTTTAATATCGTTTAACGAGCAGGTGCATCTACGATATGACCCCAGTTTCGTGACGAGCTTCAAGCAGGTTGCTAGGTTTCGTATTGCCAATACTTTTGTTAATCTTTTCAAATTAAGTTTTTTGATAATAAAATAGGGTTTATACCTTATCTTATTATCAAAAAACTTAAGGTCGTTGTCTGACCGCTGCTGCGATAACATATTGTCCTCTGACGGTGGGTCCTCTGCTCTGGTCGTACTCACAGTGCCTACATGCTGAAGCTCGCGCCATGTTTTTTTTGCTTTGTTTTAATTTAATTTTTTTTTTTTATAATCTCGAAACTTGATGAGAAATATATTTATCAAATTATGTAATCTTTATGATTTTCACACAAGCTTTCACATTAAGTTTTTTTTTGCAACTATAACTTTCTATATCCAAGTATTTTGTGAGGTGAAAGTGTTCGTTTTAGAAATAAATATTTCATTTCAAGTTTCAAGCAATTACATGTGTGCTTATCTCCAGCTTATATTTCAGTTTCGTTCTTTTGTAGTGTTTAATTTTTCCTCCTCCTTTAAATTCGCACAATCAAGAAATGCAATTATCATTATTGATAATTGATAACGTCAATCCTCAAGGTGCACACGATCCAATCTAAAAGAATATTAGCGATCACGCCAACTAATCTGTCGCGGCGTCGACAGTCGCCGGCGAATCCTCCTGGGTACCCCCCAATCAAAGTTGCAGATGCGGCCCCCAGCCGGCCATCGCTCACGTGTCCGTTTGTTTGTGTCCAACATTTATTTGTGAAAAAACTGTTAGGTTGGAGAAAAGCAATACGATTGTATGTACGGAGCTGGATGATGTACCGGAGTGTTTGGCAACTTTCACAATGCCGTGTCAACGGATTGATGGCAAAATTAAAATATCTCAAGCTACTCCGCGCTTCATTCAGAAGGCACGCCAATGTTCGTAATGCAAACTAACTCGCAACAGTCTAGTGTCAAGGGTTATGGACCCATCTTCTTGTTTAAGTGGGATGGCCTGAAGTCACATGTGGGACGTTAAGTTGATGATGATATTTGTGATGTATGAGAGAAATTAAGAAACTTACTAAAATTGTATTAAGAGAAATATCGATTAAAATACTGTGTGACAAGATACCTCGTACGTACTGAAGACTCCAAGCACAATTTTACCTGTTTGGAGTTAACCTTTATTAAAACCAATAATTGTATTCATCTTTTCATTTGTGACCTACTCGAGAATTATCAAAACGTCAGCTGTATAGCACCCCCCTCGGATTTTGCGCAATAGCCGCCGCGTGCGCACCGAGGCAGGTCGCGTGCCGCTCATTACTTATCGCCGGCTGATCCAGGCATTGACTTATAAAATAGCTCTAAATCCGCTTAAGAAGGATTTATCTCAATAGCGTTATAAATATTTACATTCATATGCACTATGTCGATAAAAGTACTTACAATCTCTTTAGAAATTTATGACTTACACAGTAATTTAAATTTTAGATATTTTATCAAAATAAGTCTTTCTAATTATTGAAACCAAAATTCCCGTTCTAAGTTCAGTTTCAATTTGTTTGGTCAATACTCGTAGAAAGGCTTCTTTTAAGCCCATCTTAACTAAGTAGGTCACCGTAGTAACAATGACAGTAGCATTGTAGTGTTCCATTTATTAGGGATATAATCGTACTCCACAGTAGTTAAGGATTCCAAGAGAACTACAGTCACACTTTTGGCCATCAGGTGCGTTGAAGGCCAAACGAATCCCGATAGTGGAATAATAAAAAAAAGTAATGCCCAGAATCAGGAATTCTCTTCTTTGTTATACTCGTAAATGTATTTAAAACAAAAGACATTGAAATCTTGCGAAAACCCTTTCCAGAATCAGGAGTTCCGTCTATAAGATCCATCAATCTCGTACCAGCAGACGTGACGTCTTATTAAACGGGAGCGACAAATGTCCCGGCGACATCAGTGGGGCAATTGACTTGTTCCGATTGATCGATGATACTGCTACTGGTGCGGCTCGAGGACAACTTGATTGTGTCCGAAATACTTGTACCGACAAATACATAATAAAGTAAGTAACTTGTAACCAACTAAATGCAATTAATTAGGTAGTATTTTTGAAGCAATATTTTTATTTGAATCATCATCTGTCTATGAACGTTCTTACATGAACAAAAGCATATCATGAGGTCCTCAAAAATGTTTAAAATAAGGTAGCTAACTAAGTTTTCAACAGATACATTTTTAAATATCTGTCAATAGGTAATTTTTCCAGAGAAATAGCATAAACTTACACTTAGAAATAGTTATTACGATGTCAATATTATGAATAGTAAGAGTAGATAGTGTTGATTAACTTCGGTGAGTTGGATTGAACCACGACAGCATTGTTGGTAGTGCACCTGACCTGGCATATCATGAGGTTCGAATCCCGCTCGTGGAATTTTTTCAACACTTTGATTTTTTCAAATTGTCAATAATCATGTTTAATAAACCGATTTTTTTCCAGGTTACAAAAATCGTATTTAAGAAAGAATTAAAATCTAGAGAAGCTGTTACGTGACGTCATATGTATTTTTATTATTATGGAGTCTCATGTTGTTTTTGTCAACACCCCTATTAGCGACAAACATAAACCACTGACATTTCGCATGTTACATTTGACGCGCGTATTGAGATATAACAGAATCACTACCGAAGCTGTTATGTAAAACTACAGCAATAAAACATGAAGAGGCATTCTTCTAACAATAAAAAATGAATACTGAACTAAGGCACCACTCTCTTTTGTGCCAAAGACATGACAAATGGCCGAGCAGTGGGTGAACAAAAAATATGTGTAAACACAAGTTGTTAGTCGAGGAGCTTTTTATAACCCACACAATATTTTATATTGGCCAGACAAAGTTTTTCCAAAGATAATAAGTCATGGTAGTGAAAGTTTAGGCACTGAAAATGACAACAATGGCACACAAAATCATAGAAAACTTATTGAAAATAATAATTAAACTAAACGAGATTTTAACAATGAGATAGAAGGTAATTAAGAACAAAAATGAAGACATAAAATGTTAGACCTTTAAAAAATACTTCGTAGTTCCAAACTAAAAATCCATAAAGCATTTTAATTCATCAGAAGACGCCAAATGAATTTGTAATTAAAACCAAAAACATTCTCTCGAAAATCTCATTAGTAAGCCCCAAAAATAAATGGAACAGATTTTCATTGAGTGCGAACGAATGGCGAAAAAAATGGCTAAAATCTGACAAATGGCTTTCCTTTAACGTCTGGGCCTATCTTATTATCGTTACTGACTACCGAACAGAACTCATTTGAGTCTTCTTTTTACTTCTCTATAATGATATTGGTACCCCAACTCGGACCTTTTGTCTGTAAGAATAGAGTAGCTTTTACTTTATCAACGTATACCGTATCAGCTTCAACAACATCTACGTGAAACTCAACTGTATTACATATTGGGTAATGCTTAAATTTGTCTGAAACCGTACTGAGTAGGATATCAATTTGAGAAGAAGCGTCTGTGTTAATAGCATTATTCGCAATCTCATCCATACACTCGGGGGTTAGGCCGACTATGGGAGAAGTATCATTTTTTATGCGACATATAAAACATATTTATAGCATTCATAATCGGCGGAATTTCTCTACCGCCTTGTTTGGGCGGGGATATAATAAAAAATAATTGTAAGAAAACTTTTCTTAGTTAAAGAAAGTTTTGGACATTTGTTTCTGAAAATAAGCATACTATTCGTAATACAATGATTTTTATTGCATGTTTTTAAATAAGATGTTCATGTCTTTAATGAAATTCATTTGTCGTCTTCTGGTTAATTAAAATGATTTATGGATTTTTAGTTTGGAACTACAAAGTATTTTTTAATAGGTCTAAAATTTCATGTCTATTTACTTTAGATAACTTTTTGATCGTATATACGTAATCCTAATATGTAATCGTAATATACGTAATTAGGTATTACGAGTATATAAGAAAATAAGACAATTAAAAAGCAACGCACTCCAATGGAAAGTTTTTATAATATCAAAACCACTTAAAAGAAATCAGTAAGTTTTTATACTGATTAACTGCTACAAAACCAGATGCAATATATTTTTTTTGTCGGTCACCGATGCCTCCTTGCTTGTAGTAATATAATGTTTAAATACAAAATACAATTTTTGTTCCGGAACATGTCAACAAGTACTAAATACTTTCTTACAGTCTTCATTAACATACTTATCAAATTAAATATTATTTTAAATTTATAACTTAGCACTTGTGCCAACGCTACGCAATACAAGAAGATTTGGGGATTTCAACATCATATTGCTTTTGTCGTGCTGACCCTACCACAACTCAATGCGCTCTCAATTCGCGGCAGTTATTATTATCTTGACCCGGTGATTGAGCTCTCCTGCTCTCCTTCGTTCTGAAGCCTTCCTATTGGCTAACGAGACGCCTTCACGCCTCCCGCTCTTCGCTCATTGGCGGAGCGGACCACGCCCATCAACTCTAAAGGCTCTGTTAAGGGTAGATCAAAACCCCACTTATATATTTTCCACCCTTATGTTACCCTCGCATTCGATGTTTAACTGCCGGGTAGCACGCACGCGTCTTTGCTCTTCCGTTGCGATATAAGTGTGAAAAGTTTTAGTTCGTGTATGTTTTATTAAATGTAAAAACAATGACAATGGACGTTCAGAATAATTATCAAAACTTTAAAGAAGCTTCGCCGGACTCTAAAGAGACTAATTTAAGTATTGAAAGTGCGAGAACATCTCAAGTTTTGAAGAGCGAAATGCATCCTACTGTCGGAAACCCTGGAAAAGCGTCGAAGCGATCTTTTGATGTCGCGTTTCTAATGATGCCGGATGACAAAATGCGATCTAAGCAGCCTGATAGGCAACTGCGGGTGTCAAAGCAGTTATTTAACAACGAGGAATGGGAGCAACCTACAAAAAGAATTCCCGAGATCTACAAACACAGTGAATATTCAAATGATAACACAATGGATTCTAAAGAACAAGACGATGACCGCATTCGAGTGAACAACAACATTTCTCCTGGCTTTGGTTCCGATATTAACATAGACGTCGGTACGGATGAGTACCCGAGCAAATCTGTGTACTGTAGTGACTCTGAAAATTCCGACAGGTCAAGAAGCCGGCCAAATTCAAACGAAAGTGCAGCAAGACAACCGAAGTTTCTTCCTGAGTATAAGAATAAAATATTTGACGATCCGACGTTAATAAGTATGCAGTCAAGAGCAAGATACGAGAACAGATATTGTGATAAACCGCCTGAGATGTCCCCTAAGAGTGCATTCACAAAAGTCGCTAACTATGCTATGCGTTCCCCCAATCCGTCAGTGAGCCCCGATAATCTGCTATATCAAAATTCTGTGAGCCCACCACTATCAGCCGCCAGTCCACCATCAAGTTCCTATAGCAAAACCACTGGATTCAACAATTTACTGACCCCAGCACATTTACTAAACGGAAATAGCTTTTTTAAAGGCCACAATGTTCCATCGACTTCCCCAAACTATCCCGAACCAGGAATATTACAGCAAAGGGGCGGATTCAACAAAGGCGTTGACTATCAAGAGAAATCGCATCCTAAAACAACACAGATGTCACCGAACAAGTTAAACTTTTTGCCGTTTCGACCAGAGATACCGTATCTGCAAGCCGGTTCATCGTATCCATTCGCTGTGCAAAACTTTCAATCGCCGAATTCAGATTTCATGAAGTTCCCCGTGCAACAGAGAGAGCCTGTGAGCCCGCTCATAGCCAACCCAGCCGCAGCTATTCTCAGCACATTATTGCCACCAACGCTTGCCGCCTTTTCCTTACCAGCGCAGAATGTTTGCGCTAAATGCAGCGTTAGTTTCCGTATGACTTCAGATTTAGTTTACCACATGCGCACACACCACAAAACTGAATCGACGGCCGATCCTAACAGAAGAAAGCGGGAGGAGAAACTAAAATGCCCCGTTTGCAATGAAAGTTTTAGAGAGAGACACCATTTGACTAGACACATGACAGCCCATCAGGATAAAGAAGGGGACATGGATGACGTGTCCCCTACACAAAATTTCAATAAGAAAAGCAAGCAATATTACCCCCACAACGGGAGCTCGCTCATCCACAAATGAATTGTTTATGCAAATACTCTCAAAATATTTACGGCGAAAGCATAGTTAAACTTTGGACTGTGTCTAATTGGAATCTCATTCCCGTTTTGAATTTTGTTTAAATTTATTGTTGTTAATTAAGTATATCCTCTATGTGCAATATTACTCGTTAAGTGTTTATTTTGTAAATAAAATAATTATGACATCAGTAGCTGACAATTAATAAATGATATCGAAAAACTTTGCTGTTTTCAGTTTACTTGATTTATTGCACCCGATTATTATTTTTTGTCTGAAAAATAAGGATAGTAATCAGGAAAGCAAAAAAGCTTTATTTTACAAAAAAAAACCATCTTTATTTAGTAAAATAAAATATTATATCTACTCTTGCTTCTCCAACATTATTTACGTCCGTATACTAGGATTCACTAAAATAAGTCAACAGTTAGGCTTAACATTTCACAAGCTATTAATAGCATGTCCAATACATTAACAGTGAAATGGTTCTCATGGGAGCACAACCTTATTTAAAGATATGAGTAGCGCGCTCGCTACTCAAACCGCTAACGTGGCGTAGCGGGTCGAATCTAACGTTAGGGTGCACGATAAAGCCGTCATGCACCATCACTTAGTATCTGTTTTGGATATTCGAACCAAAGAGTTTTTTGTTGATTTTCTTTTTTTTTCATATCATGAAAACGTTTCATCTAAATTGATTGTAAGTGATGATAAGGCTGGAAGGTGGAAACGCACTTCACTCAGAAGCTTTTAACTACTGAATTGTATACCAAGCAAATAAAAGAGCCAGTTCTATTTGATTTATAATTTATAATTTTTCAATCCAATGTTAAATTATTCTTATAATCCATTTTGGATTACTTGCACAGTTGGTTGGAAGACTTGGACAATTTTATTTAGTTACATTCTGAAGGAAGAAGAAGTATGGAATATTTTAATTTAACCCATCAGCTAACTCGTCATAGAGAAATTTGCTAAAGCAAGATCGTAACTTGAACGTTCAAGCCGCTGCGCCATCTAGATCCTCAGTTAAAATTTGTTGTTGCTTGGTTAAAATTAAACAATTATTACACTATAAAAGCAGGAACATTTTAAACCTCAACCAAAAGACAGTCACGTTTTAAAACGTATTACATTTTTAATTAACTTATCAAAACTGTACTACTCACATTTAAATTCACCATAATCCATTACCATTTAGAAGTCAACCCCAATAGTCTGCAGAACTATCATCCAAGAACCGGATCGCACATTAGTGTAGCATACTAACGTAATTATCACTGTGATTTCCGTACTCCCCCACGTACGGAGCGTATCAAATCACCGTGACCGATGTCTTTGTGAATTGATCTGTTCCCATACTAAATACGTCGTGAGTGTATGCGGAATGCAGTGGGTAAGTCCGGTACATTGGACGGACGGCCATGGTGAATCGGTATGGGAATCAAACGGATATCGGGGGTAAGTTACCAAGCTGCTGTGGGACAAATTTTAATATGCTACTCGAAAATATAATATTATCGAGTTTAAGAACAGAAAGCATAGGAATGTACGAAAAATTTGGGTACGCGTGATACTTACCTTTGAAGTTACAAGCTTTCAATGGCCGCTGTAGCTGCCTTCGACCCAGTCAGACGTAGACGGGTCACATCATATTTCTTACTTACATTATTTTCTTCCCAGAATACCTAAAATTAGATTAAATAGAATATAAGTAGGTTACCTATATTCTATTTACTAATTATCGCAGCTATGGAGACTTATATTTATTTTGAGACCGTAACATTGATACAAGGTTAGATTATTTTTAATAAATATCCTAAGTGATATTTCCTATTTAATTTCGTCATCGTAATCCAAAATTGTACATAATTATAATAAATATAAATTTTGGAACGGAACAGGACAACACAATTATAAACATTGGTTCGATCAATCAATAAACGATATTTAATTTTTATCTTGGATACTGTTTTGGAAGCGTATGTTATTTATAACTTTTTAAACTCTCATGGTCACTTACATTAGAATAATAATTATTAACGGAAATATCACCATGTTTTCGTTGTGTTTGATCATAATTACCCACCCGTAATAACTTCAGTACATCCGTGATCATGGCGCATGCAACTGTGCCGAAATATCGGATAATCACACACAACAAAAAAAATGGTAATAATCCCGTTAATAATAATTATTCTAACATATTATGTTATTTATTCTACTGCCTTAATAATATTAAAACTTAATTTTTAAATATTCTCTTCCAAATACAAATACTTACTAGGTGTAGTATATACAGTAGTATCTTGTATGCAGCATGTGTTTAGTCCTAACGGGCACCACAGACAGTTCACTACACATTCCTGGTCACATCCGTCATCACTTGCGAACGTCTGCAAATATTCCGCATACGGGGTGGTGCAAAATAAACGGCTGTTCAATATGCGATTATTTATGTCAGTAAAATACTTAATTACAAACAACAAGCAAAACACGGTTTTTTAAATATTATAAATTCAGATTTACCTACAATTTATTTTATATTCATCATTATCACCATCAGCTCATTTATGTCCTCACTGCCTTCCCTATGGTTGGATAGGGAGAACAGGCCATAAACCACCACGAGCACGCAGTGGGGATTGGCGGTTGTTAACGACTGCTAATGCAGCCGGAACCAACGGCTTTACGTGCCTTCCGAAGCACGGATTAATTATCAGCTTCACGTAGACAACTGGCAGGAAGCAGTTCAGAACCGGGAGCATTGGCGCCGACTTGTATCAGAGACCAAAGCTCTCTTGGGGGGCTACAACGCAGGATAGTTAGTAAGTATAATTTCACAGTGTGTCATCATCAGCTCTATTTATGTCCCCACTGCTGGGCACGAGCCTTCCCTATGGATGGAAAGGGAGAACGGGTCATAAACCACCACGCGGGCCCAGTGCAGATTGGTGGTTGTTAACGACTGCTAATGCAGCCGGGACCAACGGCTTGACGTGCCTTCCGAAGCACGGAGGAGCTCGAGATGAAAAACTTTTGGTCACCCATCCGATGACCGGCATTTGCAAAAGTTACTTTACCTCAGCGCAGACCGGGCGCGTTAACCACTGCACCATCCAGCTCCTCATAATTTTAATTATAATTTTATCCTGACGTGTCGTACCCTTTGCAGAGTCCAGAAAAATAACAAGACTCCTATGATCCGTAAAATATGTTTTATTTTAATGTGTTTGCCTATAACACTAAAATAACAAGATCTACTTTGACTATTTGATTTACAAGTAGACAACAGTAACACTGTTGTCTACTTTGAAATTAAATTAAATGAAATAGGCTTTATTTACTACAACATAAGGTACTTTTAAAATTGCGATTACATTACATACTTATTTTAAAACATATAAGAAAATATAAACCAAAAAGCGCCATTAACCTTTTAATGACAAATTCAATGTAATACAATTATGAACCGTCGCGTCGGTCGTCACAAATAAATTAAACAGTAAACCATTTCCCATTTTACAAATACAAAGCTAGTTCGGACAAAATCGGAACCCTCTGTAGGTACCGTAGTCCAGGACGCTCGCTGTCTCCAAGATGAATATTTTCTATTGAATTACTCACGGTTCGGTGCGCGACCAAAAATATTGTTCTTCTCGACTTATCTCGAGACACCCTGTGGGTTCATTGCGAGTGTGGAATTGCAGAATAGCTTGTTGACAAAAGAACACTATTCGGCGACTACTTTGGTTGAATTTTAAAAAGTTTCGTGTTGTAACTCAACGTACCATACAGATATATATAGGTAGATAGATATAGGTATGTTTATATGTGTTCAACGAAATATCCCAAATGTAGAAATGAGAGACTGGGTGAACTTAAATTTAGAGAGATTAAACACTGTGAGGAGCTCGATGGCGCAGTGGTTAACGCGCCCGGTCTGCAAATGCTGAGGTTAAGCAACTTTCGCAAGGGCCGGTCATCGGATGGGTGACCAAAAATTTATCATCTTGAGCGCCTCCGTGCTTCGGAAGGCACGTAAAGCCGTTGGTCCCGGCTGCATTAGCAGTCGTTAACAACCACCAATCCGCCCTGGGCCCGCGTGGTGTTTTATGGCCCGTTCTTCCTTTCCATCCATAGGGAAGACTCGTGCCCAGCAGTGGGGACATAAAATGAACTGATGATGAAACACTGTGAAATTATACTTACATACTATCCTGGCGTTGTAGCCCCAAGCGAGCTTTGGCCTCTGATACAAGTCGGCGCCAATGCTCCCGGTTCTGAACTGCTTCCTGCCAGTTGTCTACGTGAAGCTGATAATTAGTTGATAGTAATATTTTTTTATTTTAATGCCGTGTACAATATTTAGGTTAACAAATTTACAAAGAACTCAAAATCTAAATGTTTGACCAATAATTGAATGTTACAGTTTGTTATATGTTGTTGTACCTATCAAATAAACAAATAAGTAACCCTAGCGTTAAAAATATGTTATGTTGAAGCGAAAAGGTATGAGGACATCTTGTACATAATATGTTAATTAGCTCGTAGCTGTACTGTTTACCTCTTGAAACAAGCCTTACCACCAATACCAAGTTCAATATTTGTTGGAAATTATTTATTTATTTATTTATTCTTTATTGCACAATAAAATAAAGTACAAAAGTGTTCAAATAATTTTTAACGCAAATTTTCTTGCGAACAACTCAACCACGATAGCTTAATTGGAAGAGCACCTGACCCGGTATGTAAGAAGGGTGCAGGTTCAAATCCTGCTCGTGGAAATTTTTCAACATTTGTGTTTTTTTTTTAAAGTACAAAAGGCAGACTTAATGCCATTCTCTACCAGTCGCCCTAAGGGCTAGACAGAAAAATTGGTGAGCGGTCAGTGCGACAAAGAACGTATATGAAACATAATAATATACTTCATAAATTTATAGGAACTGAAATATACATATTAAATTTATTAAATTAAATGATAGTAATATAATATACATAGGTACTATAAAAAAAACTTAAATTAAAATAGACTACAGAAACATACTTAAGTATGTATGTTAACAGAAGAAAAGATGATGGGAATCTCTTACGTGGGTGTTGATTCCTGTAGAAACAGTTTATACACCATTGTTGTAAAGACCGATTTACTTGCAGCTTGTCTGACTTTTTCGGGGAGAGAGTTCCATAATCGAATCGAAATTACCTATTTACTTTTTAATACAGATTATTACTAGCGCTATTATCACATTAATAATATTTTTGTTAACCAATTCAGAAAAAAAACACGCTGTTTATCAGATACCAGCTGACCCGGCGGACTTCGTACCGCTTTGACAGTTTCCATCATTGAGTTAAATATGTATCAATGATTTCCATGACAACAAAACAAACAAATCATTTTGTATTAGAAAATTTAACTGTCGTTTTTAGTATTTATTAAAATATACATTTTTTTAATATAGCGTATGTTACTCAGCGCTAATGTAGCATTCTAATGGTGAAAGAATTTTTTAAATCGGTCCAGTAGTTTTTGAGTTTATTCGTTGCAAACATACATACTTACATACATACATACATACATACATACATACATACATACATACATACATACATACATACATACAAACAAAAATACAAAGGTTTCCTCTTTATAATATTAGTATAGATATGGTGATATCCCTGTGTGGTGCCGGGGATAAAGAATTGCACCACCCCATATCTTCCCGAGGGTGTCGTAAAAGCCGACTAAGGGATCATTCCAGAGAATGGGCAGCAGCATCTCTCTGAGGTTACTCTTAATCAACTGCGATCGCCAACCCGCCTGCCAAGCGTGGCGATTACGGCAAATACCCCTCATGGAGATCCGTGGGGGAGGCCTTTGTCCAGCAGTGGACGTCTTTTGGCTGAGATGATGATGATAGATATGGTGCACAACAGTACTTGTTGTCTAACGGAAAAGCTATGAGGATTGCATCACGAATTCTCTCTTTCAACTGAGAATCTATCCCTTCGATTACCAACGCATCTCTAGAACTGAACTACCGCCGGTGACCAAAGACTCTGGAGGTCTCTGCCTCTGTGGTCTAGTGGTTGAGATCACTGGTCTCAGACCCAAAGGTCCCGCGATCGATTCCCAGCGGGGGGTACATGTTTGTACTCGGTTTGGATGGTGGTATAGCTTGTTTTTTAGTTCACTTGGCTAGCTATCATCATCTTATCTAAATATCGCCATAACATCAATGTTAGCAGTATAGTTATTCAGATAGTTAAAGATAAGATAGCCAGTTACAGTAGCTGGGAATTCTGGATGAAGTGCGCTTTCACCTTCGCTCTTACTATCACTAAATATCGGGTGATATGAAGACTAATTGCTTGTGATATGAAGGCCAATTGCTTGTGATATGAAGGCCAATTGCTTGTGATATGAAGGCCAATTGCTTGTGATATGAAGGCCAATTGTTTGTGATATGAAGGCAAATTGCTTACCCGTACGGAACACCCACGCTGACCAAAGACACATGCAGTTTTGGACCTAATTGCAACGCATTCTTTGTTTCTAAAGGCACAGTACCAAGATCGTGATCCCCACAGAAAGCCCGCTGCCCAGCCACTGTGACCAACGCTTCCCGTATGGTGGCCGCGTCTTTGTGCCCGCCGTATGTCTCGGCAGGACGCCCCACAATGCGGCGACGATTTATCATTATATTATGCTTTGAATTAACACTATTTGTCTTTTAATTATGTTGTAGCATTATGCAGAGCTGCGAATGTTTAGAGGTATTTATTTTTAATTTAATGCCTCGAGGGCCGAGTGGCAAAGCACCGGCCTGGTACTCGAAGGCACCGGGTTCAATTCCCAGGTCGGGAAAAGTGTGTTTCGGATTGTTTCGATGCATAGCTACTAATACTAGTACTGTACTATTACTAATACTAGCTTTAGATCATTGTTACTAACACTATTATGGGCTTTTGCTCTATCCATTGTTGTGATGACTTGATTTCAATATGGAGGCCTTTCCCCAGCAGTGGGACAGTTATTGGCTATTTACTTTTACTTATTTATTTAGTACCTAAGCTCTAACTTTACTATATTAGATACGTACCTATGACACAGGGAATCTTATTGCTTAGCTTATGTATTACATAATTTATTTAATTGTATACCCCAAAACTAATTAGGTATATTATAGTCTAAGTTTTTGTATCTAGGCAATGTTATAAATAGCAATAAATTGTGTCATATATTATTTATTGTTTATTGCAAAGTTTTCACTTTCACTTTTTTAGTCATGTGTGATTGTGACCCACTGATTCAGATAGGAGCTTAATCTTATTGAAACTATGTGCCTTAGTAAAATTCTTTACCCTTATTCGCTAACAGTTTAGTATAATCGAATTATGCTTTTATATTATTTTAAAGTCGTATGCAATAAATTTGATATAAAAAGTAGGGCTGAAAGCCTTTAAGATTGATGTGTTCTGGAGTGGAGACCACATTCCGTCAAACTTACCTACTCGTAATGTCCTCATCAAGGTGGAGCGACGACGGTATACGCGAAGTAGCTGGCAGCATTAGGATGAAAAGAGCCAAAGATCAGGATAATTGGCACGCATTGAGAGAGCTTATGCCCAGCTGCGGTCTGATCTCAACTCTCAGCTGATTATAATGATAAAACAAAATTCTATTATTTTGTGACCTTTGTGAGCTGAAAGACTAATTATAGTTTTACAAACAAGTTTTTACAGGCCAATACAAATGGACTGTACAAAAAATGTTACTTAAAAGCTTTCGCTAAACGGGACAGATTCAATTCAATTGCGACGTTCCCATCAATAACCACGCCTGTTATCTCATCACCCCACACCCCGATTTACATACAAATACATACAAATCGGTACGGAACCATAATCGGTTCCGGGTCACGTGTCTTGCCGCGACGAATCGGTTAAAGAGAACATTCGTGCACGCTTAATAAAGTTACAATCTTCTCACAATAGAAAACAGGCTGGCTGTGTGTGACTGAGCGCCGTTGCCGTTGTCACGAAAAAAAGAGGGGGTAGCAGATCCCAAATTTGAATTTGATTATCGAAGTGTGCCGGCTATTTATCATTTGTAATGACGCGCCCGAAGAAGGAGGACGTGCGCTCGCTAATATTGTAATCTTGAAAATGCGTTCGGGAATAAATATTTATTATTTTCCGTGTACCGTGAAGCCGTTTGAGCGGAAAATATTAAGCTTTTCATTGATTATGCATGACTGTCGAATGTTTTGAACGGTTAACGTTGAAATTTATCTAAAGTTGATTCATTATCTTGTTTTTTATTTCAAGGCTTTCTTTAATTCAGAAACAAACATTTTGTATCGTATTTTAATGCAAGATTTTAAAAAAGTCGTTGGCGCCCAACGTGTTGTTTTTACTTAATTCTTGTTTTGTTGATAAAACTCGCACAGTACTTATTATGTTAATTACGTTGGCTAGGATGTATAAAGGGATAATAATACATCTTTAAGCTACAAGAAATTAAAACGAATAAATTAATAAAATTATTTAAGTAATTCCGTCAGTCCCATTAACTAAATTATTATAAAGTCATATCCGAAAGAAACACAAAGCTTGGACCAATAACAATAAGAAAATGGCACATCAACACAATAGAAAAAGGTTCAAAAACTTATTATGTCCTAAAATTCCAATTCAATTGTAACAGCCCAACAATATAACAGCTTCTGTTGAATATATTCATGCGAAAATAACCGCGCAAACTCTAAGTTCTCTACCCGTTAGCGTAACTTCTTCGAAACTCTGCTCTCCAGAACTTCGCACGCCGTTTAAAATTGCTATTAATTCAAGGAGCTGGAAGCCGGAACTCCTGAGCGCCGAAGACAAAAATAATGTATTACTCAGCGAATATTGCCTGCGGAGGCCGCCTATTATTTTCAACTTACGAAACGGTTTGTTCCACTTGCGACCGTTTTGTTTGTTTTAGTTTAACGCCTTGTCTTTTAATAATATTTAATTACGGTAAAAGTTTGGAAATGAAAATAAAGTGTTTAAGTCATCATCACCTTATAAACCCAACACTTCCTGCATGAACATAACACCCCACATAGCACATAGGGAGACCAGACCAAAACTTACCAGGCTGGATCAATGAAGGTTCATCTTATTGTGTAAACATTATGGAATACAATAAAGTATTGAGTATTGAGGTTGGATAATGACCGACATCTTGCAATAATAAACAAGACAAACAGCTTACAAGCCTTAATAAGCACGAGCTCAAGATATTTTATGTCAGTCATCCATCCAGTAAACTGGAATTGCGAAAGTTGCCTTCGTTTCGTCTTTGAGCTTTATTAGAGATTTTAATTAACATCATAGCGTAAATAACCAATGTTTTCAGCAGTATAGCTAATTCATGTTATGCTAGAACAAGGAAGGCCTTAGATATTTTATTCGTATGTTTGTATCAAACCAACCAATCATTAAAGTCAAATTTAAATCCAAGTTAATGTTGGTCACACGAACGTTAATTTAAAAAAAATGTGATATGCAACGCTTCATCTGAAAACTTTGGACGTCGAGTGGCTCGCACGCCAGTTTCTGGTGTTGCCATCTCCTTGGTTCTGGGTTCGATTCCCGGTCGGGTCTAGGTGGTTGTAGTACCGTCGTTGTTCCTAATTTTCATAGCACAAGTGCTTAAGCTACTGTCTTAAGAGTCCGAGCAATGTGTGCGATGATGTCTTAATATTTTCAAATACAAGGCTGCAATAAGAGCAAGTTAGTTAATGCCGCGCGAGCCGGCATATATCCATATTAATTTAAACCATATTTCACCGCATTTAATTCATATGCTAAATAGATGCGGGCTTTGTCAACCGTTGCTGTTCGCTCCGAACTTTATTTGTTACTGTTTCGCACTGTTTGTTTGGTGTATCGATAACTTATCGATGTCTGTTAATTATGCTGTTAATTTATGTTTACGACAAACCCCACTGGAAGTTGAACCCGGGACTTTGAACTTAAAACCGGGCGGTCTACTAATTTTTATTTTATTTTAGTAGACCACCCGGTAAACAATAAAAAAATTGGTTGTCTGTAAAGTCGGTTTACTGACGATAGTTGAACGTGACAACGAAACAATTTAAAAAAATTTTTCATAAAATTCTTCATTTAGAAAATCATTTTAAATTAAAAAAATAAAAATACAACAAAATATATGTTGTATTCGAAATCGGCACCCCCGAAAACCATGGAAATGATACCCATATTGATTTTACATAAAAAAGTTGCGTCCGCCATCTTGGATCTCGAAATAAATGTTGTATTCGAAATCGGCACCCCCGAAAACCATGGAAATGATACCCATATTGATTTTACATAAAAAAGTTGCGTCCGCCATCTTGGATCTCGAAATAAATGTTGTATTCGAAATCGGCACCCCCGAAAACCATGGAAATGATACCCATATTGATTTTACATAAAAAAGTTGCGTCCGCCATCTTGGATCTCGAAATAAATGTTGTATTCGAAATCGGCACCCCCGAAAACCATGGAAATGATACCCATATTGATTTTACATAAAAAAGTTGCGTCCGCCATCTTGGATCTCGAAATAAATGTTGTATTCGAAATCGGCACCCCCGAAAACCATGGAAATGATATCCATATTGATTTTACATAAAAAAGTTGCGTCCGCCATCTTGGATCTCGAAATAAATGTTGTATTCGAAATCGGCACCCCCGAAAACCATGGAAATGATACCCATATTGATTTTACATAAAAAAGTTGCGTCCGCCATCTTGGATCTCGAAATAAATGTTGTATTCGAAATCGGCACCCCCGAAAACCATATCTAGTATATCATAGATATCGCTCGCTAATTATCGCTCGCTAATGCCGCGTCATATCGCTCGCTAATGCCGCGGCATTAGCGAGCGATAATTAGCGAGCGAGGTAACGCGGAACTTTTTCGTGCATGCAGCCGGGTCTATCAATTTATAAGACGTTATCACGTCAAAAATAAAAAAACGCTATACAATTTTAATGTTTCTGTCGTTTGTCCTAAATTGGCAAAGAAAAGGTCTATGTGTAGTTGTTAGATGTAAAGAAAAAAGTATGCGAAATTCCCGGGAAATTTAGAGAAAGTAGAAATAGATAAATAAAAAACTGATTAGTCACAGTGGAAATTTTTAGCCAATCATATATCATTACTTTAGTTAGTCCGTGTTGTTTTGCCAATATTAGTGAATACATATTTGAGTCATTCACAAATATTTTGTTAAACATAATACTTCAATATGTAAAACCAGTAAAGGCTATTATAATAATAAACAGTGATCAAATGGCAATTATATGCTATACTAGACTACAGTAATCTCATAAGTCTCTTTTGTTTTCCTAAACACGAAGCCTACATCTGAGAATGATAAGCCCTAAGGTGGAAATGCACTTTATCCGGAATCCAACTGGCTATCTTATCTCTAACTGTCGGAACAGAACAATAGACGTCCTGAATGGGTAGGAGGTAAAAAGTGCATGGACGATTCAAAATCACTTTTCGGAATTTTTACTTTTTATTTTTAAGTGTTAATTGCTACACTTAAGCTGAATTAAATATTTATATAAAATACAGTGAAAAAATTAAACGCCCACCCGACCCAGCCAGGAATCGAACCTGGGCTAACTAATGTCGCTCTAAAGCATTTCAAAAATCAAAAAGCAGTGATAAAATTCAGCGCTTAAGTCAGCCTTCCCGGTAGCATAACGGTCAGTGCAGCCGCCCGGATTGCGGAAGACCCAGGTTCGATTCCTGGCTGGGGCGGGTAAGCGTTTAATTTTTTCATTGTATTTTATATAAACACTTTTCGGAAGTTTACTTATTTGAACAAAATTTTTTTAACTTTGACTTTGAATTAGAACAATGCCATGTTACTGCGACTTATTTAGAGGCACAGTCGGTAAATATACTCGTATATCTAAAGTAAACAAGTTCGACACTAACCTTACCGAACATTCAAAATTCATAAAGTCAAGACATATTTGTTAAATTAACAGCAACATAAAATGTAAATAAGTGTAAATAAATCTCGCGTCTTTAGTGTTACGCCGCCGCCATCGCCATCTGCTAACTCATTCAGAGAGCCTGCAACAATAACTTGGAATTAAAATACACGACTGCGCAGATCTTTATTTATAAAATATGTATACTGCCGACGCACCATTTTACAATATTCGGTGACTTACGGAAGAAATGAAACATCTTTAGCCGTTTCCGTGTTTGTGTTTTCGTTTAATTAAATCGTTTCAAATTGCGATCATATTTCAGCGTTAAATTCTAATTTTTATTCCGTTGTCAGGCTTTTAATCTGTGGGTTTGTGTTCTATTGTTTTTGCAAAAAGAAAAAATACATACCGTATTTTGGAGTAGTGTTACATAAGAACAGTATATACTGTAATCGGTTAAGTTGTCGTTGTTCTACAACCGATTGGCATCAGGTAGTCAATCAAAGTTAACATCCTTGGTTAAATGCGCTTACTCCTTTTGTAATTAAAATGTTACACTCGATGTTGTTGACCATTACGTTTACCTGAGACAGACGGTCCAGTTAGGTAAGTCCAACTTCGAGAAAAAGATCTCTCGACGAATCCAGCTCGGATGCATTCGGGAAGCTACGTGATGTATTCGCATCCAAAATTCCTCAATATCTCAAGACACAACAAGTCTTTGACCAGAGTGTATTGCCAGTAATTACATACGGGAGTGAGACGTGGTCCTTTACTATGGGTCTCATAAGAAGGCTCAAGGTCACCCAGCGAGCAATGGAGAGAGCGATGCTTGGTATTTCCCTGCGAGATCGAATCAGAAATGATGAAATCCGCAGGAGAACTAAAACAACTGACATCGCTCGGAGGATTGCTCAGCTGAAGTGGCAATGGGCGGGACACATAGCGCGGAGAACCAATGGCCGTTGGGGCGGAAAGGTTCTCGATTGACGATCACGCACCGGACGACGTTCCGTGGGCAGGCCCCATACAAGGTGGACCGACGATCTGATCAAGGTTGCGGGAAGCCGCTGGATGAGGGCAGCGCAGGACCGATCGTTGTGGCGATCCTTGGGTCATATGGCTGACGATGATGATGATGATGTCTCCTTTTGCCAGATCGCCATTCGATAAAATGAAAATTAATCATAATATCCAGCCGCTTCCACTGTGAAGACTTATTGCAGTCAAGAGCAAATATCTATGTCATCGTCTATCCAAGTGCACGCCACTGAGCACGATCCGCGGCTACTCTCACGCGACGATCGTCGCTCCACCTAGTCTGAGGGCGTCCGTCCTACACTACGTTTACCGATATTTTCAAAAACTTTTCTTTGTAACGCAACCCGAGAGAACTAGTCGCTGCACTATCGAGCTTCTGTATAAAAGTTTATCATAATTTACAGTATATGTAAATGATTGGTGAAGGCAAAACTTATTCAGGAACACGTTCCTTACCGTATAAAGTCATCAAAATATATTATGAATTGGCTTCCTGTACTATTTGTTATTTATCTGTGGAATTATCATTGCACACAAAGCCCACCTCGGAACTCTCGGAAGGGACCGTGGAGTATCGGGCCTTTGTAAGGGCCTCGCACTGAACGGATGTCCACGGAAACTATTATTTATGACAACCTAAATAAAACTATTCATTTCCCAGTATAACCATAAGTACAAGTAGTACAACCAGGAACAAAAACAAAGATACACGCAACGTTATTTCTGAATTATGGAAATTATTACAAACATATACATAAATATACTCTCACGTCCTTCTTCCAAAAAGAGGTAGACAGAATCAAACTCAACAACATTGAGTAAACTCGCCGTTAGTGACCTCGACGCCACATTTAGCATACTCAAAGTAGCTAGTAGAGCTACGCTGCGTTGCAGCACTAAATGGTCCGGCTCGCCCGGCGTAATACCACCCTCTTACAGAATATCGGCGTGAAACAATGGCACTCGTTGCTGTTGTGTTTCGTCCGATGAGTGAAAGTATCGGAGGCCCATCTCTCACCCTTCCCCCCTCCCAATTCCTACTCCCTCCTCAAGATCCAACTCCTTCCTCAAGGCCAGCAACGCATCTGCGATTACTTTGGTTTTGCGGGTGTCCATGGGCGGCGGTGATTACTTTCCATCAGGTGACCCGCCTGCTCGTTTGCCTCCTTTTTACATAAAAAAGGGCTCCGATGTAGAATTGATAGCATCAGTGATAGGTTGCTAGCCGATCACTGGATGTGTGATCATCTTAGAACCCTTGTCCCTTAGTCGGCTCTAACGACATGCACTGGAAGTTAGGCAGCTGTAGCTGATACATTCTTTTCACGTCCCATACCAGCTCAAGTAAACAATGGCGATTGGAAAATTATGACCAAAATTAAATTTTCTATCTGGGTCATTCTTGTTTAGGCCAATTTAAATTTCGTAGAAATAAAAGTGCTTTAATATTTTTCATATTCATATATTAAATGCCAAATACTATAAAATTAACTTAAATGGCACGAAATTAGATCGTTTTTTACTTTGTATCATAAAAATAACAAAAAAACTAAGATTATTGGTAACAGAAGATACCCTTAGGACCACAGAAGATAACATAATTCAAAATGTAAATAACAATCATACAGCAACTAAATTAACAGTCTTCTTAGAAAATAGAAAACAAATCTCACTTTTAAATTCAACGTATTTCATTAAAATAATCATCATTATACACCAAATAAAATATATAATCGAACTGACCACAGAAGGGATAATCTTTTCTGTGGTCTTTGTCTAGGATCATTGATCCTTACCCTTTTTATTTTACTTACTTAAAATAAAAAGGGTACATTCATATGAAGTTGTTATTTTTATTTTGAGCACCCTTCCCTGCAGAACGGTTCATAGAATTATCTTCGATATCATAATGAACTTTTCTCCAAGAGTCGAAGTCACTTTCTGTGCCACATATCATATTGTATTATACTCTTTTTTTTAGCTTGGTGTCCTCCAAGCATTGTAATAGACTCTGTAGACAAGCAAGTTTCAGAATCAAGCATTGCTTGGCCATCATCTTGCAATGGTGATTGCGTAGGATCATCAAATATAGCCGGACAGTCAGACTCAGCATGAGATTCACTTTCAGAATTAAAAACTAAAATCCTTTTTCGTCTGACATTTGAAGAGGGATTAAATGCAATTTCGATTGATTTTTCTAATCTAGATTCTAAAATACGGTAATTATTCTTCTTTTATTTTTTGCGGCAACTATACCACCAGATAATAAACGAGATGAGTTGGATACAGAAGGGCTTGAAGGTGGTGTTTCGAGCACCCTTTGTGTTCTGCCTGTACTTTCGAGCCTTCTCTCTCCACTTTCTGCGCAAAACCCTTTGTTCGCGTGGTGTGTAGTCGTTATTAGTCTTTATCTTTTATTCTTCCTTTTTTTATAATATCTTTCCTGATATTTCCGGCGGCGTTCTTCTAAGACAACATGAAACTTTCTCTCCTTTTCTCTTAATTTTCACATTGTATTTTTTTTGTCTTTACGATTCTTTTTCTTTTCGTCTTCTGTTGTTATCCCATCGTTTTCATGGCATAGCTATATAACCTACAACTAAAAATAACAATTTAAAAAAAGTTCTAATTAAAAAAAAAATACTGCAAAAAGGTAATTAAAATAGTTTTGAGTCCCTACGCTCAAGTAAAGATTAACTTTTTTTAAATGAGGTTTGTCACCAGTTTAATCTATTTAAATCTAAACATATAATTAATTAAATTAAAACCACAACTTAGAAGTTGGTCTCTTGTGTGGTCATCATATCTTCCGTGGTCACCTTGGACCACAGAAAAGATGACCACGGAAGGGACGTTTCTTCATGAAACAATTTCTGGTTAGTTTGTATTTTGAGTTTATGCAAAAGCAATATAGTTTTCAACTAAAACACCCAATTATCTACAAGATCAACATCAAATTATATTTTTAATTGCAGTACTTACCACTATACGACGGTAACAGAAGGGATCTTTGAACTTTTACACCAAAATTTTTACTATGAGAATGATTTTTTGTGACACAATTGTTGCGTTCAACCAGAAGCACGATGCACTGGCATTTAAACGTACACTTCAGTGTTGTTAGAAGGCAAAAATTAAATCATTGCGGTCGTTAATTTGTTACCTGTTGCGACATTTGTGTATAACCACGGAAGCATACGCGAACTATGGGACATTTTGAGAACACCGGAATTACTGTTGTAAAACATTTCTAAATTTAATTTCGTAAAGGTATGTTGTACACAAGGGTTCTTGTAAATATATAGGTATATAAAGAAAAAAGTTAATGTTCATTAAGTATTTTTTTAACCTGGTCAAACCTGTGAAGGTCGAATTCCAACAGACCACAGAGGGAGACAAATGAAACAAAAATCTTATTTTATTAAAGTTATATTTTAAGAAAATTGTGCAGATTTATTAATTAATCAATGTTATTAAAGCTATCTTTCATTCCATGTGATTTTTGTTTTTATGTGTATAATATATTTTAAGATATTTAGATCCAACATAATTAATGCAGTCTAGAAGAATGACCCATCTATTACTTATTAATTTTAAACAATATGGTGTGTATCCTTTTTATCTACATAATTGTATCCCACTCTATTCATTCTGGGCATTGGTGGGTGGTCTATAATGAGCTAAGTGTGAGGAGCGAACTTGCACTGTAAAATACGTTTTAGCTAAATGTGTAACACGGAATTCCTTGCCGATATAGTAATGTGTTCCAAATATAAGTATTAAGTGTGGGTAGACGTCGAAAGCCTCGGTTGCTAGCGGTGCCGTCTGGTAGAACTCATTTATTGAACAGGTCGCCTTCTTTGTCGCGGGCACTGCTCACACTGAATCAAGAAAAGGTTGAAAATTTCTGCAAGTCGCAGAAATTTTCGACCTTTTCTCATGCACTATGAGTAAATTCACTAGATCGGCTTTATATATTATATGTTATTAGCAAAATAATTGATATGTTGTGATGCTACTTTGCCGTAGGGAAAATATCCTGTAATGGTATTTGCACGTATGTAACAATAAATAAATAAATAAGTAATATTATTGTGAGCAGTGACATTCTTGTCATCAATTAGTTTTTAATTTCGACTGATCTTCTTTACTCCAAGCATTCAGACTCCATTGCTCTTTGGTAAACCTTGAGTTTTTCTTACATGAAAATGGGTTAGGCCACATTTTACATCCGGATTGGATCATCAAACAGTGGCAGTGCCAGTAAACAAGAAGAGTCTTCAGCACCAAATTTTATAGGAATAGTCCTTTGAGCATAGGCTAAATAAAACCAATTTTAAAGACGAGGTGGATTCTTTGCCACCTCAATCCCCTGACGATTAAATCACGCAACGCATCCGCTAAAGGCAAGGAAGCTTGTTATGGAAAAAATGGAACTATCAAAGAAAAAGAAGAAGAAAAACATTTATTAACAACGCACACATACTTACATAATATACAAAAAATGAAGCAGACATACACAATAGACATATTAGATTGCGGAGATATTGAACTTTGTCCGACTTTCAAGTAGATATAAGAAATGTAACTCTCATGACCACTTTAATATTCCTCGCAGCACAGAGCGGCGTTGGGTCCACAAATTGGTCTGGCGTCTATGAAATCAAATTTAGCGTCATCCATTAATGTTCGATTTGCCATAAATCGGCTATCACATTAGCTTGATGCATGGAGTGACGCCGAGGCGCAAGATTATAGTCCTTTTAAGGCGAATATATTCGTTGGAGAAGATATTGGTTACAATGTTAAGTGTCAAGAAGTATGGAGATATTTCTTGTAAGTAGTTTCTTGATAAGTATTTGATATTCCATAGGTACTTTTTAATTCATCAGGCATGAATTGACAAAGTCAAATTGAACCTTTGCTATATTTTTCATTAGTTTAATCATCATTTTTATTAGCAGTGATTTCATGGTTTTTTTAACTTGTCTAATCTTACTTTGATAAAAAAATTCTGATTATAATTGCACCATCAGAGTCTCAAATCTAATTGAATCCTTAAACTACTACAAATAGTTTTTTATTTACCGTGTTATAGTGTGAGCAATAGAGAGTTTTACTATATAAATACTAAATAAGTGCTATAATAATTATAGCGCTTAATGCTTTAATTAAAATTAAATAAACTATTTATTATTATTTGTTTGAAAAAAGAGAATCCCCCTGAGATTATTGCCAATTTTTCAAATTTCAAAGTGGTAGTTGATTTGTATTTTAATAACTGAAAGCTTTCAATCATAAATACCTTAAGTCTTAACATGAAACATATTAGTTAATCATTATCATTAATTGACGGCTTTGAGTCTCTTACATAAATAACAATGTTTAGTGTGGGTTAAAATAAAACTTACCCTTAACCAAAAAATATGATTACCCGTCGTGTAAGTAGCGATGTCGTCTGATCAATGATTTATAGATTACTGAGAATGTGCTCTCGCTGATTGTTTGTTTGACAAACAGCTCCTTAGCAACGACCTCGTAAAGAATCGAACTCGAGACCTTCCATCATATTCCGTTCTATCCGTTTTATTGGATGGAAAATTATTTTTGTTTCAAAAATGTTTGTCGTAAGTTTTTCTAATCAAAATGGATATGTATTAAAATAAGTAAGTGATTGCTTATTTTAATGTAAATGCTTCAATGATTTTTAAAAACTGTAAAAGAAACTATGAGTTTCATTATTTTTTTTTTGTAACGAGCTAACGTAGCTAGAGTATTATTAGTAAGTTATGATAAGTGTTCGCGCCAGAAACGCGACGGTGCACAGTACACATCCAAATAAAAGTTACGCCGGATACGCCGACGGCGGAGCTAGTGTATGCTGACGAACCACGCGACCTTCACTCCGCTGCACAGTTCACGTGCAGCGTTCATTCCGCTCACAGAGTTCTCACCGACCGGCCCGCCCATGACGTCGCGATTTACCATCAGCTTTTCGCTCAAGAACCTCCTAGAACTGAATACTTGTGAATTGCCTACCGGCCAGTGCGCGTGTGTACGTGTGTGCGCGAACGGCGACATCTACCAGCATCAGCTCCGTCTCCGAGACGGTCGTGTCGTGGCCACGCCATCAACGTCAGCTCGCCAAGTAAGTCCCATATATCCCATCCTTCTTAACCAATCAGCCCGCGTCGCTGTAACGGCTGCCTTCCCAGCAGCCGATACAATAAGTATGACCGAATATAGAAGCGGTCCCAACCCGGAATCCAAAACCACTGAGAAACTGTCTTAAATATGACCTCAAACCTGCTGATTACCAGACTGGTGACGTTTTGTTATTACTTACCCAACTAAATAAGATGATGTCAACCACTCACACTACCCAAACTTACAGTACAATATGTAGGTACTAGGAATTGAGCACAAAGTCCCGGGTAAAACTGCAGAGGCGGTCAAAACTCTTCTTAACAATTAGGGAAACAATTGAAGAAATTGGTATTATCTTACTCAAACTCATAACGAACAAGCGACACTGTTTGCCTGAACAAAACCAACAAATAACACCCTTAATATTTCCGTTTGCAATAACTCTTGCGTCTCGCATGTTCGAACAAAAGCAAAATATTGTTTTGACTTAATGTATTCAAGAATACAGCCCTAGTGTAGTGTCACCATGACGTTCGTTTTTTGCGGAAAATTGTATGATAAGTGTGAAGTTAGGAGCAAATAGTTGTACCCATTCAACAGTCTCCGGTGATTATGATGCGCGAACTGTGACTTTTAACAAGGTATAGTCTAACAATTTTAGTGTACATACCTTCATAAATTGAAGTTGAAATTGCTGAAGTTTACTCATTCATTTGAATTTGAATTATTAATCATAGTTATTAAATAATGCAATAATTACAGAATTGAAAATTTTGTTTGACAGTTGGATGAAGTATTCAAATTAGATTTTTTTTATTTTGTTGAATTAAAATACTTTGCCAAAAGTCAATGATATAAGTAATTGTTTATATACAGTATAGCAATAACAACATGTACATATACTTTTGACTCTTATTCCATTGTTTACATTTCAATGCTTGTAACTGTACGGTCAGCAAAAAAGTGAGTTCCCCAATATCATTGAAGTCCTCAAAACTCCCATAACCATGGCGGCCCCAGCAGTACGAAATCATTGGAGCATTGTTCCGATACCGATAAAATATTGACAGTGCCAATGCCGTAGATATCGCAAAATATGCGGATACCTACCACGTACAGCTTCACCGTGGAGAAACTGGCAGTGGTGGTAAAAGTAGAGTGTATTGCAACATCGGGTATAAACAAGTGTACTAAATTGTAGATAGTAAATTAAGTAAATCGCCTATGACTGCCATTCTGCTAGGTAAAAGCCTCCATCCATAAAAGTAGTTTCATTTCAATGTGTAGTGTTCGCGTAAACTTTAGAAAACAATATCTACACAGAATTTATTTTGTCGCAAGTATATAGACAATAGCGAAAAGCCCTAAAGCCACTGAATCAGAAACATTCATCGACGTTCAATATAACGCTTACAATACTATCTCCGCAATACATAATAAGTAAATACAACCAAGTCGACACGCGATAAAAACAATGCCAAAAAAGCATCCCATATTTTAAAACCGATAACGAACAAAAAACTGAAATCCATTAATCCCGCCGTAGACAATACAGCCACTGAAAGCTTTTTTCAGGTCTCACCGGATGCGGGCCGCCGGAAGCTACGGTCGCCATGGCAACCGGCTCAATTAATATTCGCAGATGAACCTAGCGCCGTCCCGCTCGTCCGTCATATGCCGGAAAAGGCTAGAGGAGGTTTTAAAGCGAAAATTGGATGAACGATAGTCGTTGGTCGTCCCGCAGGAAACAATACTCGAACCCCTGAATTAATGTCCGCGCACCGCTAATGCAGGGGTGTGCAACATGTAAACATTACGCGTTAATAATTTTTATTTTATTTTATTAAATACGCTATGTGTGGTTTGCTTTGGCTGTAGTGTAGTGAGAAGTGTAGTGTAACTCTGTAGTAAAAGGGTTAATCATGATATGTATTGAGTTGTTATAATATTGGATAGTAATAGATGGTCACAGACTTCAAATCGGACTATAGAAGAAGGTTCGCCATTAAGGAAGACCTATTTTTAATTTATGGCCAAAGTAAAAATCATTAGGTTACCAAGATTATCTATTCTATTTTATTTAACTTGTATGTATGGTTGGCTTTAACTTGCCAAAATTTCCTTGCTTAAAATTAAAACCATTTGCAGTATTGCTACTACTTTTATGGTAAATCTAAATAGGACTTGATTCCTATTTTATTTGACACAAATTGAAAAAAACACCGTTCCGCTATACAGTTGTAAAATGTTGCGCACCCCTGTCGTTTGCAATATTTCAGTAGAACAATGGAGGTCGGTGTTCCTGCGCTTCGTTCAAATCTAACCTGCGGATATCAGTTTGCGACCCCGCCGCTCGGGGGTTACGCACCCCTGGTAATTGATACGATTAACACTGTATTAGGAAGTTTTATTGGTATTGTGTGTAAGTTGTCGGCTTAAGTTAATAATTGTCTATTAGGTAATGCACGGATTTCGCGTTCTGGGTATTTCACAGTGACCACAACGTGTTGTGAGTTCTTTTTCACGCAATGAGCGATTTTGGTCTTTGTGCTTTAACATATTATACAATATCTAATGATTCCTCTACCACAGGATCAATTCTTCCCTTTCTATCTATCATCTGCAGAAATCTTCTTGCAAGTACTTGGATTCGAAATTTCTGCGGACGTTTGACTATGAGGCTACTGAAAACTTGCTCTGTCCCCTATCTTAATCTAAAAAAACAACTTATCTTTCTACGAGACCTTATTGTGTTCTGTCTCGCTTCTTCACTACACAACGACTCGCTCTTTACACACACTAACACACTTACACACATTTACACCCTGTTCGAACATACTCACAAGATATACCATACCACTCACTCCCACACACACACACACACACACTCACACATATTAAGCTTTAGTTATCGGTAACCCGTCTTTCTTTAATTGTTTTATTAGTTAGTACGAGTATATCTAACACGCGGTAGCGTGTCAAGTCAAGTTCAAGCTAACAGAACTGGCAAGCAGCACCGTGTGTAATATTACACGAACCATTTAGAGCAGGGATGCACAGACTTATTGAGGCCATGGGCCACTTGGGCAAATGATGAACCAATGGTGGGCCACCAACACAAATTAAAAACATAAAAATAGATTCAAGACATTCAAATGATTTGTAATGTGTACTAAAAACGCCAAATCACACAACCAATCAGGATTGGCGGGCTACTTGCATATTGCCGGGGGGCCGCATGCGGCCCGCGGGCCGCGGTCTGTGCATCCCTGATTTAGAGCCACTTTTGACCCCTAGGCTATAATACAATTCGTATATGAAAACTAGCGAAGTTAGACCTTAGGCTTCAATATATTATCCTAAGTTATAAAAAGAAATGATATTTTAAGTTGTTATAAAATACTTTATGTTGTATAAATAAATTTCAGGACTGTCCATTGAACTTTAGATCTCACTTCTTTTGTCGCTGAAATCAACATCATCACCATCATCATCATCAGCCTATACTAGTCCACTGCTGGACATAGGCCTCTCCTTGCGCACGAAGTCAACAACCAATGCATAAATCATAATATTAAACTTGGCTCTCATTTCACATTTATGTACCTACTTACTTACTTACTACTTACTTACTCCGCTGGCTCAGTGCCCGTAGTGGATCTTGGTCTTTGATCTTATTTAAAAGTAAATGCTATTAAGTATTACTAAGCACTCAGGAATAGCAAATATCTGCGGACGGGCCTGATAACTTGTAGAACAAGTTTCAATTCCCGAAATCTACATCAGGCACCAGTTCTTTTTTTTTTGTTAACCCAGGGGAAACGGGTCTCCGCGAAACTACAGCGAACCGCAGAGGATCTTGATCCGGGGATGGCCAAAGATGTTATAGGCCGACCCGGTAAAATCCCTGGGACATCCAGCAACCGCTTGGCGAGACCCCGAGCACTCGAAAAGTCTTTGACAGTCTTGCCACGGCGTTCCATTTATTGGACCCAAACCTAATCCTACGTCTTGCCCGGATGAGAGGAAGACGCCTCGAAATGTGGACAATTAATCTCCATCTGTGAAGCGAGAATAAACTAAATTAATCTCGCGTTCCGAAGAGATAAACTCTTCTACACCTTGCGAAAAACTCGAATTGGACCACCTAACAGCGCTTATGTCAGCCTTCCCTGTAGCAAAGCGGTCAGTGCAGCCGCCCGGATTGCGGAAGACCCAGGTTCGATTCCTGGCTGGGTCGGGTGGGCGTTTAATTTTTTCACTGTTTTTTATAAATATTTAATTCGGCTTCAGTCAATTCATCTAATTCACCTAACAGGAATTCACCTAATTCAACTAACAGGAATTATATATACCTAACAGGAATTATACGAAAAATAAAACCTGGATTTTTTCAGAGGTTGTCTCCTCATAGCACTTAAGCGAGACCAGACGCCGTCACCTCCGTGACGGCACCAATTCCTAGCAAATATGGAATTATTAAAAGCAAAAAAAAAAAAAAAATTCTATATTATCACTAATGGTAATGCTTGTAAACATATTATTTGTGTGGAAGAAATAAATATATTTTTAATTTTTCCAATCATATTTTTAACTTCGAAAATGGGTTCAAAGCCTAGTCGTAGTAAAAAAAAAACTACACTTTTCAAATTTTACCTATAGTATTTTTTTAACTTTTGTCATCATTATCAGTCTTTAGACGACCCATTGCTGAACTCAGATATTTAAACAAAAGCACATGGCGTCATATGGCCACATCAACAAGTATCGGCAAAGCTGGCCATTGCGGATTGGTGAGTTTGAACGACTGTAATCATACGATGACAACCGTGTCTTCCAAAGCACAGAGATGGTCATAAGATCTTAATTTAGTCATTTATTTTATATTACTATCAGTGACCATCAGGTCTAGTGGTCAAAATTCAAAATTAAAACTTATACCATACTGCCAAACCAAAAGATACTGTAAGCTCTTTCTGCGTAAAACGGAACGCATCCAATTAAATTAAATGAGGGTATACAAGCTACTAACTAATTATGAGATGACCAACACCTCAGTCTCCCTGTGACCACGGACCCTGCAAAGGATCCGAAACGTCAGGATAAACATTAAATAATGTAAAGTAAAATAAACGCGAGTAGATCCGTAAAAGTTGTTTCATTTAAAAATTTAAGTTTTAACAAATTATAAAATGTTATCTAACATGTAGTACAATACATACATATGTACATACATACATACTTACATACATACATTCATACATACATACATACATACATACATACATACACACTCACATACATACATACATACATACATACATACATACATACATACATACATACATACATACATACATTTTCTACACCCCTCCTCCATATGACCTTTAAGTATGCTAAAACTCACTCTCTTCCGTGCGCAAAATGTTTTTCATTGTAATAGTGTGTATATTCTAAATATATGTAAGCTATACAATAAGCTCTTAATAAAGCGCAGTGTGGGCAGACCTCCAACAAGGTGGACCGACGATCTGGTGAAAGTCGCGGGGAGGCACTGGATGCGAGCAGCACAAAACCGGTCGTTGTGGATATCCTTGGGGGAGGCCTTTGTCCAGCAGTGGACGTCTTTTAGCTGAGATGATGATGATGATGATGCAAAAGCTATGCAAATAGGTCCTACTTGGCGAGTTGTCGTTTCGGAGGCCAAGACTCACTTTGGGTCCCTGCGCCAATGGAGTAAGTAAGGTCCTACAAAAAGATAAGTATTTGTAATTTTTGTAATTTTGTAAGTAGATATCTTGTTTCTTCTAACACAGATAGGCTCAAAATGGCTGA
Source organism: Eudonia mercurella (assembly GCA_963082485.1). Lineage (NCBI taxonomy): Eukaryota > Metazoa > Arthropoda > Insecta > Lepidoptera > Crambidae > Eudonia > Eudonia mercurella. The sequence continues at coordinate 20,481,252 of OY720026.1, forward strand.
AAACCATATCTGGCGTAAACAAAAGGTGAACCGGAATATTTCCCGTAATGAATCCCATCGATTAGCTGCGGGTAGCGGTCGCGTCCGGGCGGCGATTTCCGATTGCCCGAATACTGATTGTTGTTTAGATCATAAATTATGAAAAAGCCTTGAAACACCCGCACTGTAGCAAAGGGCTTTCTGCGTGGATATAGGCATACTAATTGTTACGTTACGGAGTAAATACTCCTTTTTATTAAACGATTTTATTTTGTTTGCCCTGTTTATTTATTTGTTTATTTGTTTGGGTCAAAACTAGTAATTGAAATTCGACCCCCTTCCTGTTGACGGATTGATCTGAAATTTGGCACACACCTTTAGTTCTTATGACAATATAATTCAATACATTCGTTATCATTGTAAATCCAAGATGGCTGCCGCTACATAATGGCGGGTTATATATATTTTATCACTACTACCTCAATATGGGTATCAAATGAAAGGGCTTGATTAGTAGAAAAGTTTTTTATGAAAATAAAATGAAAATCCAATATGGCCGCCAACAATACGGCAGGTTAATTTTTTTTCTTTTCACAACCCCTTCAATATGGGTATCAAATAAAAGGTCTTGACTAGTAGAATAGATAAGACTATGAAAAAAATAAAAACAAGAATTAAAAAAATGATTTTTTTTTAAGTTAAACGGTTTTATTGAAAAAAAAGATTTAAAAAAAATTATGTAGCAATGTACTAAAAGCTAAAAAATAAGTCGGAAGGTCCTAGATACCTACCAGTTATCACACCACTCTCCTCATCAACCTAGGGCATTGATCAGACAAAAAAATTAAATCGTTGGGCGTGCGAAATTTCTATCAAGTCAACCGCTATCTTTAGGCAGCTGTCCCACCGCGCCGGCGAGTAAGCGACGAACAACCGACTATTTTCTCGCTCAAGAAACGTACAATAGATATAGATCCTGTGTCAATAAAAGATATGCATATATAAATAGTTGATCGCTGACTGCTTACACTGCCGGCGAGTACTCGCTTTAATAGTTTGCAGCTGGCGATACTCGCTTGGCGGTCAGATCACTCGCCGAGCGACCAACCAGCAGTCATTTCTTCTTGGGATAGCTTACTGAATTCAGAACAATTATTTGAACTATCATTGTTGTCTAGTTCAGACGACGACGATGATGTACCTATGTTATAATAGCATTCGTGTAGTAGCAGCGGCAGTTCTGAAAAAACGGAAGAAAAAAAGGAATATTTTGAAAAGAAGAATTTGGATGCAAAATATTCATTATTTCAGAAGAGAATACCTACAGTGAGTTTAAACTATTCAACGAGTTGTCCAATGAAGATTTTCGTACATATTTAAAAATGACAAGACAACATAAAATAGTAACGAGATGTACGTTTTTCTTAAATACTCGTATACGGTAACTGTGTTTCTAATACGTACAATATCGACGTGATCGACGTGACAAAGTCACGATGATTTTTCTTGTGTAACTGGAAAGACAGTCACGGTGATTGAAAAATAACGACTTTGCTCATGTCTACAGGACTAGGCGAGTAGCGCGAGTAATCGCCCATCGCACAAGAACACTCGCTTATAGCCCAGCGACAAAACTATCGGAACTACAACTCGCTTGTCACTGCTCGCCAACTCGCTTCTAACTTCTAGCTCTATTCGCTACTCGCTCATCGCCGGCGGTGGGACACCTCCTTCTTCTAAACGGCTGGACCGATTTTAATGAAATTTTCTGTGTGTGTTCAAGTGGATTCGAGAATGGTTTAGATTTACAATTGGACCCGGTAGGTGGCGCTGCTATAGGGGTCCATCATGGGATACGGGTGTTCATAAGCGGACGAATGATTTGTTTGTTTTGTTGTCATGGAAACTGTAAAAGCGGTACGAAGTCCGCCGGTCAGCTAGTCTATACATCTATCTATCTATACATATAATAAAGCTAGAGGGTTGAAAATCTGTACATGGAAGATTTTTGAAAAAAAGTTGGCTGGGGATACTTAGAATCGATAACAGAACACGTTCCAACAGTTTTTAGAATTTTTGTCTGTTTAACTGTTTGTCTGTTTATTTAACCGCGCATCACGTGAAAATGGCTGAACGGACTTGGATGAAACTTTGCACATAGACAGACCATGACCCGGACTAGGATATAGGATAATTTTTATCCTTGTAACAGGTTCCTGTGTGATAGTGTAGTCTTCGCGAACGAAGACGCGGGCGACAACTAGTATCATAATAAAAATGCTATTTACATATTTACGCAGGTTACGTGCGCATAACGATTTAATTTTTTTGTTTGATTAATGAGTGGGATTGTTGACTGGTACCTAGGACCTACCGACTTATTTTTTTAAGCGATTAAAATAATAGTTAGATTTTTAAAAGTGCATAAGTAGGTATTGAAATCAAACGAACATAATAATTTAAATAATACACTTTTACACTACTCACTTGTTTTTTACATATTATTTTATCCCGATGTTTCAAACTCTTTACAGTGTTACATGTCAATGTGCTTTGTCAGAATAATTATTATTACCGGGATTATTACCATGTTATTCTAATGTTAGTGTCCATGATAGTTTAAAATGTAATAATGTGTATTATGTAATTTACAGGTAAAATAACTTCAGTTAATGTGTTACAGATTATTGTTAGATTATAATGTAGTAGGTAAGTTCTTCTTATAAGCGAACAGTTGGAGAACTGATAAACCTTCAGTCCATGAATCCGAAGTTAAAATGCGATTAACTTAAAGCTTCGGGAAAAGTGTCGTCGCGTAAATTATGCCCCGATCTGATAAAACTTTAAACCGCCAGTCAACTAATTATGTCACATAATGAGTCTATGGTTCTGTCGAACACAGAACCGTAAGTATATATTTTTTTAATGATCTATATAAATATTTCCAAATATTATCGAATAAATACAATATTTTAGGACAAAAAAAAATACAAAATCAGATTATGCAAACATTTTTATTTAGTTAACTAATTTAGTTATACTAATTCATAGTACGAAAACAAATACTACTTAATTATTAGAAAAACATTCTATTGGAATTTTCTAAAGGGGTGCAAAGAGATTTTTCTCAGTTCGGCAACACAAAAGCAACATCTCTGATTTTGCTGATGTCCATGGGCAGCGGTGACCGCTCACCATTAGACGGGCCGCCTGATGGTAAGCCTGCTCATTTGCAGACCTTTATTTTAAAAAAAATCAAAATTTTTGATAGTTTATAATCGTTTAGCCTATTAATGCACATATCGCGTCATAGGGTTACGATTGGTAAAGGTAAGTAACTATCGCAATAATTGGTTCTCGGATGGGTTCTTAAACTTTATAATGTCTCCTGTAAATCTATCTCCTGTGTAAGTTGGCCGTTTCTGTCCGTTGTCGTCAGAAGATAGCAATCAACGCGCATTATGGGCTCTGCCCGAAATAAATTAACACCCAGTGGACCAGTGTGGTGTGTCGTAGGCCATTTTAAGCTTATCGTGAGGTTATCCTCATACTTACAAAAATATTAAGTCAGGTGATGCTTTAAAGGCTATCCAAGTCATACAACAAACTCTCTTCAAAAAACTCGTACAAACAGGCTGCTCAAATTCAAAAGCATCACAAAAATCTTATGCCGAATTACTTCTAATTCAATAACCGTATGCAACAAACACAAAAAAAACTTATAAGTAACAAAATACGCATTAACACTTTTTAAAATTGCAATAAATTGTATCAAAAGTCTCCTCTCGGCGGCGCGGATAGTTGCAACTCGTTCGGGGGCTATTATCTTATCGCTCGCGACGAATCAGTGAGCACGCGAGTTACGGCCGCTCGCTGCTTGCGCGAACGTTTCCAATTCGAAACCCAAAAACTGTCCTCTTAAGGGCAGTGGTGACTTTCCTTAATGGTGTTACAATGTGTATTTTTGAACATCGAAGAATGAATAAAAACTCCTTTATGGATCATGCAGTGCATAATTAAGTACATCAGTACATGAAATGTCGGGCATTTACTCATGTGGCGGGAGATTGCTGTAGATGTCCCACCCTATTTTGTCTGTAATTACCATTATCACAAACTATGCACGCTTTTGCAACGTCAAGACCTAAAGGACCTCTTAAGGGCAAAGCTGACTTTCGTTATGGTATTTGAATCAGTATTTTATGTAGTTTTATGTACCTGGGGTTTTGTTTATACCTTACTGGGTGCCTAGTGCGAGTTTTGTTTACTATTGAATTAAAAAAAATCCATCCAAATTCTCGTTTTCGTAAACGTGATCGAATGAAACTCGCAGTAGGCACCCTGAACCGGAAACGAGCATACGGCCCGTCTGATGGAAAACCGTCACCACAGACCTTGGTGTCACAAACTCACAACCAATGGGTAAACGTGCGCGTCCACGGACTTTAGCTTCAGTTCTAATTCAATTATTATGCTTCTTCTATCAGGGTCTTTGGGCTCTGTCAGACTATCAGCGCTCCCACCTGCACTCGGCCCATCTTCGAGTGTCATGCGATATTATGCTTAGACAGGGTCTTTGTTAGCCTATTTAAATATTTTTATTTTATTTTTGTTTTTTTTCTTATTATTCTTTGTGCTGTGTTTTATTTTTTTATTATCGTGAATCGTGTGCGTGTGTAAGTGACAATTAATGTTGTTCTTTCTTCTCTTCTTTCTATTAACCTACCGTGACTTTGTCTGCGTAAGCACTATCTCGCAGGAGAGGTTTAAGTGTCCAACTTTGTTATTCTTAAAAATATGTGCTTTATGCCTCAAATTAGTCGGCAACACAAAACTACATTTCTGATGTTGCTGATATTTAATAAAAAATACAAAACTAAAAGAATCATATATTTGCAGGTTATCTTTATTTAAAATGGTTTGAGACGAAAGAAAACATCGTGTCTAAAGGAAAGGAGAGCCTTAACAAATCCTCACCTGCTAATGGCTTATGGAGTGGCGCTCGAGCCGATATTTGAATCGCCATGATTCGTGCGAGTAGTGTGTGTCGACGCGTTAATGCAAGATAGCCCCTAATGTCTCCCAATGCTTTTTTCTCAATCAAATGGAATGGAAAACGTGCTTTATGATATGTCTGTTACCTTTATGGGTATTTTGGAAAGTTACCGGAGCGTGGGACTTTTAGATAAAGAACGGAAGAAGTTATTTACACGTGCATTCTTTATTTTTTACATAACGTCGCTTAAGTTCTAACACCGCGGAAATCAAAAATTACAACTTTTTAGGAGAGCAAAAATATCGTGCCTTTTTCTATATCGCGATCATAATAATTATGTTTTTGTTTTCAAAATAAAACGCTTCCATTGGTTAAAATCCCTGTTTCTGATTTGGTTTAGAGGTGCGGCTTTCTATTCTCTATCGAATGACATGCAAAAATCGAAATGACAAATTTTGGACTTACGCGGTGGTAGAACTTAGGCGACGACAAGTTTATTTTATATTTATTCTATACTATTCTATTATTTATATCGTTTATTCTTTATTTTCTGAGTGGTAGAGCCACGCTGCGTTGCAGCACGAAATGGGCCAGCTCACCCGGCGTAATACCACTCTCTCACAGAATATCGGCGTGAAACAATGGCACTCGTTGCTGTTGTGTTTCGTCTGGTGAGTACAAGTACCGAAAGCCCATCTCATACCCCTCCCCCCTCTCAATTCCTACTTCCTCCTCAAGATCCAACTCCTTCCTCAAAGCCGGCAACGCATCTGCGATTACTTTGGTTTTGCGGGTGTCCATGAGAGACAGCGATTACTTCCCATCAGGTGACCCGCCTGCTCGTTTGCCTCCTTTCAATATTAAAAAAAAATATTATAAGAAAAATTACTTAATATCCAATAGAGGTCGCAGGTCTAGTTGCTAACTAAGTTAGCCCACATAGGCGGTTGAAAAGCAGGTACTACATTAAAATCGAAATAAAATAACCATTTTGTTGCATTACTTAAAAAGACGTAGGTTACCCTTTTAAAAACAATTTAATAGATCAAAAATGTTTAAAGAGACATCTGTTGCTTTACAAATTAATATGTGGCCTATGTGCCTCCACATTATTAATTAATAATATCTTTAATAATAGTCACAAACAAGGAACAATATCACCTACATGTCTACTGTGTTCTTTTGATAATAGTGCCTTTATTTACTCTTAGTCAGCATATCCTTTCCTCCATGACTATATGTTTGTCTCAACCCTAAATTAGTTACCGTACAACATTCCGTACAGGAGTTGTAGTCTGGTACAATAACGGCGTCCGTTTAATATTTATGAGGTCGCAAAACGCATCAGCCCGCGGTTTGTTTAATAGCGTTGTTTTTAAACGACAATTTGGCGGGAGTGAAACCCTTTAGGCTACGAGGGAGGGTAGGGTTGGCAACTTACTGCTATTGGACAATAAAGAAAGTGAAAAAACAAATTTTACTACTTACTTACTTCGCTGGCACAACGACGATGTCGAGTACCATTTCCAAAAGACAAATTTTGTTTTCGGACCATGTAGTAAGTTTTTTCAATTGTTCCATGTTTGAACAAACTATAGTCTGATGCTTCAAAGAGTAATCAAATCAGCGATGGCAAGACATTTTTCAGACTTTTCATTCAAGCCCGTGCTTCTGTTTTTATGCAAGTTAAACCACCCATTGCCAGCGTAGCGAATGGATGACCAATACAAATCCGAGCGTCCGTACGCTTGAGATTTTTGTTCTGGTCACCCTTTCGCTACGCCGGTATTGTCAAGTATAACTTATGCAAGCAATCATGCGATTGCGACCCTTAGCTACTGATACCATAGAGCTCCTCTCTCATTCTAGCCAATGACTGCAGTGCTGTTTCAAGATGATAATGTATTTTTTTTATTCTCAGTTTAAAAATAAGTGCTTTTAAATAATCCAAAAATGTTTTACCACCCATGTACTACCCATTCAGGACGTCTATTTTTTAGCTGAAGAAAAATAGGCGCAAGAAAGTGCACCGATTTAATAGAAGTAACGGCATTTAAAAAAAAATATAGCGTTACCAAATCATACAACCTCATACTACAATTAATTTGATATGTTCACATATTAAAATAAGATTCAATATTTTTTCCGAAGTAGTGGCAACCCTGCCCTACTACACGGCGCTAAACAGTAGCGTATCCGCGCAAACCGAGTTACAGCGTCATCTTCGGAAACAATCTTCGCTAACTGATTTACAATGGGGCCGCGGGACTACGGAGCCTTCGAGCTGCTGCGGGGAAAAGGATAGCAGATACCTACTCTTCACTCATTTCTTTTGATTCTCAATGATGGACCATAACGCTAGCGTGAATTTGACTTTAAATAAAGTGGGTACCTATCCAACTATTAAAACCTGCAGAAAAAGAATACAAAGAATAGTAGAAGAGTAGAAAATTATTCAAAAGACAAGATCTTCAATACCCATCTTCAATGACATGTCAATCTCAAAAACTATTTGAATAGGGCTCCTTTGGAAAACAGAGTAAGAGTAGATAGTGTTGATTAATTTCGGCGAGTTGGATTGAGCCACGATAGCATATGCTTTGTGCACCTGACCCGACATGTCATGGGGTGCGGGTTCGAATTCCGCTCGTAGAATTTTTCAACACTTTGTATTTTTTCATCCATAAAGGTGTCATAAATATAGCTTTCTTTAAAATCAGCCCTTTTGTAATTTAAGCCCGCTAGAGTGTACCCAGCTTAACCCCACAAACAGTTGTCGAAGCTAAACTCGATCAGGTATTTGCATATTTCAATCTCGAGCTGCCGCCGGCGCCCGGCGACTGTGGGATGTTTAATATTAAGATTGGCAACACTTCTAAACCGAATTGTGACGAAATATTGTTAAAATGACCCGTGACGGTATGCAATGTGCGACTTTCAGTAGGGCCTGGCTCGCTAACTCTTATTTTATGTGTTCGTTCCTTTTTTAAACATTTTTGTTGAAAAAACAAGTGATACTAGTCACTGTCGATTTTATTAAAAATTTAACACAGGTACCTAGACCTATACCTTCGTATGTAATATGGAGTTTATGTTGTTTAGTTTTATACCTATAACATAGCTATTTTTTTATTATCTTATCTAAACAATTTGCCTACTATTTCATCATCATCATCAGCTCATTTTTATGTCCCCACTGCTAGGCACGAGCCTTCCCTGTGGATGGATAGGGAGAACGGGCCATAAACCACCACGCGGGCCCAGTGCGGATTGGTGGTTGCTAACGACTGCTAATGCAGCCGGGACCAACGGCTTTACGTGCCTTCCGAAGCACGGAGGAGCTCAAGATGATACATTTTTGGTCACCCATCCGATGACCGGCCTTTGCGAAAGTTGCTTAACCTCAGCACTCGCTATATTACTTTGTTACATGTTTAATTACTATTTAATTGTGTTCAATAGAGATAAGAATTTAATATGCAGTGAAGGGCACTTCCTTAGACTTTATCGTCACTGATACGACCAGCAGACCTAACGTACGAGCGCTTTTAGTTGTAACTAAATGGTCTACCTGAACACTGTCCCACTGCTGGGCAAAGGCCTTCATAATTGAAATCAAGACATCGTTACAATTGACGAGTATTCGCTTTGTCTCCACGCTTGCCGAATACGAGTTAGTCTGAAACATGCTTTTCCCGACCTGGGAATTGAACCCAAGACCTCCGGTTACCGAGCCGAGCCACTCGGTCACCGATTTGTTTTATGGAAAGTCCTTCTCATTGACAGTCAAATGTTTTCAGTACAATAACTGCCGCGCCGCCAGAGGTCCGCAACCCCGTCAGCCATTAGGAAGGGTGGCCAATTAACCAGCTTCCCGCGTGTTAGCCGCATTTTATTGATGTCACATTTGCATGAGAATGCACGCCGGATTTAAGGGCATTCGGCGTTGCAAAATTTAACTGACGTACATAAAAATTTGTTGAGCTTTCGCTACGTTTAACTTTTAAATATTGACATGTAATAAGTACTTATTATTTATAAAGTTTTTTAAGGTGCTTATAATTGAAAGGAGCTCGATGGCACAGCGGTTAACGTGCCCGGTCTGCGATTTCGCAAAAGCCGGTCATCGGATGGGTGACCAAAAATGTGTCATCTAGACTAGAGCACCTACATGCTTCAGAAGGCACGTAAAGCCGTTGGTCCCGGCTGCATTGGCAGTCGTTAAGGACCACCAATCCGCACTGGGTCCGTGTGGTAGTATAAGGCTTGTTCTCCCTATCCCTCCACATGGAAGGCTCTTGCCCCAGCAGTGAGGATATAAAATGAACTGGTGCTGAATGATAAGTTTTGTACTATTATACAGATAACGTCTCGTTGGCCAAGTGTTAAACCTCGGCTCGATATCCAGAGGTTCAGGTTTCAAGTTTTATTTGTTGGAGAAATATTTTAATTTTTGGATGCATAGCCCGCCCTGGCTTGTATATGTGATTACCTTGTGGTATGACAGCGCAGGACCGATCGTTGTGGCGATCCTTGGCGGAGGCCTATGCTCAGCAGTGGGCGTCATATGGCTGATGATGATGATGATGATGAATAAAAAGTTACTCAATTTTGTCTTAACTTAACAGAACCTATAACATTACACTGTTAAAGTATCGTACCTATAGCTACAGGTATTTTACTCATCTTTGTAGCAACGGCAGGTCCCACCGAACAACATATACTTTATTTTATTATCACCCTTAAATAAATTCACACAACAATAATGGTCGTATCCCGGATCGTGCGTTGCGCAATCATCATTTATCCTTAATACTGTAGCACAAAGTCATAGTAGGGGCAACTAAAAACATATTTACGCAGTGACTAGCGCTGGCTAAACGTCTTTTCCATCTCACCGGCCACAAACGAATCATATTTCGTTATGTAATGAAATGCGCTCCGCTCGTAATATTTGTACGCACTGGGTGACAAGGCAACCGCAGTTGTTGTGGTCAAAACGGAAATAGTTTTCAGTTTTCTGACCCTTTCTGACCTTTGTAAACATTCATGTAAGATTATTTCGAAGTCTCGTGCATCAAAATGACACTAAGTTTTTATGGAGCAACGTTTTGCTACTTGATAACATTAAGTACCTAACTAACTTCAAGTTATTTCTTGTAATCGTACGGAACGTTAAGATATGATTCTTATGGCAGTCGCAGAAAATTCCACCCGATAGTAACTTTAGACGAGACGTAAGATGCAGAACTAGTAAATATTTACTTTCCAAATCTATTTTGAGAATGAGACACTGCAGACAACAAGCGACACTAACAAATGTATTTGAAACTTAAATGAAATGCAATGTCACCATACTTTTTCATACAAGCCAGTTGGGTCGCCCTTGCTGAGTTTCTTGCTAGTTCTTCTCAGTACAAGGTCTCCAGCCCTGTGTAGACTTACAAACCGATGGCATATTGACATTCATAAGACCTACCTGTAGACTAAACTGAATAAATGATTTTGAGTTTTAAATTTTATGGTCAGGGTCAAATCAGGGATTTGAACTATTTTGGGCAAGAGACCCTTTTTCTAAAATCAGTTAATTTCACACCTTAGACCCCCCTAGCCAAAATACTTTTAAAATTATATCTCTAGTTTTCTTATTGATACAAAATACTTACCAAATTAAAAACATTGCGGTTGGTTAAGTAAACTTATAGTTATACTTCCTACTAAAATATTAGTCATTCTTATAACAAGTTGGTATACGTAACACATCTTATACATTATCTTGAACGTTTCAACTAAGAACTTGTGTTAATTAATAGGGGTCGATTTTTAGACCCCAAAATCAGTTTTCGTTTATGTCGACTTGGAAACCGATTTTGACCGATCCCTGGTCTAAATCGTAGGTAAAGAATCGCGCAGTCCTCCCACCCAGTGCGTGAATCCGCCGCGCCGCCATTAGCGGATAACGCTCGAACCGCATCAATCACGGAGCAGCCAATTCATTACAGCACTCCGCAGATTGCGCGACGTGCTAACTGCCCGAATTACGGACAAACGTACAGATAGTGCGAATGGCTTTTTGTGTGATTTACAAACTCACGCGACTATACAACTCGCCGTTTTTAAACTGTCTGCTTCGTGGTGCTGATGGAATGACGCAATTTTAATGTGCTTGCTAATGTGTGCCATCGACAAAAGTTAAGTAGATACGTCTATAGGACTGAAGCTCACTTCACCCGAAGTTCATATCTTCTAAGAAACTGTTTTTCGTATCTCTGTCAAAACTCAATATTGCTACTAACATTATTAGTATTATCAGTCATTATACTTTCCCATTGCAAGGCAAAAGCCTCTCCTCCCTCCCTCCACTTATCTCTTTCCTAAGCTAGCCCGGGTCAATTCTTAAAGAAAAGTCTAGCTGAACCCGCCATCTTCGTCTAGGCTTTCCATGTTGTCGTTGTCCGTTTGTTAGGACCAAACTAACATTACTTAACCCTAAGCCCTGTAACTATAGCTACAATATGCGTCATCCTTGCGATATCAAAGTTTACAGCCAATTTTATTTTTAATAAAAAAATGTTTCTAACTTTGAATGAACAGTCCAACATGAAATTCAGACGCATGCCAAAAATTAAATCACCCGCTCACATGGAAAAAGAATGTTGGAAAAATGTTAAAAACGTTGAATTCCTCCGCTAATACAATTAAATTGGACGCAGGAACGCAGTGGCGCTGTCAGCCCGCAAGATGTGGCTACGAGCTACGAAAACAGCTACGCTGCATCAGTAGCTGAGGAACCATATGTGAGATATTTTAGATACAATACAAATATTATTTTGATGAATTTTGACTGCATGTTATGTATGATGTTGCATAAATTGAATTTTTACCTTGTTCCGGTCTTTTCAGTTGATTTTCTATTTAGTTACTTATTATTTTTTACGCAGGCGGATTTATGTTTATTTTTTTAATTTTGATTTTATTAAGTACTTATGTCTTTTTAGTTAGACAAATTTCATGATATACCTTTTTGAAATCCTTGTATTGAGCCTTCTAATTTTATATTTTGTAGCTTTTAGTCTTCCTAATCCTTACCCTGCAAAAGTTACCCAGCAAAAGACATTTTTTCAGTTAGTTAAATGACTTTTCTGCACCTGATGCCAAAGACTAGATGCGAAGACAGCTAATGAAGCAGGATTGTGCCGCTCAAGCCGACATACGACACAGTGGTGTGCCGAGGGCTTGAGATTAGGGCAAGCCCCGAAGCTCCAAATCTTGCAAAAATACGACTGTGACGTGATCAAATTTTGCTGTATCACATAAATATATCTACGGGTTTTTATAACTAATCTACTTATAATTAAACCTGATAACTATAACAATCGTTCAAACGAAGTGAAATTATTTAAATCGTCATAATCAGAGATTATTCTAATCTAAGCATTCTTGTCGTTTGAAAAAAGTATGCAACACCAACAACATATAATCTCTTTAAATGCGAACCAACAATTCAACGAGTTTTGAACACAGATCTATTAAAATACCTTTTACTAGTTTGCGAAATACATAAATCTGGAATTAAAACCAAACTCTTTACCTTTCCCTCTCCGATCAACACTTGTAAACATTAAAGTCCTTCACAAGGAACAATATTAAGCGTAGAATTGCACCTTAACTCATTTTGTATCACCACAACTACACGAATTTTTGAAAAACACCTGTCAAACTCAAACTATCAAACTCAAACGTACCTAAACAAAAGTGAAGTTAACGACAATAAAGCCAAATTGGCTACGTGAGAGTGATGCCAGTTGGAAAAATTAAAATACTATCGCAATACTTCAAAAACGCAACCTTTGAAGAAAAAAAGCGGAATACTAATACTATTATATAAAATAAGTAAGTAGTTTCTCATATATAATGTGATATACCACTTAATTACTACTGGCCTACCTGCCATTGGTTTTAAGATTTAAGAAAAGGAAATTAAAGAAAAATTCTTGTAATTTTTATGTCTGGTATCTCTGTTGTTTCCAACTGTTGCCAACTTCATTGGCAGGCTTTGCTCAGATTTTAAATGTTTCAAAGAATCTATAGACACGTAAGTACTTACATCAGTGTCATGTTTATTGATAGTACTTTTGTTGATGTTAGGTGAGACGGATGTATAGAGCTCGCGAAGCCCGCTTGCAAGCTGAGCGGTGCGAGTGAGATGTAATGACTCATACTGTTTCTACCTCTAAGTTTAGCTTATTCGATTATTTTTATTTAAAATTGAAAACTTGAACTTTGACAAGGAAAATTAACATTCTTAAAAAATATGACGTGATTATTATTAACTGCGATTTACATTTGTGGAATTGAGGTTTTGCTAGGACAAGCCGGGCTTTTCGGCTTATATAAAGGTATCGCCACTGATCCAACATATACCTCCCTATGTAGATCAAGACGCAAGTATATAAATTGTTATTGTAGTTTTCTATCAGTACCACATCTGTTCCGCAACCTTTTCTCGAGCCGTGTCACAACCATTTGCTTTATTAGTTGTCACAGGCGAGCTGTCACATATGCCGAAGGATCGCCTCCGACCGAGCGCAATATGAGAGTGGCGATGCCGGCTTGTTTGTATTAGGTCGATGTGCTGAACTATCATAAATGTAAGTACTTGATATAGTCTTGATAGTATATTGATTGGTAAAAACTCCAAATATTTGTATATAAAGTTTTTTACTAAAATCAAAAGTCGTAGGTTGTGCTGTAATACGCCACTTAACCACCTATATATATGTAGCAGTCTTAGAGAAAGATCCAGGTTAGTTACCAACGTCAGCGGCGCATCGGTATATATTCTGGTAGACTTGTTTTAAGTCTTCCCGGCTACCATCATCATCTTTCACCAAGTCTGACGTCATTACAACAATGTGAACAGCAATGCTGTGTTTCGTCAGATGGAGGAAATATAAACAGTTCGTTAGTGACTGACGATTCCAGTTGAAATGAGATTCCACCATTGGTCTTATCGGCACTGACACGCTATTACCCAATGCTGGTTGGTAGCTTATAGCGACTGCTACTTACGATAGCAACCGGGACCAACATTTTATATGTCTAGTTGTGCTTACCAAAGCACGGAGTATCTCGACATATTTTTTAAGGTCCCCTACCCTTAGAAGTAGAAACTGTATTTTATATATTTATTTTGGGCATCAAATATACTGATTACCTTACTGACTAAAATACGGACAAATTATTTAAAAAATTACCTACGTTTTGTTGTGATATGGGCATTCGGATAATCACATCACACTAATATTATAAATGCAAAAGTTTGTGTGTATGTGTGTATATTTGTTGCTTCTTCACAATGCAACGGATGGATGGATTTAGATAAAATTCAGCATACAGATAGTTTATAAGCTGGATTAACACATAGAATACTTTTTATCCCGATATTCCAACGGGAACGGGAACCACGCGAGTGAAACTGCGGGCGGCCGCTAGTAAATAAAATAAAGGTCTATGTCTAAGAATAAATTTAATTATTTTAGTAAGTATCTAGTACTTCTAAAGCAAATAAATCTTTTCAAGAAAAAAATATTCCTAAGCATGCAAATTGTTATGGTGAGAAATTCAACATTGCTCACGTCCCTCGCAAGAATATAAAAGTGAACAATATTTTGCGCCATAACACTAATCTCATATTCAGGCATTTAATCACCAAAGTGCCTTATTGTATTGCAGCCCTCTGCCACGATACAATATAGCAGTAAATTTCAATCAAAATGAAGCTAACGGCCGGACGGGGAGGCGGCCTTATTCTGGTGTAGTGCGGCGACGACAAGGTGACATCGTTTGTTTGTTTGTTTGGTTGTGATTATCGGATTCTAACTTTTCCTAAAAGCGGAACTAAAGATCAAATTAGCTAACATATTTTATGCAAGCGATCGCCCGTGCTTAGTCTGCGTGGTAGCGAGGATATTCCTTAAAATACTTTTTTAACGAATGTCTCCGCCTTACTACTAACCTACCAGGCAAACTACAAGTTTGTATACTTTAATTATTAAGCTGACCCGAGCGTGCTATGTAGATGGTATTGACCACGTCACGTAGCATACGTGCAAAACATACGTCCCGATAACGGTTAGGTATCTCTGTCCTGGGTATGTAGAAAAAAAACAGGAGTCATAAAAAGAGCGGCCTTATTACTAAAAGCGGTAAAACTTCCAGGCAACTTAGGGCAGTATGTATCTAGATAAGATTTGAGTACTTTATAAGATAATCAATTACAAGTGAAGGAATGGTTTCCACAGTGAGCACTGGTCTATTCTTCTCCTAAGATCATATAACTTCAAGCGTCTAAATTTATTCCCCCTCTTATCTCTTGCCTTTGTCATGAAAATTTTAGCGAACTTGGTTCAACGGGTTGAGCTGTGCAACGTAAAATTAGTTAATTATGTTATTATTTATTATTATCAAAGGTTCTTCTTCTTTCTAATCGTTCCCTCACTGCTGAGGATTGTGACTCCACTTCATCCGGTCAACCAGCTGTCTCCATCGGTTGCACTCAGTCGCTTGATGGAGTGCGGCGCTGAAGGGCATCTCCAGATTTCCGGAGATCTGGTTTGACCAACGCTTGGGGCTCCGGCCACTAGGTCTTTTGCCTTCTATTTTTCCCGTCACCATCAGACGCTCAAGGTTATCTGCACCTCTTCGTGCAACATGACCAAAGGTTAAAGGTTCTAAATCTAAACTATTACTTACTACTACGAAGGAGAGATGGTTAACGAACGCAGCATATTTCACGAATAAAGCTACGGAATAAGGCCGTGGACGGGCGACGACAACCGAGTGAAATATGCGGCCGGCGCCAAGCAGAGAGTACACGACAGGACACTTTAAAATATTAGCCCGCCTCCGCCTGCTATGTTTAAATACATTATCATAGTTATCACGGGAAATATTATTTAGTACTGTTACGGATTGGTGACCGATGCCTATGTTGAACGAGTTGATGTTTCACACCGAGATTATTCAAACTTCTTTGGGTGGACTAAAGCATTCCTCTTTTCTTAATTATTAAGTATATTAAATTAGTTCTTTTTTCTGCAAAATGTTATTAAAAATAAATTAAATAATATAAAAAAATATTTTTATCGCAGCAAAATACTTTTTGAATATAAATTAATATGACATCGTTAATTTTAGAGTTGATACTAAAAAGTGCTAATTGCGAGCTTTATTTGCTATTCGAATTCATATAACGTAAACGAAAACTTGTATGGCATTGAAACAGAAGCAGGCACTCCTTTTTTAACTTTTTCAGCGCAAAATTTTAACTGTTCTTGTTTTTCCCCACACCCGGACAATTTTGCTAATGTTTGAATGGCAAATAAATATCACACTAGGTTTAAAGAATATTGAAGAAAGAAATTACAGTTTTACTTACTTATACTTACATATATTACATTCTACAACTTATGCTAAAAGTGAGCAGTAGTGAGCTGTTTTACTTAAAGAGTATAATATTTAGATACTAGGCAAGATAAACCTACCAGTGGGGCTGATGATGATTCTAAGTTTATAATGTTATCGGCATCATAGCCTCAATGGACTATCGAGATAAAACATCTAACATTTTGAAAAAAGTAAAATCGTAATTTTCAAGTGTAATTGTAATCTTTTAACAAAAAAAAAACGTAAAATTGTGTAAACCCATAATCATCTCCGAATATAATCTCATCAGCATAGTTGATGTAGCTAAACGGAGGTTTCATCCCATCACTTGGCTTAAAAAATACTACGCAAACAACATCTTAAAAGAACTCCTATCCTCATAACTCGAGGAAAACAATAAAAATAGGTTGCGAACTTCTGTTAGTGGCGACACATACATCTGAGATACTTCGGAACTGAGCTGTGCAATAACTTTAAGAGTTTTGCCATAAACGGGAACGGAGAGGCGACAATGTGGTTCGCACATCGCAATGAAGGAGTGGGGTGCTGGATCGGAAGGAGCAAATGTTTACTTTTTACTGGTTTTTTATTGTAAGCAGTAAGTTGGCCTTTATTTACATGATATTAAGTGAAGAAAAGGCTGAAGGTAGAATCGTAATACACCAGGAATCCTCAACTACTGAGGCACTGTCTTTCTTATCTCTAGATGCCGGTACACGACCATGCTAAACACATGGATGTTATTGCGACATATTTAAATTAGATAGATAGTATTATACTTCTTAACATGAGTTGTTGTATATTATTGACTGTGCCTTTCACACGTAATAAGTAATCAGGAGTATACGGGAATTATTCCACGCTTGATTCTACAGTGGTAACTAGCCAGGCGGATAAACTCAAATAATGTCTCCACTGCTGGGCACGAGCCTTCCCTATGGATGGAAAGGGAGAACGGGCCATAAACCACCACGCGGGCTCAGTGCGGATTGGTGGTTGCTAACGACTTCTAATGCAGCCGGGACCAACGGCTTTACGTGCCTTCCGAAGCACAGAGGAGCTCGAGATAATACATTTTTGGTCACCGGTTTTTGCGAAAGTCGCTTAACGTCAGCAATCGCAGACCGGGCGTGTTAACCACTGCGCCATCGAGACACAAGCCCTACCACCTATCAAATCGAAAACACAAACATGTTCTCCGCTGGGAATTGAAGCCGGGACCTTAGGGTCTGGGACCGGTGCTTTGAATCACTACACCACAAAAGCAGTTGTCTTCTCTGTCACTGTCCCGTGGTTATTGGTATACCTCGACCCGTCTATACTTCTGAAATTAATTTCGCGCAATGTACTTAAAAATGGGTACGAAGTTTTCGCTTTACGTATTAATATAATATATATATATATATACAGACGAATAGAGAACTTCTTTGTTAAAGCCTAATGACACCAATCTAAGGTGCTTTTTTTATTTTTTTATTTTAGACCTACACCACAGTCTCACTATCATGGTGCCTAATGCTTGTTTTGTTTACTATCAGTATTCATTCGATTACGAAAACGAAAACGAAAATTAGTATGGCATTGGAGCAGCGCCTCCTGGCGACATACGAGAAGAGTTAACATTTTGCCATACAAATTCTCGTTTTCGTTAACGTGATCGAATAGCCAATGAAACTCGCACTTGGAACCCAGAACCTCAGCAATATGCGCACTCAACCCGACGCAGACTCTTGTCCATAAGGTCGACCTTCCTAACGTATGCGCATAAAGTATTCGCCTTTTCGTTTAAGTGATAATGTAATGAAAACAAATAAGCGACAATGGAAAATTGCCTATTCATTCAAGGGAGATACACATTGAAATGTCTGAATGTGTACATCAAAGTGATTTTAGTAGGTACTTTGTCTTTAACTTTTATCATTTTAAATGTAGCATGAAGAGGGGTAATCAAAATAATAGATGTATAAATATAATTTCGCAAATTTAAATGTTATCCGTTGATTGGATTTCTTGATGATAAATTCTTTATACTTTATCAAATCGTATGAATGTTTTATTCTTGAAGAACGTTATGTTTCTGGATGGGATTTTATAGTATTTTTGTTAACAAGACTTCGAGAAGACATTTTGTTAAGAACACTCAATATGCCCAGGCAGTGGCTCCCATCACCCAATATGGATATTTCATATTTTATTTCGGACCTTTTTATATTTTTTTATCACTAGTGAGAAATTGTTACATGGCTGTAAAGAGTTTCTAGACGTGTTAATATCAGCTTCTCCTTTGCATTAAGTAAGCTTGAACTAAAGTTTAGATTTATTGCAAAAGTAAAATACGTTTGCTACGACTAGCATTGGAGACTAGAGAGAATTTAGTATTTTGATGTTGTTTTCTTTTGTGTTAACTAGGAATGTGAGTGAGCAGTGTGTTAAATCGTATTATCTTGCATGTTACAATTATTTATCGAGTCTCTATATTTATTATTTAGCCAATAAACGTTAATGTAAAACTATACTATTGAGATTGTAGCAATTTTTGTTGAAAACCAACCACAATTTGGAGGAAAAAAATAGAGTTACTCTAACATAATTGGAAGTGCACCTGACCCGGGGTATCAGAGGGAGCTGGTTCAATCCCGCTCGTAGATTTTTTTTCAAAACTTTCCCACACACTTATTTTGCCACTTCCAGCAGTTGTTGATCCACGTAAGCTGCCATGTTCCCCCGAGGCCCCAGGCGCTGAGGTAATAGGTAGGCGGGGCCGGGCGTAAAGCTATACTACGGACATCTCATTTGTAGCGCCTCCAATATTACAACAGCATATTTCGGTTTTTGCGCGATACTCCATCTTTGAGAGTATTAGCCCCGTTTTCGCAAAGCATGTTTGAAAGATAGGTGATACAAAATTTAAAAAATATATATATTTTGATCAACGTCGGTAGAATTCTCTGAGTTAGATCAATGGAGCATTACTTTGCAAAGAACCATTATTGTTATTGAGTTTATCTTTTGACGCAAAACACTAACTTAAAAAAACTTACAAAATTACAAAAATATAGTCAAACTTATGTTTTTCGAGAATTTGTGGTTGACCACCAATGGCGTTTCTTATTGTACTGAATACAAATAAGTTTGCCATAAATAATTATTTTTATTTATATATTTATTTAGAAGTACTTATAAGCAATCACGCAGTAAGATATATCACTCTGTTCTGACAATGAAAAATGCACCACTATCCACATATGGTTTTAAACAGATTTTAAAGCAAGCTAAATAAAAATAAATCCTAGAATAAAGTCAGTTCGTAATTTATTTATTAGCAAATAAATATAACCTCATCTTCAAAATATTATTAGTCTAGACAGGTCAAACAGATAACACATTTCTAAGATATACATGGAAGTCCTCAAAATCTGATACGAATGCCAGTTATATGTGAGGTACGCAAACAGGCACAATAAATAATGATAAACATTAAAATTAAAGATCCCTTTGTTATATTAAGTTAATAATATCAATCATCATCATCATCATCATCATCAGCTCATTATATGTCTCCACTGCTGGGGCACGAGCCATCCTTATGGATGAATAGGGAGAACGGGCCATAAACCACCACGCGGGCCCAGTGCGGATTGGTGGTTGTTAACGACTGCTAATGCAGCCGGGACCAACGGCTTTACGTGCCTTCCGAAGCACGGAGGAGCTCGAGATTATAAATTTTGGTCACCCATCCGATGACCGGCCTTTGGGGAGGTTGCTTAACCTCAGCATTCGCAGAGTGGGCGCGTTAACCACTGCGCCATCGAGCTCCTCTACTGTAAAACTTATCTATAAAAGAGTCTTGACGAAATTCACATTGAAATTTGGTTATTTTTTATTCCTTTTTCTGTTGTAATAAGAAGTTTCAACTAAATCTGAACGAAATGACCGGCTGTCCATATTTCCCAGCGTGTCCAATCCAATTTCTACACAATGCTACCCTCTTTAGAATATTGAGTTTCGGACGAGGCAAATTGGCTACCTCACGATAAATCTGCAGCCTTTCAAACTGTTGTGTTTATTCGGTTTTAGAATGTTCTCGATACTTTAAGTACTTTACTTTTAACTTTATGTTTTCAAAAACACAAATGTTAGATAATTTCCACGAGCAGGATTTGAACCTGCACCTTTGTGACATTCTGGGTCAGGTGCTCTTCCAATTGAGCTATCGTGGTTCTAACCAGCCCGCCGAAATTATTCAACACTTTTTACTTTGAAAGCCAAAGGCGCCCATTCAATGTCAACAACTACTGTCATCATAATATTTTTACAAATATTAAAGATCAGTTAAGAAGTAAGCAAGCTATTTTTATAAAATGTTCAAATAATTTAAGTTTTCATTCAACTGTTCATTAATGTATTAAGAAAAGTTTGTCGATAAAATTACTTACATAAAACTTTTTTTTATATTTATTTTTGCATCAATTATGCTAGTATTAAAAATACATAACATGGTTGAATTTACTATCATTCTATATAACTATCAAAGCTACCTACCGAACATTTCCTCTTCCTACTTACAATGAAAACTCCTTGAATGGTCCCAACGAAATACTGCTGAAAGTTAAGACTGAAACTAAGTAGGTATTCCGGCAACGCCACCCAAGCTTGGGCATTATCTCTGTAATATGCATAACAATATTACACACGGTTAGTGTCACCATATAAACTGATTTCCGCGGATTTTAAGGCGCCATTTACATAAACTCGTTTTTTTTTGTAACTGATTCTATCAATTTGTGTACGGTCCGATTGATGGAAAGCGGCCACTGATATTGATATGGGCGTGTGAAAGACTGAGGCTATTACCCACGCCTTGCCGACCCTGAAACTTTAATTTCTATTCGTCAATGCCTTGTAATTTAACTGGATTTAGAACCTGTTAAACAGGGACACAGCAATTCTTAAAGATGCTTTTTTTTATCCCTTATAAGACAGCTCTTGACCTCGATCTCGCCTGATGGTGAGCGTAGATGAGGTCTACGATGGAGCGAGCTGCCCCAGAAGATGCCTATTAACTCTCGCCTTGAAGGAATTCAGGTTATATGTTTTTGGGAACACAGACGATGGCAGAGAATTCCACTCCTTGGCAGTGCGCTGTAAAAATGATGACATGAAGCGCTTAGTGCGACATAGTGGAATTTCTACAAGGTGGGGATGATATCCTGCAGTACGCCCGGAGGTTCGGTGGTAAAAGGGCGATGGTGGTATGCTGTTTTGCCATCTAAACTGGTTCAATGCGGTAACTTTAATAAATAGCTACTTCAACCTGCTGTTATACGTAGATGGTGTATACAGCGTTACCAAACTTGGATGTCGGAAATATCAAGAATACTTTAACCCAAGTAGCCCTATCTTATACTTTTTTACGGATATGCATAACTTTATGCGGATCGTATACCATACATTACTAGATTACAAAAGCAAAAGAGCAGCAGTGCAGAGTAAAAGATAACTACACGAATATCCTGTAAGGACTTAGTCTAACTAAAAAAAGGGTTAAAAATAGGATTCCAACATCTGTCCTGGTTTTTCAATTTTCTTAGGTCACCCTACACACTAGCTCCATGCGCGCTTCCTTCGGACAGACAAACAAACAGTTGTTCTAGTCAGGAAGAGGGTTCCGCGCTCACTCTCTTATGTTCAAACGACTGGATGCACACGGAGCTAAAAGTTTAAGGAGTTTGGAGGTGACACTTTTGCGCATTGATAACTTTACTCCCTAATATGATTCTCCTCCCTAAAATATTTTCTTTCATTGCTGGTTTTACCACAACGATTGTTAGAGCGGACAATAGTCCATCCTATGATTTGGTATAAATAAAATAAAACTTGCGGATCGGCAAAGTGAGGATGGCGCAATGTTTTATTTTTGTTATACTTATTAAACACAATGCACAATCAACCTCATCGATAAAGAGACAGATTTATTCATGTGTTCATTGAGCGAATTCACAAAATTAGCTAGTTGGACAATTTGTTATAAATAAATTCAATCGCTTCATCTATCGCATTGGGGGTAAAAAAAAAACCTGTAATGATAGTTGTAAGTTTATGTGTAAATAAATAAATAAATAAATAAATAAATAAATAAAGGCCTGCAAACGAGCAGGCGGGCCGCCTGATGGTGAGCGATTACCGCTACCCATGGACATCAGAAAAACCTTTTGATAGTTTGATAGTACGTGGAATAAAATTCTTCTAGAAGTTAACCGTTTGGGAGAACAGTGGCTCCAGGAAATGTGCGTGTGCTTTGTTCCGATGGCGAGCGGTGCGATGGTAGAAGGAGGAAGTGGGCATCAAATTAAAATGTTCCTTAGAGCATTCTCCATTATACAGGCGAGGCGGTAGGAAACGCATAACGAGCCGATGTTATTAGAAAATTAGAAAGATTAGAAAAACAAAAGAACCGCATCAGTCCGTTCGCGATTCGCATATCCGCGCACTTCCGCAGTAGGTAGGTATGCTCCGTAGACGCACATTCGGGAGTTATGCAGATTCCCGCGTATTTATTGGCAAACTTCACCAGATAGGAGGCGACACCGCGAATCTGATCCCGCTGCCGATACCGCCGCGATTTATTGGCGATATAAACACTGACGCCAGTCGCAGCGCTGGTACCTTTACGCCTACTTTTGTTTTTAGTGCACTTATTTGGTTTGGAGTTGGGAAATGGGGAAACTGCATGTACTTTCGGTTTTTAGAATATCGTGGAGAAAACTCGTTTTACGAAAGTACACCGGTTTAGACCCAGAGGTCCCGGGTTCGATTCCCAGCGGGGGGTACATGTTTGTGTACTCAGTTTGGTTGGTGGTAGGGCTTGTTTGTCCGCCTGGCTAGCTACCACCATCTTATCTAAATATGGCGCCATAACATCAATGTTTGTAGCATTGATGTGTTGCAGCAGCTAGAGATAAAATAGCCAGTGCCTTACTAGTTGAGGATCCCCGATCAAGTGCGCTTCCATCATTGGCCTTATCATCACTTAACATCAGATGAGATCAAGGCACATGCTTACCCATTAATATAAAAAATACGTCTAATTTACGGACGGAGCCTTGTAAGGGTTCGACACGTCAGGATTAAATGGTAATTATGTAAAATTAAACGTGAATAGATTCGTAAAAAAGGTTTTATTTCAAATAGCACTCGGAATGATCAGTTGGAGCTCGATGGCGCAGTGGTTATCAAGGCCATCTACGATTGCTGAGGCTCAGCAACTTTTCGCAAAGGTCATCGGATGGGTGACCAAAAATCTACTATCTCGAGCTCCTCCATGCTTCGCAAAGCCGTTGGTCCCGGCTGCATTAGCAGTCGCTAGCAATTACCGCACCGCACAGGGCCCGCATACTAGTTTATGGCCCATACTCTCTATTCATCCATAGGGAAGGCTGCTGCCCCAGCAGTGAGGACATAAAATCAGCTGGTGATGAGGATGATGATGATGACTCAAAAGTAAACTCTCCATATAAAAATTTTTGACACGTTAAAAAATTACATTATTTTGGTTGCACACTGCTTCGCCATTGTGAAACACTAATTAAACTTATCTTATCTAGTGACGTAACGGCACATACTTGCAACTCTTCTAGATATCCTCTCAATACGACAAATGCGCGGTGTGTCCCCCCCCCCCCCTTCCCCCCTCCTCATCGAAGCCGCGCCGGTTATCTTGAGTTACGCCGCTGTCTGCTCTGTATTCAGAAGGTGTTGCCAGTCATTACTCGCGACAATATAGATGTTTAAGTGAGCATTTCATATTTTATTAGCGCAAGATTCGCGGCGCAGTTAGGGCTGTCTGAATTACCAAAATTAAACATAATAATATTAAAATGAAACTTTTACAAACACAGTCACATGGACACTTTAGGCGACCAACACCTGTAAAACGTCACAGACCCTGTATAAAGTCTAGAAAACGACAGGATAAAACGAAAAATCAATGTGTAAAATAAATACGAAAAGATTCGTAAAACTTGTTTCATTTCAATGTATAAGTGTTCGCGTAAACTTTAAATTTGGTTTTTTATTGACTACTTAACCGATCATCATGAAACTTTGTACACATATTCTCAAAGGTATTGGGAAGGATACAGGATACTTTTTATTAAAAAATATATATAAAATATACTAAAAACGATAATTTAATTTTCCAATACAAAATGATAACAAAACCGGGTAAAGGACTTTTTAATTTTTAATGCGCTATTAAAACTTAAATAATAGTCCTGTTAAACCATCCAGAAAGTTAGGTATTTAGGTATTTATTTATTTATTTATTTATTTATAGGAAGACCAACAGCTATGACACAACTTATAGATACATAACGTATAGATTCACTTTAACGTTAATATTCTAATGGAGCTTTGAGGATTGAAGCACGATGTCTGATGATGATGTATGAGTAGAGTATGATGCTACGGGAAAGTTTTTGTCAGCAAGTCACAGGGAACCAACCGACCTTCATTTAAAAAATTGTGGTGTAAGAAAAACATCTCGAGATAGATTAATTAAATAAATAAAAAAAACCGTTATTGATTAGCATACGATTACATTATATAACGTAATAAAATCTGTATACCTTCTTTAAAATAAAATTGTGTAAGTTAGTATAGTGCCTCTATCTGTTCTAGAGACTTTCTTTTTTTACCACAGCTAGCAAATCATAGAGATTTTTTCCCATTACATGACGATGTAAATTTACGTGTTGGCTGACGGAGGTAGCGTTGTGACATCTCGTCTTGTGTGCCAACCCTGCGTTGCTCGCGAACGTTATCTTGATCACGTAACGCGAATCGCGCTCGCGCCTTGCATATTCCCCGCCTTTAAACCTTATCGTTTTATATAAATTAATTACTTGGAACAGAGATTTTGCTCCTTGTGTATTGCTATCTCGGTGTTATGGAACTTCAGTGGAGCTTAGGTTTAATGTTACTTTAAGTTTCGATGGGCCTTGTATACGCTTTCCGAATGTCGTAACCCGTTTTGAACACAATAGGTATGATTCTGTAGGAAGTTAGATGTTATTGAAAGTAATGCGAATTAACTTGTAGTAACTATGTAGTTAGTAATAAAATAACATTTGTTTTTAAAAAATGGTTATGTAGATACGGTATTTATACATATTTTTCATTAATAAACCTCGATCAGGCGTTATTAGCGAATTTAGGCCTTGGATTTTATAATCACTTCAATTTGTATAGTATTGCATTTTTTTTGTATTTTCATTGTGTTTTAAACAAAAATTACACAATTAATTATTTTGTTTTTTTTTTCACAGGCAACTCATTAATAAATCATATCGGCCCAATTATAGAGAGATCTTATTAAATAACATATATGATACATAACATTATAAACATTCATTTAAAGGCCGGCAACGCATCTGCGATCCCTCTGGTCTTACGGGTGGGTGTCCATAGGCGGCGGTGATTGCTTCCCATCAGGTGACCCGCCTACTCGTTTGCCTCCTTAGAAGGAGGCAAACAGCTTATGTAGGGCATGTGGAGAGGAAACGGAGTCAATGCAGCACCTGCTATGTGACTGTGACTCTCTGGCTAGGAAAAGAATGGGACTCCTGGGGTCGGCTTATCCGAAACCAGAGGACTACAGGCTCTTCGCTCTTAAGGACGTGGCCAAACTTATGGCATCTATCTTTACAGAGGAAGAAGAGTGAAAGGACGGGGTTGCACAAAAGATCCCGATGGGTCGAAGTGTTACTGCAAGAGGGAAACCTCAGCAGGCCCCACTAAGATAAGATAAGATAAGATAAAGGCCGGCAACGCATCTGCGATCCCTCTGGTCTTACGGGTGGGTGTCCATAGGCGGCGGTGATTGCTTCCCATCAGGTGACCCGCCTGCTCGTTTGCCTCCTTCTAATATAAAAAAAATCTTTGATAATAATTAGTATCCTAACTTACCTTACTCCGGAACTTATAAAAGTGAACAAGAGGCTCAAACAATACTTTTAATAGAAGATTCAATTAAATGCGTAGTGTTCTCTTATATTTATAAGAAAACAAAAGAAATAAAGTCTTCAAACTTCAAATTGAATCCAGAATTCATTCAAAAAAACACTTTTAAAAATAACACTCGGGCTGATCAAAACAATAGCTTATAAAAATACAATGATAAGTTTTGAGAAGGGGCAGCGTCGTCTCGATTACTCGAAACAGTCCCCCGGAGACATTGCAAGTAGCCTATGATTATTTGTTCTATACTGAAGCTGGGGTCATTCTACAACCAAGGAGCAAAGACTTGCAACAGCGCTCGCAAATTGATTGAAAGAAAAAGGACTTCGTCTTACTACTCGTATGTTCAAACATATTTATTTTCAAATTTGTACAAAAAACTGTTTTATTTTTATTTATTCATTTAAATCAAGCTAAAGTGGCATTAATAACATGAATACCTTAAAGACAATACAATAATTAATACCGATACCTATACCAATAAAAATAAATTTAAACAGGTGGGCGTTTAATTTTTTCACTGTATTTTATAAATATTTTATAAATAAACACAAAACGAGGAGGTCGATGGCGCAGTGGTTAACGTGCCCGGTCTGCGAGTGCTGAGGTTAAGCAACTTTGGCAAAGGCCGGTCATCGGATGGGTGACCAAAAATTTATCATCTCGAGCTCCTCCGTGCTTCAGAAGGCACGTTAAGCCGTTGATCCCGGCTGCATTAGAAGTCGTTAACAATCACCAATCTGCACTGGGCCCGCGTGGTGGTTTATGGCCCGTTCTCCCTATCCATCCATAGGGAAGGCTCGTGCCCCAGCAGTGGGGACATAAATGAGCTGATGATGATGATGATGATGAAATAAACACTATGTTTCACGTAAGAACGCGTGACTGTGGTGACGCAGCATGGACTCGTTTTTTTTATGACCAAAGTCAAATCATTTATATTCAATATAAGACAGGAACTTATTATATATGAACAATGTCAAAAGAATAAAAAATCTAAATCATAACAAACTAAAATATAGTTTTAACTACACTTCTGAATCCACCAATGTTATCATGAATGTTAATGTTGGGAACCTTTAATATAATTACCTACTGCTTGCCATATCAGAATCACCCATCGTCCGTGCCGATTCCCCTCTTAAGATGCTCATAAACATGTTTTTCTCGCTATAAAAATGATAAATCACCCATTTTTTATTTGGTCAATCAGTAGATATAGTGTTTTTTTCATTGACGGATAAAATCTATGGCCTCGTAGTTTGGTTGTAATGGGGGAAAATCAGGAAGATAATATAAGTTTCATAACGCCGTGATTGATGGTTTCAACAAGAAAAAATAACTGGAGTTCTGAGTGTATGTCTATATAGACACTTATTATTGTAATTCATATAAAGCATTTATCAAAAACCTTCTGAAATTATGAAAGACTTCTTTATGAATTTATTTACATATTAATTTGTCCTGACGTTTCGTAACTATTACAATGTCCGTGGTCACAAGAATACTGAGGTTTTGGTCGTCTTATAATTTCTTTTTCACCTTATAATTTATTAAATTTTTGTTTGCTGGAGGTTGTTTTACATATTTATATTATTTTTTCCTAAGTTTTTGACCCTTGCAGGGTCTGTAGTCAAAGGAAATCTAAGTTGGTCTCACAATTAATTTTTAATAAGTTACAAAATGAAAAGAACGATCCGAATAAAACGATTTATTTAATGTTTACTGTTTTCGTATATAGGTACTTTAAAAACCAATTAAGCTTCGATTGCTTTTATTTCGTTAGATTTTCTAATCTCCTAATGTTTATTATAATGTATAATCCTAAGTACAATAAAACACATTATAAAAGACATACAACGTTGAGCTTATCTCAAAAAGAGATCTCTTCCAGCCAACCCTAGCTGTAATGTGAAAGAAAACCTGCGGGACCATTAAACGACCATGACATAAATAAGTACTTTAAATATAAATATATATAAATAAAGAAATATTACAACTAACCTTAATTAATATAAGTACATACATTACACACATATACGACCGACGACGTAGCCGAGTGGCTTGCACGCGGCGTTAACTCTGAGGCTCCGGGTTCGATTCCCGGTCGTGTCAATTCGGATTCAGATTCGGATTTTGATTCGATATTGTGTCGGGTCTGGGTGGTTGTGGTACCGTCGTTGTTTCTGATTTTCATAAAACGAGTGCTTTAGCTACTTACCTTGAGATCAGAACAATGTATATGATTAAAATGAAACAACTTTTACTTAAATATTACGTTTTAATGTTTATCCTGACGTTTCGGACCCTTTGCAGGATCCGTGGTCACAGGGGGACAGAGGTGTTGGTCGTCTTATAATTAGTTAGTAGCTTGTATACCCCCATTTAAATTAATTCAGGTGCGTTTGGTTTTACGCAGAAAGAGCTTACAGTATCTTTTGATCTGGCAGTAAGGTGTTGGGGCTGGGATTTAATATTTTGTATGATGGGATCCCAGGCTGGTGGTAGACTCCAACCATCTTCTCCATTGAAATTAGGATGTTTTTTTTAAATTCAATAGCCTCGCGTATCATCTACGTATATCTGCAGACTTATTTTCGCGCCAAGCTAGACGTCGGCTATATGTTCTTTAACGCGGGTTCCTACACTTCTCTTTGTTTGCCCGATGTAAAAGCGAGCCCACAGTCGCAGTCCAGTTTGTACACGCCTGCAAAGGGTTCGAAACGACAGGATAAAAATTAAAACGTAATGTTGTAAAATAAACGCGAGTAGATCCGTAAAAGTTGTTTCATTTCATTGTGTAGTGTTCGCGTAAACTTTAGAAAACAATAATGTATGTGATATTGTCTAATATACATATTATTATCTGACAGTAGGTATAACATTGCTGCCTTCCAAAGCCGGCATTTGTCAAGGCCTTCCCATTCCGCTAACAAAGCTTACGCTACGACTTATTAAGTATGCGAGCAAAACAATCGATGAGTTATCACAGGGCGACGCAAATAGGCCCTCGATCATAGCCCTCGACGTACGAATGCTCCGTGCCCAAAAAGATTGTGCTTGCATGAGGTTTTATGTCCCACTCGAAGTTATATTGCCCAAAGAGTAATGTTGTTATTTTAATCAATAATAATATAATAATAATCAGTATTTTATTATACTATGATATTTAATAATGACGTTTATTTTTTCTCACAGTTACAAATAGTATAGTAGGTACTTACAATGAAAAAAAAATATGGTTATTCAAAAATTAAACTTTACGTGGAGTTGATTTTTTCATTTAGAAGTCATGACACAAACTAACTTTATCTTAGGCATCATGCCGTATAGGATTGTGCCTAAGTTATTTTTTTTTGTATTTGAAGAAATAACATGTGAACACGATAGTTTATTTTTTCTAATTATTTTTCAATTGTACATTTACTGTGCATGTAAATTAACATAGCATAGTTGTATGTTCCATATTATCACGAATATGCCAAGATATCAAATAGTCAAAGACACAGGTAAAATAACCTTTTAAGTAGGCATAATCACTGTAATACTCCATGTTTTAAAACGAGCGCTCAATTTAAAACTCTAATTTTAAACCGCCTCTGTGGTCTAGTGGTTAAGACCACCGGTTTAGACCCAGAGGTACCGGGTTCAATTCCCAGCGAGGGGTGCATGTTTGTGTACTCCGTTTGGTTGGTGGTAGGGCTTGTTTGTCCGCCTGGCTAGCTACCACCATCTTATCTAAATATGTCGCCTTAACATCAATGTTTTTAGCATTGTTGTGTTCCAGCAGCTAGAGATAAGATAGCCAGTGCATCACTAGTTGAGGATCCCGGGTGAAGTGCGCTTCCATCATTGGCCGTATCATCACTTAACATCAGATGAGATCAAGGCACTGTGCTTACCCGTAAAATATTTTTTTTTAAATAACAGAAATGTAATTTAAAACAATGTGATCAATAAAAGCCGGTCCGTTTCAAATGCACAACAAATCGGTAAAAAGAATAACACTATCTAAAGATTTTACTAACGAAACGCAATAAACCCAAACAGCTTTCGGGACTGTCAACAATACCATTATTTTGTCACGGAGAAGCAAACAAAGCTAGTTAAATAAAACAATACAATAAGTCAGGGCGCCGCCAGAATTAACCGAAACTCCAAACAGGATTACAGTTATTTTGTGTCTCTATTTTTTATTGTTCGCCGTTTACAATCTTCGAGCGTGTTCCAACTGAGGCGCACTGTGTTTAACTGTGCATATTTTTGAGTGTAAGCTTTAAAAACCAGCCATCCAGCATAGATCAGCTGCACTTTGGGATTTTAGTACGAATTTGACTCACACGAATACCTACTTACGAATATACATGTGAGTCAAAGATTCGTATACTTAAGTATGCAAGTTACATCTCGATTCTCCGACTACATTGTTGCACGCTAGGTGCAAGCTGATCGTGCGTGTACGTGCGTGTACGTGCGTATAATTCGGACATCCGAAATCAATCCCAACTTGTTTGGAATTGTTATGCGTTCGTATGAATAAACGTCAGGTAGCTGTGTCACTATATCATTTCAACTGAAAAAAACGCAACCAGTGTTCGAAGACGCATCCAAAATGCCAGTCGCCTTATACTAACGACCGCTCGCGGTTTCCCTCACGTAAACGCCAGTATCCGAGGATCAGTAATCCTGTTTATCTATTGCCTACGTCATGAAGGGCCTGTCCACTCAATTTCAGCGCTCCAGGGCCGCAGCGCAGCCCTGGCAAAGATCATCTCGTCGATCATTTTTTTAATGTAATTAATTTTTGTTGTACAGTGTGCCAATAAATGTATTTCTTCTTCTTCTTCGTGGTCTACTGGTAAGACCACCGACATCAGACATAGAAGTCCAAAATCTTATCTAGGTATGTCGCCATAACAACAATGTTAGCTGATCGTCCGACAGTTATATAAGATAACCAGTTTTTCCTTGATTAATCCGACATCTACCTTGAATACAGGCATAATAGAATTTAATTGTTTAGCAGCGCTTGCGCATAGAAAAGTTGAGGGATTCCGGGTGAAGTCCGCTTCAACTTCGGCCTTATCATCACTTACAAGGCAAAAAGCTTTCGCTGAAGGCCCCACTAAGATAAGATAAGATGCAGCATACATTTTCCACTTGAAAAACTTGAAACTTTCTGCTGTCCATAAACCCGATATTGCTGTAAAAGCTATAAGCGAGTAATCTCATATTCTTTTCTATAACAACAAAGACCATTTATTTTCTGTTAAAAATTTAAAACCCGTTGGACACAGTGCCATGTTCTTGGATGAAACGTGGGAGTGGAAAGCGACATAATGGCGGACGACGCCAGTTTTGATGATTATTACTTTATTAACCAATATTGAGTGCAGAACAATGGCGAGGGCTGGTCCCACTGTTCATCAGACCGATTGTTAGTGAACGGTTATAAGGTTAACTTTGTTTGTATCTTCTAACCTTAAACCTAATCTTAAAACATCTCGTTTCTTATAAGCACGTCTATTATCTAAGATAAAACTATATGTTTACTGCTTTTTGTCTGCATGTATACGTAGAGGTACTTTAAGTAAGGCGTTATTCGTTTTTAGCTATTACTAAGACTCCGCCGGCCGTCTGTCCGTCCGTCTGTCAGGCTGTATCTCAAGAACCGTGATAGTTAGGCAGTTGAAAATTTCACAGATGATGTATTTCTCTTGCCGCTATAACGTGACTTTTTAGCTCATTTTTGCTCGATAAGTATTGATAACGGCAACAGACAGACGCTTGGAATATTCACAGAATATTGAGTTATATATTCACTTTAAAAATAAATACTTAATTAAATTAAAATAAAACAAATAATTAAGGTGGGCTCCCATACAACAAACGTGTTTTTTTTTGCTGGTTTTTGCTCGATATTGATAACGGCAACAGGTAGACGCTTGAAATATTCACAAAATATTGAGTTATATTATTTACTTTAAAAATAAATAATTAAATTAATATTGAAGGGGCGCTCCCATACAACAAACATGATTTTTTTCCAATTTTTTTCTCGGTCTTAATAACTTGAAAGATATTACATACATAATTTATAGATAATGGTATGGAACCCTTCGTGCGCGAGTCCGACTCGCGCTTGGACGGTTTTTTGAAATTTATGGGCAATTGCTTTTCTGATTACCAAATAAATATATAAAAGTAAAAACCACTATCATGGTTATCATTGTCACCATGTAAACTTCCAACTTTAGGCCAGAAGTTTTAACGCATGGATAATAAGAAGAGTACCTACTGGCCATGACCAACCACGATGGTCTAAAATGGGATGATGGGTGTTAAGTTAAGTCATTAACAGTCGCTATAGCCACACAATAAGAAGCGCCTAAACAAGTTCCAATATAGAGAAACCTTTTAATTTTTTTGCCTCCCCCAAAATGTCCGGTGATGCTGTAAAAGCTGTTAGAGACCAATAGCAAACTCTCTCCAAAAAAAAAACATAATTTTATATGTTACGGTCGAAATCGGATCTTTCAATCGATGTGATAGTGTTATTTATTTATTTATTTATTTATTCTGATGCACAAAACAGGTGACAGCCACCAAAACGTTACAAAAACACATGTGATATTAAATACTTAAGGCTAGGTTAAAACCCTTAATTATGTACATACTATTTAACATCTACTGAGCAGACAATAATGTTATATAAAAACAATACGAACAAAACATTTAAAATTTTACAATTACACAAATACCAATTAATTCAATTATGCAAATTAATTACAATAAAAATAGATAAAATTAAAAATAGATACAATTAAAATAAAATTATAATAATACCTAGTCAATTCAATTAATGGATAAAATTATAACTATTTGAGACAATTCTTAATTTTATTTTTGAATCTCAGTAGGCTACAGTCAAAAATATCGACAACATTGTTAGCCTAAGTTAACTTTAACCTCAGTTTAGTAGTTCGGTTTTACCCTCCCTTGGACGTCTCCCCTGAGAGAGGCAGTTAGCCGCGGCGACGCCTTTTGATTGGGATAGTCGTAAACCAATCTACACCGACTCTACTATAGCACTAGTGATGTGAATACGTCGATACCTACTTATTCAGAAAATACTTTATTATTTAATTGTTAGTGCGTCTTGTTTGGACTGCCCCATCAAGAAGTAAATGTAGAAATAGTAATTCGAAGGTATGTTTGATAAACTTTATTTTAATATACCATACACTTCGTAAAATTAAATGTTGTTGTTGATATTGACACATTTATTCGTACACCCTTATTTCTCATTAACTCGTCCCGCGCTGTAATAACGTAATCTTAGTGACATTGTCATGCGTTAAAAATAATCAAATCATTGTTTATTCAGTAATTGTTTATTTAAACTGATTAAGTGATCATTTAACTTGAGTTTAATTGTTTTTACTCTCTGTGAAAACAGATGCTACTCCCACTGAGTGCGCTCAAGTTGTGGCACTGATCCAGGCAGAATTAAGTCAGCGCGTCGTGGCCAGGCGTCCTCACCTAAGTCGTTCAGCAGTGAGACGAGTGTACCGAAGGTTTTTAGAGACTGGGACCTTCAATAGACGACCAGGTTCGGGAAGAAATCGGGCTACTTTAGAGCGAGATGACCGATTTATGGTGTCCACGAGTCTGAGAAATTGACATTTGACTGGTGTTCAGGTGCAACAGCGGCTTCTTAATGTTCATGGAGTAGCTGTAAGTGAATGGACGACGAAGACTTGCAGAAAGAGGATTGCATCCTCACAAACCTGCTAATGGTCCAAAATTAACCCCCGCACACCGCCAAGCGTGGCTGAAGTTTGCTCGAGCTCACGTTGATTGGACACTCGAACAATGGAGGCTCATATTGTTCGGGCGTATATAAAGCGGGCAAGCATTGTTAGTTACTTGCAATTGCAACGTTAAAGACTCAGAAGAAAACTGATCATAAAAAATATAGTTTACAAACAAACGATTGAGTCTGTTCTACGACGCATAAAAAATCAGTAAAATAAAAAAAAAACAGTAAGTTACCATAATAATAACTATCGACACAACCACAACACTAGTAGGTATGTAACCGAGCGCATCGCATTGGACCGTTTTTACACTGCAAGACTTCAGTCGGTTGATCGTATGCCGCGTCGCAAGCTCGCAATTAATAAATAACCCTCCAATGCGGTTATACGGTCCAATCAAAGTTATACCATTTAAAATTAATTTATAGTAAAATTTCATTTGAATGAAATAAAAAAACAACTTTAAATAGGCTACTACTACTTGGTAGGTACCAAAAGACAAATTAGTAAGACAAATCTTTATCTGTTAAACTCTCACAAAAAAAAGATCCTTTATGTATTTTTGTTCTTATCTTCTGTCCCATAAAGTCGATACAAACGAACCGGTTCGAAATGTTAGAACTAATACGGGTTGATGACGATGATGATGATCATCATAGTATAAATGCACGCCGCCGCACGCTGACCGCAACCAACAATACTAACCACTCCAATCCGAACCCCTAGAAGAATCCAGTACCTAGGGCACGGGGACTCGCACTAGTGCGTGATGCCGTTCCCTCTAGAAAACCTCTAACGGTGCACGTTTCACACGGCTTGAGGATCCCCTTAAGTTTCTCGCCGCCCTTAAAAAAGCCCGATAATGCTGAAAATCCTCAAAGGCAATCAGCAAACTCTTCCAAAAAACAAGAAAACCATTACTTACTAAATATTTATAAAACACAGTGAAAAAATTAAATGCCTACCCGACACAGCCAGGAATCGAATCTGGGTCTTCCGCAATCCGGGCGGCTGCACTGACCATTATGCTACCGAGAAGCCTTCCCTGTAGCAATAATTTAATTCAGCTTCAGTGCAGCAATTAGCACTTAAAAATAAAAAGTAAAATAAACCATTACTACTTACGCGGCTTTGAACAATCGCCTCCTGCTAAAAAAACTTGCTTACACTAATTGATTTGAATTTTTTTTACTTTGGTGTTTGTGTGGGATGTCATATACTTAGTATTATCACCAGCTGATATTTATGTCCCCACAGCTGGGGCACAAGCCTTCTCTATGGATAGGTTGGGAGAACGGGCCATACACCACCACGCGGGCCCAGTGTAGTGCGGTGGTTGTTAACGACTGCTAATGCAGCCGGGACCAA
The DNA here is from genome assembly GCA_963082485.1 of Eudonia mercurella. Classification (NCBI taxonomy): domain Eukaryota; kingdom Metazoa; phylum Arthropoda; class Insecta; order Lepidoptera; family Crambidae; genus Eudonia; species Eudonia mercurella. Next base: position 20,516,880 of record OY720026.1, read on the forward strand.
CGGCTTTACGTGCCTTCCGAAGCACGGAGAAGCTCAATAGCTTCTCTACCTACAATCATGATTAAAAAATTAAGTGCGTTTATACATTTTAAAGATCTCTCAGTGGTTAACGCGTAGCTTGTGATTGCTTGTGCGTAGCATGTTAAGCATTTTTCGCAAAGGCTGCCACCCATCGCCAGCTACTCCGTGCTTCGGAAGGCACGCACAACCACCACGCCGCACTGGGCCCGCGTGGTAGTTTACGGTCCGTTCTCTCTGTGGTGTTTAATGTTTACATTCATATGGAAGACTCGTGTCCCAGCAAAGATTATATGGCTGGTGGTTATCATGTACGGTCACAGGTACGGTCTTGCGTGGAGTATTGCTCACACATCTGGGACGGTTCCGCAAAGTACCTTCTCGATGCCTTGGACAGATTGTAGCGTCGCGCTGAACGCATTATCGGCAATGCAGAAGTCGCAAAGACTGTCGATTCTCTGCAATGCGTAGAGATGTCGCGTCACTCAGCGTGTTTTACCGCTTATACCATGGCGAGTGCTCTGAAGAGCTCTTTGACCTCATTCCACCTTCTCCCTTCCTTCAGAGGAGTACACGTGCTGCTCTTCGGAGTCACCGCTTCACTGTCTCAAATATCCTATCGCGCACAAAGAAATTTGGTGACTCGTTTCTTTGTCGCACCTCCAAAAGTTGGAGTAATCTACCAGCACACGTTTTCCTTCCTTCCTATGATATGGGGTCCTTCAAAAGAGGCGTGAAGAAGCAGCTTGTGGACCGGCAGAGTGAGGTTAACTGATGCTACGTTTGTTTTCACGCTGCATCAGTTATCTTCGCGTCTGGACTCCATTTCCACTTAACATCAGGTGGGATGGAGCGTTTGCCGAGTTATCTACAAAAAAATTGTGATTTGGTAGTCGGAAGGTCGTCGCCCCATCGTTCCCAGGCCGTGTAAAGCCCCCTGGGTTGAATATTCAAACCTATGTGTTTTGTTGAACAACTTATTGGCGCGCGAACTGTCTTCGCTCGCATTATTTGTGGCACTTGTTTGTTCGCAGGTCAAATGGAGACTGAAAATATCTGAGACTAACACTCTACCCGTGACTACGTCCGCGTGGATTTTGTATTTTTTCGTACAAAAATTCTGAAATGCTTTAATAGGTATATCTACGGATCTACTTACTTGCGTGTAGGTAGGTATATTCTTCCTGACGTTTTATCGTTTTAGGCTGTGGTGTTACACGTCTTGAAAATTAATAGGTACCCTATGTGTTTGATGGTACGGTAATAATATTTACGCTTCAACGTTCTGTTTCACTCAAAATGAGCTAGATTGTGTAACTATTAGCATTTTTCTTTTTAAATAAGTGTGACAATAGGACTGGGATTTAATAACATGTGATCATTCAATCATATGGTTGAAGCACCTGGAACTTAAAGTTTCCAATAAAATACTATGAAAATTACTAAGAAAAAAACTTCTTACAACTTACACTTGCACCGTAACAAAGAAAAACAACAAATTTAATATTGGTAATGATAGTTATAAATAATGATAATATGTCCCTTTACCGTACGGTGACCAAAAATACCTAGTAATGCCATCTAAACGCAGTTCTAGTAACAAACTACATCGCTTAACGCCATCTATGCAGCAACAAAAGAACTAATTCTCTTCATTTCTTGTTACCTCTACACAGCCAAGAGCAAGCAAAGCTCGCATGCTACGAAGTAATATTATCCAACGCCGCTAGAGGGCGTTATAAAGTATAAATTTTAGAGCTATATTTATTTTAAAAGTAGAAACAAAAAGTTTCTATTTATATCGCAAATAAAAACTACAAAAATACAACTGAAAAGTATTTATTCGATTTCCAAGTATTTTAAAGTTTGTAATTAGTATTTGAATCATCGAAGTAATTCGTTAACTTAATTATTTTGAAATCTGTTTTTTATAATAGAGCAAAGCTTACTTACCTACTTAGAGAAATTATTAACGGGCGCAAATGTACCTACATAGTTACCACTCTCACATGAATTTAAAATTAGCGGACGAGAACCATTATAGGTTGGTATACCTATAATGGTTATACCTAAGATACCAGTGTTGAACTGGTCAGGAACCAGTGATCTTATTATTCCCTTTACCTAAACATTAATAAGGGGTCAGCAACTGACATTAGTCTGCTTCTTAGCTATCAACCCGTAAAATTACAATGACAATTTATGTTAATTTTTGGTGACCAAAAATGTGTTGAGCACTGGGCTTAAAGTGTCGAAAATTGGGGCCACTACCCTTTGTTATATGCACGAATACATATGCGGTGACAAAAGCATTTGCTCTTCAAAACAATCGATCGCTTGCGGAAGCTGCAATATTTTACAACAACAGAAAAGTGCTTGGAACTCATTTCGCTTGATGGTAAGTAATGAAGAGCCTGAAGTGTGGAGTGGAGAACACTCAGAATAATAACTATAGCTTTAGTTATTGTTCTGAGGGAGATCAATGCTACGAACATCGTTGTCGTGGCGACAGTTTTAGAGATAATGGTGATATTGATAGCCAGAAACACTTAGAACTTACCCTACCTCCCACTAAACGGGGCTGTAATTTGCAAAATATACTTAACCATATTTCCTAACATTCATTAAGAAGCATCAAATTGATAAAAAATTGGTCAAAAAGCAATTCGCATTTTATAATTTTTTCCGAATTTTTAGAATAGAATAGAATTTTATTTGCTAAGAATATGGTTGGTACTACAATAAGTTGGTCATATTTTTATAGTTTCACATATTCTGCCATATAGACATGCAAAGTTTATAATAAAGAACAATTAATTCATTTGAAAATATCAAATTTGTATTTAAGTATAGAGTGTGTTATATTGTACTTTTGTGTGCTTTTAGCAGCAAACTAATCGCTTACTTGCGGCAGAGATGCTTATAAGCTCTCACCAAAATTACACCTATTTTCCTCCATAAGGGATGCCATCACGCAAGCGTGTTCTCCAAGGAGTTCGGATCGGATCGAGAACGAAACAGCCTGAGGACGACTCAAAAGACTAGGACCACGGTTTTTTTTGAGAGAGTTTGCTGATTGCCTTAAACGTCGTTAAATTTTCAGCTTCACCGGGCTTTTTTGGGGGCGGCGAGAAACTTAAAGGGTTCCTCAAGCCGTGGGAAACGAATCACCTTCCGAGGTTTTCTAGAGGGAACGGCATAACGCACTAGTGCGTGTCCCTGTACCCTACTAGATTCTCCGAAGGGTTCGGATCAGATCGGGGAACCACGGTTCGGGTTTATTGGGTCGTGAGGGGAGAGATTACACCACAGAGGACGCCGAAAGCATCCCAATGGTCGTTATTGCAAAATGCAAATAATTTTCTTAATTTCTCTCATAATTATACCGACAATAAAATTTTGAGATAGGTAGATTCAGGTATAGGAAATTCCATTTATTCACGATTAGATTATTCGCATATTGTGTTGATTATTACCCTAAAGAGAATGAGTTCGTATCCCGGCAGGCCAATTTGATTAGCATGATGGACACCAGTGTGGATATATTTTCGCATAATGGTTTTTATTAAGTACATTATTATCTAGAACATAGTAGGTACTACGCTTAGCTTCAACTAGATGTGACTTGTGGGTAACATTACACCTTGCAGTCACACTATTAACTATACCAACCACGCTAATCATTAATAATCCCGCAAACAGCTCAATCCAAGCCACACAACAGCCTCACAACCCAAAAACTTGCCCTTAAATATTGAACTCCCAGAATGTAACCCAGAAATTCGTCGGTCAATTTCTCCGCAGCTCGCTTTTAATCAAAATAATTAACTACTCAAATGATTTATTGCTTCACCCGGGCGCGGGGGGAGGGTGAAGGGGGAGGGGGGACAAAAGTGAGTGCCACCTGCGTCGTCCGCCCGATAAGAGCGTGAATTTTTATCTTTCCGAGTATTTTTCATTACGCTGACAAGCGGTAGGCGGCGGGCGCTACGCAACTGTTGCGCACCTGTATGGGTGGCATGCGAATTTAGGCCGGCGCATGCGCACGTTGTAAAAAACATTTGCAGACAACCACGGAAATCTATCAAAATTGTATATTTTATTCGAAACATCTCTATAATGATCTATATTTTAGTAGGTACTAATTTTTTCTTCTTTTATTTATTTGGGAAACAAACTAATACAAAATCATATAAAATCCAACATACAGAATAACACATACTAAATCAGTAAAGTTTCCACAATTACATAATATAAGTTAGATATCTATACTAGTTATAAAGAGGTAAAGTTTGTGACTTTGTTTGAGAAGAGTAATCTCTAGAACTGCTGATCCAATTCCAAAAACTCTTTCACTATGCTTCATTCCTTGCGAGTAAAATCTATATATATATAAATCTTCTGAGCGTGTGTATGTTATTGAACTCCTTCTAAACGGCTGGACCGATTTGGATGAAACTTTCTGTGTTCTAGTGGATTCAAGAATGGTTTAGATTTACAATTAGACCCGGTAGGTCGTGCTGCTATAGGAGTCCATCATGGGATACGGGTGTTCTTAAGCGGACGAATGATTTGTTTGTTTTGTTGTCACGAAAACTGTCAAAGCAGTACGAAGTCCGCCGGTCAGCTAATAGTTTTATATAAACTACGAGTATACAACAACGAGGAGCTCGATGGCGCAGTGGTTAACGCGCCCGGTCTGCGAGTGCTGAGGTTAAGCAATTTTCGCAAAGGCTGGTCATCGGATGGGTGACCAAAAATGTATCATCTCGAGCTCCTCCGTGCTTCGGAAGGCACGTTAAGCCGTTGGTCCCGGCTGCATTAGCAGTCGTTAACAATCACCAATCCGCACTGGGCCCGCGTGGTGGTTTATGGCCCGTTCTCCCTATCCATCCATATGGAAGGCTCGTACCCCAGCAGTGGGGACATAAATGAGCTGATGATGATGATGATACAACAAGGCTAAGGTGGAAACTAACTTCACAAAAAATATGCCACTGCTAAGAAACTATTAAACTACAAAACTAACTCCCTCCTTCCTATGACATGGGGTCCTTCAAACGAGGCGTGAAGAAGCACCTTGTAGGCCTAGGCAGGGTGAGGATGACTGATGCTGCGTTGTTTTCACGCTGCACCAGTTGTCCTTGCGTCTGGACCCCGTTTCCACTTATCATCAGGTGGAGTGGAGTCATTTGCCGAGCTATAAATAAAAAATAAAAATAAAAATTACATTGTTGACGACAGCCTCTCCCCGCTGGGAATGAACCCAGGATCGTAACTAACTAACAAAGTAAATTAAACTTAAATACTTAGACATACACGTTTTCTCTTTTTTATTTAAGTAAAATGCTTCGCGCATACACCAGGGCTAAGTGCAACCCTGGGTTATATGGGACCCACCTCCTCTTCTTTCGTCTAGCCATTAAAACCTTCCTGGTGTACCCACAAAAAATCTGGCACCTACCATCCCTCCTCTGTCACAGCGATGGCTCGATATCACGAACTGCAAGCACCGTGACAAACAGATACTTATCCTAACACCATGCTTTAAAAGATATTGTTCATTACTAAAAGTGGACTTCCAACAATAATAATTATAAATCGAAGCCTTAAAATCCCCTTTACAACTAGCACCCACCTCGGCCGCTAATAAATAAACAAACACAAGTGATTACCGCCGACCGCCGGGGAGTGCAAAAACGTAAAAAACCGCGAGAGCCGTACAACTCAATTTTGGAGGCACATCGCTTCGGGAATAAGACGAAAAAAAATGATCGGCGATGCCCTTTTTTGCTGTGCGCGAACGGTACTTGGCGTGCTGATTTGTTTTATATATTTTTTGTCATCTTTTAAATTATTTTTTAGACAATGAATAAAAAAACAGTAACTCGCGTTGTCTTTTCAGCTTAAATATATAAAGGTTATTCTTCCGTACGTATGTGTGTATGTCACTGAACTACTCCTAAGCGGCTGGACTGATTTTGATAATACTTTCTGTGTGTGTTGGTGTCCTTAGATGGTTTAGATTCACGATTGAACCTAGTAGGTAGCGCTGGAATAAGGTCCTAGTTTCATTTTAAACTATCATAGGATACGGGTGTTTTTTCAAGCAGACGGAGTCGCGAGCGAGCCGCTAGTTTCTATATACATGTATATATATATATATATATATAGATTTTATCAACCGAATTCCGGTTTGGTTACCAAATTGATGGCGTCAGATCATAATTCATCTTAAGCCATTCTAGGGTATTACATTTAAACCACCTCTGTAGTTTAGTGGATAAGTTTCAGATCCGATAGTCCCGGGTTCTGCTAGCAACCTTCCAGGCAGGTTATCCTGCTGAACCGCGTAGAAAACTGGCACGTGGACGAGGGCTTGACCAGCTCCGATCATAACGGAATAGTCTTCAAGATCACCACACAGAACATAAAAGGCATTGGAATAGAGAGAACCACACGAATCTTTAACACTAGAAAAGCCAATTGGAATAAATTTAAAGAATCACTAAAAGAAATTAGAACAATAAATAAATTAGAAACTAAATACATAGAAAAAATAGAAACTAAAGAAGATATAGGAAACACAGTAAACAAATTAAACAAAGCATTAACAGAGGCGTGTGGTCTCTCTATCCCAAAAAAGAATAACAAAAGTAAAATTGCCTTACCGTGGTGGTCCAAGGAGCTCGCCGTTATGAAGAGGAGGGTCGCCACCAAGAAGCGGAGAATCCGAAACGCAGCACAACGTCGAAGGGCGAAGGTAGTCGAAGAGTACCTAGAAGAGAAAGAAAGGTATGAAGCCGCTGTTTCAACAGCCCAGGCCACCTCGTGGAAAAACTTCTGTGGGAAGCAGGATAGGGAATCCGTCTGGGACGGGATTTATAGAATCATGACCCGAACTACGTGCAGACCAGAGGACCAGATGTTGGAAGAAAACGGAGCCATACTAACTGAACGGAAATCTGCAGAACTACTGGCAAGAGTATTTTACCCGGAGGACCTGAAAGAGAGCGACGGCGCGATACACACAAAAACAAGAACAAAAGCTGAAAGTGTAAACGACGAATCGTATACTGATCAATACGATCCGCCATTCACAAGCACAGAATTGAAATCCGCCGTCGACTCTTTTAATCCAAAAAAGGCCCCGGGAAACGACGGCCTAACAGCAGACATCTGCCGTACTGCTATAAATGCGGATCCGGAATTCTTTCTCTGTGTAATAAACAAGTGCCTGGAGCTCGGTTCTTTTCCAGCTGTATGGAAACGAGCTACTATTGTCGTTCTCAGGAAACCGGGCAAAGATACATATACTGTGCCAAAGTCTTACCGTCCCATCGGCCTCCTTCCTCTACTAGGGAAAATATATGAGAAGATGCTGGTCGGACGACTTAAATTCCACCTTCTACCAAAAATGAGCTCAAGACAATACGGCTTCATGCCGCAGAAGAGCACCGAAGACTCCCTCTATGCCCTCATCAATACCGTAAGAGCTAACATAAAGCGAAAGAAGATAGTTACCCTGGTTTCGCTAGACATAGAGGGAGCCTTCGACAGTGCCTGGTGGCCGGCGATAAAAGTCCGACTTGCCGAGGAGGATTGTCCGGTCAATTTGCGAAGAGTGTTCAGCGACTACATGTGCGACAGAAGGGTCTTTCTACGATACGCTGGTGAAGAGGTCGAGCGCGTCACAACAAAAGGATGCGTCCAAGGGTCCATCGCGGGACCCATTTTATGGAATCTGCTATTGGACCCTCTGCTTAAGGACTTGGAGAAACGACAGGTCATAGCCCAAGCCTTTGCAGATGACGTCATCCTTGTGTTCATAGGAGAGACCGGGAGGGAAATCGAAGAAGCGGCGAATCCTATTCTAGCGCGTGTTGAGGAGTGGGGCGTCGAAAATAAGCTTAAATTCGCAGCGCACAAAACCAACAGCCTGACGATAACTAACAAGCTTAAATTCGACGCCCCTCGCCTCAGCATGGGCGGAATAGTGATCCAAGATCGTGCCGAGATCAAACTCCTGGGCCTCACGATCGACCAATAGCTGACCTTTAACCAGCACGTGGCTAACGTATGTAGAAAAGCGGCAAATATTTATAAGCACTTATCACGGGCCGCGAAGGTGAACTGGGGACTGAACCCGGAGGTGGCTAGGTCTATTTACATAGCCGCCGTGGAACCCGTTGTGACCTACTCGGCTGCGGCCTGGTCCTCAGCCGCGGACAAGATAATGACGCCTAAGCAGCTGGGAGCGTTGCAACGGGGATTCGCGCAGAAGATGTGTAGGGCGTACCGAACCGTCTCACTCAACTCTGCCCTGGTTCTGTCCGGGACACTTCCCCTGGACCTCCGAATTAAAGAGGCAGCCGCCCTTTACGAGGCCAGGAAGGGGGTGCCCCGGCCTGAACTACGCGGCAGAGACATAGAGACGCCACACCCTGCACTGAAACAACCACATCCGGCAGAACAGACAACACTCGAGCTCACGCCTATCACGCAGGACACTCAGATAGACACACACATGCACGACATCCGCATCTACACAGACGGCAGCAAGATCGACGGCAAGGTTGGAGCGGCGCTATCCTTGTGGAATAGTGCCGGCGAAACCAAAGCCGTAAAGCTTGTACTGCCGTCATACGCCACCGTGTATCAGGCTGAGCTCCTTGCGTTACACAAAGCCTCGGAAGTGTTGCTAGCTAGAAAGGAAAGTAGTTTTGGTATTTATAGCGATTCCATGGCAGCTCTACAGACAGTCACAAACGTGACATCCCTACACCCCCTCGCTGTAGAAATGCGCAGTAACCTTAAACATGCATCAAAACAATATAAAACTGTTGCTTTATATTGGATAAAGGCGCACGCGGGGTTGGAGGGAAATGAGAGAGCCGACCAACTCGCCAAGGAAGCCGCTATAAAGTCCAAGAAGAAACCGGACCACGACGCGTGCCCCATTTCATTTGTCAAGAGAAGCATCAGAAGTGAATCTCTTGAGAAATGGAACGAAAGGTACGTGTCCAGCGACACAGCCGAGGTGACCAAACTATTCTTCCCAGACGCCATAACAGCTTACCAGACCACCCGGAAGCTGACACATACTCACCTCACCACACAGGCTCTCACGGGTCACGGTGGGATGTCCGCGTACTTGAACAGGTTCAAGTGCAAGGATAGCCCTATGTGTGCCTGTGATCCTGACACTCACGAGACCCTAATACACATCCTCTCCGAGTGCCCTATACACGCTCTGGAGAGGCTGAACACTGAAATACAAACAGGTGTGAAAGTCGAACCGACCAATTTTGCAGAAGTAATATCTGGCAAAAATAGGGAAACTTTTATAAATTACTGTACAAAAATCATTGAAATTGTAAAGAAAAGAAATAAAAAGTAGCAAATAATATTAAAATAACAGTTAAATAAAAAAGAAAAGGCATCTGTACCTGCGTGTACAAATGCTTTATTTCTAATAGAATATAGCGATGAAAATTATAAATAAGGTTTCATGCACAAAATTATATTAGATTAGATATATAAGATTAATAAAAAATGTGTTATAAAATAAAAGCTACCCAAATGGGAAAAGTATGTACTTACCATAAGTTTTTAATATGTTTCCCAAAGTTTATTAAAATGCACGAAATCTGAAAAACTCATTTACCCCAGAAAAATAAATAACTAGTAGTAAAAAGAAATAATAAATAGTTAGAATAGATAAATAAAAGGCGAATCACCTACTTACTGCCTTGGAATGAAAGACGATGAATGAATGTGAAGAATGCAGAATAAAAGTGCGAGAGGAATAACAGCGAGAACTTGTATGAATGTATAGTAAACATAGACTCCGATACTGTTGGAGGTAGAAGTATAAAAAAAAAAAAAAAACCTTCCAGGCAAGCAACAGGCAAACTTTTCATCTGAGATAGTTGCCTTAACAACATCGCTAGTTTTCTTCTCTTTATCTCAACTGACCAGTAGTTTAGATCTCGATTTCCATCTCGGTCTGAGACTCAATCTCAATATCAATCTTACCTGAATCTAATTATAGCGTACCTACCTAGTTATTGGTTTTTTTTTGGTGTTAGTTATTTATGTATTTATTTATTGCACAATATAATCTGCTATCATGATGATAAGTTATTAAAATAATTTTTGCGAAATTTGTAAACTTTTGAAATTAAACGATGTGAAACAAACATTTTGGTATTCGAATGAAAACACTTGATAAATAGTAAATACATACTTTTCTAAGTCGTAGACTAGATTTGGTTAGTTCTAAGTTTCTAACTCGAGCATGATAAATTGCCAAAAAACATTTAGAAAACCTTTAGTAAATTTTGTGTGCAACTGCGCACAGTAACAAAGTGCCCCGCGCGCACTCAGATTACAGACCGCGCCGCGCGCGCCGGTGGTCCGCGCCCCCCGCGCCTAACGAGCCCGGGCGATTAAGGTGCTCCAAGGGCGCGGAAGGGCAAGCAAGTGTCACTACGGCAAATGCCAATTAGAAAGAAGAAAGAAAAATAGTTTATCTAATGTCACACTCAGTTAATATATTATTGTACACATTGCTAAGCGTAAAAAAAAAATTAATAGTCTATATGCTGGGCAAAGACAAAACCATCATGATACTTGATGGGCTTTAGCTTAGTCACCACTCTTGCCAAATGCGAGTTGGTGATCACCAGAAGAAATAAGCCTTCTGAGTTTCTTGCCAGCTCTTCTCGGTCGAAGACTCTCCTAAAATCCGATCTGGTGCTAGATTCAGTAGTTCAGTCTAAAAATGTTTGCTACAATAATACTACATTACGTAAGTTACTACAATACTGCTTTAAGAGCTGTTCCCAATCTTACTTGGGGTCGTCGCATCATTTTCAGCTTCTATTTTATAACCCCACTGCTATTTTATAACACCACAGGGCGAACAGACCTTAGACAACCATCACGCGGGCTCAGTGCGGATTGGTGATTGTTGACGACTGCTAATGCTGCCGTGACCAACGGCGCTACGTGCCTTTCAAAGTACAGAGCTGCTCGACATGATACGTTTCCGGTTACCCATCCGATGACAGGCTTTTGCGAAACCTACTTAACTTTAGTAGACCCAGACTGAGCGCGTTTACCAATGCACCATCGAGTTCCTCTGGCGCGGCGCAATATGTTGACAATATTGTTTTTCAGCATCTACAACACCAAACGCGTATCTGTATGTGATGTACATACAACTTATCGCAGACATGGAAGCTGCGCTCGGACTGTTCCGAGACCAGAGTCCGTGAAATGGTATATGTGTGCGTTGCTTGAGTGCGATATGTATTAAGCCTAAATTCTGTGGAGAGAGAGAGAGAAACATTTATTGACACACAAATAAAAATAACAAAAATAAGACACAAAAGACATTTATTGTCTACTAGGACCCCCCGCCTCAGCTTGTGTTGTTGCAATCGGGGCGTGTCTCAACAACGCTGGTATTCTGGCGGGGCCTGTGGGTCTCTTTATTTCGTGATCTACAGCGAGTTTGTCGCAGTTTTTCTATACGTAAAGTGTTATTCCCCAACCAGATCAGTTGCCACTACAATATGGAGCGATCCTTCCCCGCGTCCCAGGTGTTTCCACTCCGCCCCTTCAGCAGTCTATTTGCGTGCCCTAACTGGGTCAGAGTGGCACTTACGTTTATGGCGCTCTGCTTTTATAGCTCATCGGCTTCAACAGAAGAATATTGTGTTTGAAATGTTATGCTTTATTCGTTGTTGCCGATTTATTGCGTGCGCAGGTACGGTTGCCGACTGTTTTGTTAATACTTTTATTAATGAAGCTATCGCCTTTTGCTGAAATTTATAGAAGTGGTTTTAGTGTAAGTTGAAAAATTTCCATGCACAGCACTGTCTGTCTGAAAACATTTTATATCACTGACATTATAATTAAGAGCTGCAGAAGAATATTGGTCATAAAAGCATTGTCAATTTAGGTAGTCAGTATTAGGTTATTTCGCTTTTCATTCCTTTCCCTTTCTCCCAATTTAAAGAAAATGAAAGCTGTAAATTTTTTGCAATATTATTGCTTACACTTACCTACCTAATAGCCTAGTACGAATTCAAATTGGAAGAAACTAGCCACATTTTGTCTCAAATAACTTGAATAGATATTTAGATATTCAATTTAGGTTTGACGATATAATGAACATGACGAAATGGGAAAGTACTTAGATTAGGTGCCCATCTGAGTGTTGTCCATAAATTACTGCGACTCTCTGGTAAGGAAAATATTGGTAATCCTGGGATCAGCCTATTTGAAACCAGAAGACTTCAGGCTCTTCACTCTCAAAGACTTTGCCAAACTCATGGCATCTATCTTTACAGAGGAATAAGAGTGAAAGGATGGGGTTGCACAAAAGTTCCCGATGGGTCGAAGTGCTAATGGGAGAGAGAATTCTCGGCAGGCCCTACTAATATGTGCATAATTTCGACTAAGTGTTTCATTTTAATTTAAGATGAACATTTACCAAATTCTGTATTTCAAATTGGGTTGCCAATTCCAAAGTGTGTTATAGATAAATAAGGGAACGGAAACACAAGGAACAAATCACTTGTTTCGGTGTCAAACCATTAAAAATCGGTGCTAATCGATTCTATATCCAACCGGCGATCAAAGCTTCTGTACCTCCAACACGGAAGCGAGATACAGCGGTTTTATGACGATATCATAACCGTGGCCATCCATTACTACCACGGACAAATATTGTTGTAAAATTATGTTTAGATCTACTCTGACACGATCTTCTTATTCTTATGTACGTAGAGTTCAATTTAGACTGACACTGTCGTGCTTACTAGGCGATTGGATGTACGCGTTGCCCAATTAATTGCTAATTGCACCTATTTGGGGATTTACAGACCATTTATTGGGATTTAGGGTATACAAACTATGCTATGATGAATGTGTTAAAACATCTAATTTCAGACTTTTAAGGATTTTCGACTGTTGCATGCAAATACAAATGGATTTCAGGGATGTAGTTTTTGATGTTACCGTTGATTTCAGTGCATTTTTTGTGCTTTTATCCTGTAACAATTTGTCTGTATAAATTACTTGTGGAAACAAAATTGATCATTGTGTTATCCTACTGATGATCACTGTATTTATCTATGGTAACCTATATTGTTATTATGTTTGTCTCCCAAATAAACTAAAATTAAATATATTGATATTTAAATTATTATAGATATACTGTATACACGATAATGCAGAATAAAGAGTTAAAAAAAACGATTTTGTTATTTGCACAGAGTCAGTTGCCACGATTTCCATACAAATTTTCTATTCCATCATAATATCTCAAACGGAAATATTTCTGTCGTAGAAATTTGCCAAAAACTAATCCTGTCAATCTTCACCCTTATATTGAGAGAAACGATCCAATAATATTGTCCTATTTTTTTTTAACACTCCTGCGCCATACAAGACGGCTAATTCGTGACTCCCGACAATCAGTGTAGGGTCCAGAAACACCGCTACAGAAACAAACGTGTCTTTCCCGAGCTTTACACACCGCCAAAGACACACTAAATAGGATAGTTTTTTTCTTAATTTCATTCATAGCAATAGGTGTTTCTTCGTAAAGAGGTTTTAAGTTTTTTGATCCGCTCAAAAGGGCGGTAGACACGTTCTCACTGTGTTAAAGTTTTTTGGGTGAAACCATACATTTTTACGCATACCCCTCTATCAGCTAATAAAACTGTAGTACTTCTGCAATATTGTAAGAAATGATTTGTTTTAAATTTAAACTTACCATTATTTCTTATGCACGTTCAGTGAACGAATGACGCTTAATACTAGTAGGACCATGTCACAATAGATTTAGTAGAATCTGACTAGCACTATTGCTAGTGATATAATCATTTGCTGATTTGAAAAAGTATTCTATTTTCTATATTAACGTAGTATTGAAACACTTTCTAAGGACTTTAATTTGTACATTGACGAGTGAATAGCGTATGGCATCCCGTTTCTGCTTGAACCTCACACATATACCTTACGCCAAAGACATATGTACATTATTTTATCCTGACGATCCGAATCTTTTATAGGATCCGTGGTCGCTGGGAGACTGAGGAGTTGGTCGTCTCATAAATAATTTTTAACTAGCATAGATACCGCCAATTATTTTAACACAAACAGAACGTTCTCGTACCGTTTTTCTATAAAAGTGCTACATTTCATTAATTTAATTAAATATAGATGAAAATTGTTAATGCAAAAACCAAACTAGCATTAGAAATAGCGATATCTTGATATATTATTTCACAATTTGCTTACAAACAAATATACGCAAACAAAGACATTTAATGCTCTCATCAATTGTCAATTAGCTAACCAATTAAACTAAATCAATACCGTGTAAAACAATTTATTACGTAATAAATTTATTTATAAATGCATCAAAATTGCCATATACGTGGATAAAGTGCAATAACAAATATAAGACGCTGTGTCCCAGAGAGGCTGCGTCGGCGTGTCCCAGGCCATTCGATGCAAATTTTCGCATCGTCGCTTGTTTTGGGACGAGGGCCGAGGGGCGAGCGACGAGCGGGGTGAAGAGAGGAGCGAGCAGCGGGTGGATCCGCTAGATCATAAATCAATGATTGGGGTAAAATCTTTAATTGCGGGATTTATTGAGTTATGTCGCCTGTGGTGGTTGATATTTCAGTGCTGTGGTTTAAAGGTTACTTGGTGAAGATACCGTTCTCTGATGATTACGAGTGTGGCCATAAAATGTTATGAAGGATAAGTAGGGTCATTCTGGTTTCGAGTCTACGAAGTGAAAGAGTTGAAAAAAAATACTGATTACCTTCATACTTGGTCTATCTAACCCAAAATAGTAACATTTGGGGGTCCTGAGAGTGCGCGTTTTTTCACTATACGACAATAACGAAAACAAGATGTTTTTTGGCAAAACTACAACTCACCTCGTTTGTTGTTAGACGCTGCTTTAACGCCATACAAATTTTCGTCATCAGTCATATGCTCAGGATTATTTAAACTTCCAAAACCATCCAAATTGTTTTTCCACCAACATGAGTTTCCCATATTCAAACGTTGCAATCCTGTAACTTGCACCACACTGGGCGGTATGTGAGGAATGCAATATTCACTTCTACGGTGTAAGGGCCGCCTGTAAATAGCCGCGGACCAATGAAGGATTATGGGATCGAGCGCCGATTGTTTTAGCGATGCGCGCGCGCAATTTTTAAACCTGTCAATTACGCCTTTGTCATCGATAGTGGGTTGTGAGTGTGGATCGTGATCTGCGGCATTCATATTCAAAGATTGTGTTTTTAGCGCCTAGAGCGATATTTTCCATTCGATCGCGTTAACGAAAATTAAAGCTTGCATGGATTTAAAGTAGCGCCTCCTGATGACAAACGAGATGAGATAATTTTGTTAACGTGATTGAATGGCAAATAAAACTCATATTGGAATTCTTAGCGGGAAAGTGAAAAGTCATGTCTACGGTTTTGTTTTATTTTCTAAAATTTGTGTTATGTCGAATATTAATGTGAAATAATGGTGGATTATTAACCGTTAAAGTGCTCGTGAGTGTGCATGAGTGTTGGCAAATGAAACAAAACAGTGCAATGTCACTTTTCAAATTCTCTCAAGAAGTCCGCCCGAGGACTTAATAAAGCCCCACATCTTTACTGAGACACTCGAGGGGTTGGGGGGTCTATCCTTTCCCACTTCTCACTTTTATTATCATTCATCATCATCATCATACGTGAAGGAAATATTGTTTATTTATGTAAGAAAAATAAATTTGACACTGGCTAAATGTGCTAATCGCACAAAGCTCTTAACTAAAAGAAAAAACAACTCACATCGACAGAGTTTACTACGGGATATTAAAATTCATTTCGCCGTTTGACATAAGGTCGACGTAACATTTGGCCTTTTTATTATTGATCGAATAAACAACTGACCAAAATATATTTGCCATCATTGACATTTCTATCATTGATCGAATGAACGTTTGGTAGAATGGACGTTTGGTAGTATGAACTGTAAGCTTTTCTATTGCTTGTCGAATATCTAAGACCTTTTATTCTTGATGGGATTGAAAATATTGTGCGTACTTATTAATTTCCTAATAGTAACAGGACAACATTGCCTAGTAGTAGAAACAACAAGATTGCATCTAATTAGGCACTGAAACACTGTACAGCAATATGTTGTCAAATGGACAAATAGTCACACAATTCACCTGTAGTCAGAAATTGGTGAATACTTTTCTGGTACAGGTATTGCATTAACTAGAAACTAAGATGTTTCGGAACGACTCACTTCTAAAGCCATCTAACCGACCAATCGCCAAAAGTCCCATAAAATTTAGCCTTCCGCAGTTAACTCAATAACTTCCAACAAAAAAGGCTCTTCGTCTCCCCGCTGAAGTATATCAAAACGCATAATAATGTGCGCGCATAATCGCGTGGTCGAGCGACGACGCACAATAGGTATGGGTGGTCGGACTTCACCCAATTCGAGGACTTTTTCCTTTATTTCTCATTTACGGTCAACCCGTCGTGGGAACTGTTCAGTGTGACGTGGTTCAATTGTTTCACACGCAAACCCGAGACTGTGGGCACAAAATAAGGCTGCAGAACGTACGCTTCATACTAACGCGCTTGAGCAACAACGCACATAAGCAGCCTCTCACGACACCGAACCTCTCCACAGCAGCGCTCGGACTTCCGAGATCTGTGTCAGTGCAAGTCTATTTTTTTTTAAATATTTACGGGTAAGCACAGTGCCTTGATCTCACCTGATGTTAAGTGCTGATAAGGTCATTTGGTGGAAGCGCACTTCACCCGGGATCCTCAACTAGTGAGGCACTGGCTATCTTATCTCTAGCTGCCGGAACACAACAATGCTACAAACATTGATGTTATAGCGACACATTTAGATAAGATGGTGGTAGCTAGCCAGGCGGACAAACAAGTCCTACCACCAACCAAACCGAGTACACAAACATGTACCCCCTGGCTGGGAATCGAATCCGGGACCCCTGGGTCTAAACCGGTGGTCTTAACCACTAAACCACAGAGGCGGTTGAATGTTATGTGTATTTAGTCGAGTTTTAAAGCTCACCTTCTGGGTCCTCCTTATTTGTGGTCCAGGGTACGGCCGGCCGGGCTAGATTGCGATTGCTTTGAGCCGTTCCAGACCACTTAGAAGAGTTTTATTTAAAAAATATACTTTAATGATACTTTTACTTTCACGTGCATTGTAAATGAAATGTTTGACGGGGCTTAAAGCAAGCTGTTAAAGGCAGTTTGCGGGAAACCCCGTTAAACATTTAGTTTAAATGTAATATTGAAGAAGGTTAGTGAAATTGAACTTCGGCCTTTTAAAAACTGTGAAGGCTCGAGTCGAGCCACAGCAGTGGGGACATGAAATGAGCTCGTGATGTGATAACTAAGTTTATGTGATTTGAAGTTCATCACAGAAAGATTGTAATTGCATAAAATAGGTTACTTACTAACTTGGCTCAGCGACCCAAAGTGAGTCTTGGCCTCCGATAAAATAGTAAGTAAATAAGTAAACAGCCTATAACTGTCCCACTGCTGGGCAAAGGCTTCCATCATTGAAATCAAGTCATCGCTACAATCGATGAGTAAAAAAAATTGGTTGAAAATTTTATTTAATGCTTTTAAGTAGAAAGGTTCTGCGACATCGCCAGTTGCTTTAAAGCTGAGCAAAGCTTTCTTACGAACAGCTTCAGTTTGTGTGGTCTGTCAGTCTGTCCGTGTGACGCGCCGTCTATTTGCGTGGCGGATTGCACAAAAATCTCCGTAACGTTTAACAGCTCGTCTTAACGTCTCGTAACGCTGCCAGCGACGCCGCAGTGTCGTCGCCCGTTAGGGCTGCCTTTATTGTAACGAGTAAGATTAAAAAATAAAATATTTTTTTTTTTACGAAAATAAGAAATAAGACACAAAGTTGTTTTCTTTAACTAGTTAGAGATAGGTAGTAAGATAATAAATTATTTTTTTTAAATGTAAAAAAAAATACAATTTTTCTTTTTGTTTCATATCCTATGTTCGTAAATTTATTTCGTGTTTTTATAGTGTTTTACATATGCCAAATGCATTAGGGTACATTTTAGGTTAATACTACTGTATTAAAAGGTTTTACATTACGTTACATTACAGCTTGAAATAATATGACATAGTTTAACATATTTTCCCTGTGTGGTGCCGGGGATAAAGAATTGCACCACTCCATCTCTTCCCGTGGGTGTCGTAAAAGCCGACTAAGGGACTATTCCAGAGGATGGGCAGCAGCATCTCTCTGAGGTTAACTCTCAATCAACTTTCTGCGATCGCCAACCCGCCTGCCAAGCGTGGCGATTATGGCAAATCCCCTCATGTATCCTTATGTATCCATGGGGGAGGCCTTTGTCCAGCAGTGGACGTCTTTTGGCTGAGATGATGTTAACATATTTTTAGTTACTTGAAACATAATTTTAACATAACAATATTCCAAATTATCAAAATTCTAATAAATTATACTTACATTTAAAAAATAAAAAAAATTAGAGCCATGTTTCATCCCACTTAATTGTAAGTAGTGATATATTAGAATACTATTAAGGCGAAGGGTAAGCCAAACTAGCGCCACCAATTGATAATTTGACAATTACTAACGGACCGGATCTTTTTTTAAACATTGCGTACCGTCCGAATGAATACAAAAACAAACCTAAAAGTAGTGCACAATTATTAGATAATAGATGTTTGCCTAGTGTCGGTAGGTCCGCAATGTTTGAAAAAAAATCCAGTTTAGCAGTTATCAAATTAAATCCATTAGCGACGCTAGTGTGCCTTACCTTCGCCTTAAACTATGATAAATAAATAAATAAATAAATGTTTCCCACACTCACACCAATTATCTAGCCCCAAGAAAATTATAAAATGATGTTATTGTTGTATTAATTACCTACCTTGCAGACAATTGTGACAACCATAATGACAGTAAACATAGCTATAAACGTATCGTAAACTAAAATGGCCGATGCGGTTTGTTAAAGAAAGATAAGGGGCAGGTTAAGGAAGCAATCTCTGGAAATGGTTTGTCACCTCTGGTCGAATGGCCCGGGTTTATTCAGAACTAATGCCGAATTGGCTCCGGCTCCAACATTGTTAAGAGGCCTCCGGACAATAACTAATAGTACATAGGCCAGCACATCTGACTACCACAAACTGTCAATTTGCCTCAATTGACTTTAAACTTTATGCCATCATGATATGGTTGAAAATGTATTGAAGAAATTTAACAGTTTTGTATAGAGTAAGAGTAGTAGAGAGTGTTGATTAATTTCGGCGAGTTGGATTGAGCCAGAGGCGAGTCGGATGTTGATGACGTAGTTGTCGACATTGCATAGGGCTCCTTGGCTTACAGAGTAAGAGTAGATAGTGTTGATTAATTTCGGCGAGTTAGATTGAGCCACGATAGCATAGTTGATAGTGCACCTGACCCGGCATGTCTTGGGGTGCGGGTTGGAATCCCGCTTGTGAAATTTTTCTAACACTTTGTCTTTTTTCAATTTGTAATTTGTTCGCAACAATATTTGCGGAAAATTATATGAAAATAATTATAAATATAGCTTGTCTAATTCTTAACTGATCTTTCAATATTTGTATACTTAAATATTAAGATCGGACGTTGATGACATAGGGCTACTTTGGCTTACAGAGTAAGAGTAGATAGTGTTAAATAAAATAAAAAATAAAATAAAATACTTTTATTTCAGACTGTGTCCATAGTTGATTGACAAAATAATAATTAAAAATTAAAAACACTAATTAAAATAAAATTAAAATCATAAAAATTAAATAAAAAACACAAAATTTACAAAACCAAATTAATCTAAATTAAAATCAAAACAAAATTAACAAAATACAACAAAATTATTAACAAAATTAAATTAAAATTAAATAAAATAAAATTAAATTAAAAACAAAAATAAAATTCTTAGAAACAATTAGGGTAGGTAACGACCCCCCGTAGGCACACCGGGAACCTGCACATGCGCCTGCACCCAGTGCCTCTGCAGCGGACAATCCAGCTTTTCTCTGAGCACCGTTAGGATGACGTTGGTGCTCCCGCGCACCCTGCGCTGGAGGGAGGCGATGCGGCGCCGCAGCACCGTGTTAAAACACAAATGTTGAAAAAATTTCCACGAGCAGAATTTGAACCTGCACCCTTCTGACATGGTGCTCCTCCAATTGAGTTATCGTTACTGGTTAGAACCACGATCAATCGTGGAAATTTTTTCAACATTTGTGTTTTTGTAATTTGTTCGCAACAAAATTTGCGTTAAAAATTATTTCAACATTTAGTAGATAGTGTTGATTAATTTGGCGAGTTGGATTGAGCCACGATAGCATAGTTGGTAGTGCACCTGAGCCGGCATTTCATATGGTGCGGGTTCGAATCCCGCTCGTGGAATTTTTCTAACACTTAGTCTTTTTCAGTTTTGTAGGTATAGGTTAATGTGCGGCGTCTGTACCAGCGTCGTTATAATTTACGACTTTTGAGCGGGTGTTAAGGCGTCCAGTTGAAATGCGAGTATTACTAGTTTAACCCCATGGTCACGTTGCACAAGACAAGTGCGTCAGAGCCAAGTGCCTCGTGCGAGTTACATATATTTGAAAATCGTTTCTTTTTTTTTTTTTTTTTTGTACTTAGCATGGCAAATGACTCCAATTCACCTGATGTTAAGTGAATATGGAATCCAGATGCGACGACAACTGGTGCAGCGTGAAAACAACGCAGCATCAGTTATCCTCACTTTGCCGGCACGATGACATTAACGAAAATTTGACTTGATTTTTTGTTAAGCTAATTATATTATAAACTACTTTACATAGTTTATTATTTTGCACTAATGTTGCACCTTAATTTTAAAACCACAATATAAGCAGTACACTCAAAATGCACTATATTAATATATAAACAATGTTATTTTATAAGTTTTTTTTTTTTTTTTTTTTTTTTTTTTTTTTTTTTTTTTATACGTAGCACGGCAAATGACTCCAATTCACCTGATGTTAAGTAAATATGGAATCCAGATGCGACGATAACTGGTGCAGCGTGAGAACAGCGCAGCGTCAGTTATCCTCACTTTGCCGGCCCACAAGGTGCCTCTTCACGCCTCGTTTGAAGGACCCCATATCATAGGAAGGAGGGAAAACGTGTGCTGGCAAACTATTCCATGTTTTGGAGGTGCGACAAAAAAACGAGTCACCAAATTTCTTAGTGCGCGATGGAATATTAGAGACAGTGAAGCGGTGACTCCGGAGAGCAGCACGTGTACTCCTATGGAAGAAGGGAGAAGGTGGGAT
Organism: Eudonia mercurella; assembly: GCA_963082485.1. Lineage (NCBI taxonomy): Eukaryota > Metazoa > Arthropoda > Insecta > Lepidoptera > Crambidae > Eudonia > Eudonia mercurella. The sequence continues at coordinate 20,538,302 of OY720026.1, forward strand.
GAGGTCAAAGAGTTCTTCAGAGCACTCGCCATGGTATAAGCGGTAAAACACGCTGAGTGACGCAATATCTCTTCGCAATTGCAGAGTTTCAAGAGTATTTGTGACGTCTGCGTTGCCGATAATGCGTACAGCGCGACGCTGCAATCTGTCCAAAGCATCGAGAAGGTACTTTGCGGAACCGTCCCAGATGTGCGAGCAATACTCCACGCAAGACCGTACCTGTGTCTTGTACAAAAGGCACAACTGGTCAGGCGTAAAGAATCGCCGCACCCTGTTCAGAATACCGAGTTTTCGCGAGGCTGTTTTGATCACGGCTTCGATGTAGTCCTTTTGGTTCAGATCGCAGCGAATCGTCATACCGAGCATGTTGATACTGCTCTGCAGGCTTAGAGATGTACCCTGAAGAGTTGGAAGGGGAAAGAATGGTGACTTTTTTGCCGTGAACGCACACACCTGTGTTTTCTTGGCATTGAACTCAACAAGATTATTGGAGCCCCATTTAGATATGAGGTCCAATACCCGATTGAGCTCAATGACAAGATTCACTCGGTTAACTTCGGTTTCGACCCGCCCAGCCGCTGGGTGACCGTTATATCCCCCATGCACTGTGCTATCATCTGCATAGCAATGAATATTTCCAAGTGGAAGCATATCATTGATATGCAGAAGGAACAGCGTGGGGGACAGAACGGAACCTTGAGGGACACCAGCGTTCACTGACATGAACCGCGAAGCGCATCCATCAGACAGGACACGGATTCTCCGCTCATGTAGGAAGCCAGCGACCCAGTTGCAGAACTGAACTGGCAGACCGTATGCCGGGAGCTTGGAGAGAAGAGCTTTGTGCCAGACCCGATCAAAAGCCTTGGCTATGTCAAGGCTAACAGCCATTGACTCACCACGCTTGTCAATAGCCTCACCCCAGAGATGTGCAACGTACGCTAGAAGATCACCCGTTGATCGTTTCGGCCGAAACCCGTATTGGCGATCATGAATTATGGAGTGTTCTTCCAGGTAGTGTACAAGTTGTTTATTTAAAATACGTTCCATGATTTTGCACAAAACTGAAGTAACGGCTATGGGGCGGTAATTAGATGGGTCTGACCGATCTCCTTTTTTGGGGACCGGTTGCACATTAGCTTCTCTCCAAGATTCCGGCACACAACCAGAAGAGAGCGAGAGACGGTAAAGGCGCGTTAACACGGGGGACAACTCCGCTGCACACATTTTCAGGACTATTGCTGGGATGCCATCAGGGTCATTAGCTTTCCGGACATCGATTGACTGCAGCTCCGCACGGACATCACACTGCCTGATTTTAAAATCAGGCATTGTGTGGCCACAGTGAGGAATTGAAGGTGGCTGTGCATTGCAGTCATCGATTCGGGAGTTAGCTGCAAAGAGTTTGGCCAGGAGATCGACCTTCTCCTGCGGCTTGTGAGCTAAAGTCCCGTCATGACATCTCAGTGGTGGCAGCGAGGGTTGGCAGAAATTTGATTGCACGGCTTTGGCCAGACGCCAGTAGCTACGGCTGCCCGTAGGATGCGTCAGTAGTTCTTGGCCGACCCGTGCAACGCGCTGGGCATCCGCTCTAATGTAGGCTCTTTTGCAAGACTTGGTGGCATTATTATAGGCTGCTTTCAGCGAGCGAGTTTCGGGATCTCCAAGAGCTTTACCTCTGATCCAAGCGCGGTATGCCGCCTGCCTGTTATCGACAGCGTTGGCACACTCACGGTTGAACCATCGGTTGCGCCGGCCTTTGCTGACGAGATAGGAGTGCGGAATATAGTATTCCATACCTAACACTATCTCATCAGCAACTGCAGTCGCACTGGCTGTCGGATCCTTCCCACTGAAGCAGCGCTGCCCCCAAGGAACGGATGCGAAATAGTCCCGCATACCATCCCAATCTGCCGACGAGTAGTGCCAAATTTGGCGTTTCGATACCGCTGAAGGCGGTAGCGGGGCCAGAGGCGCTTTGCTGGATACCAAGCAGTGGTCCGAAGATCCTAAAGGAGCTCGAACTTCCACTCGGTAACCAGCTGGGCGACTCATCAGCATAAGGTCCAGCAAAGAGGGCGCGTGACCGACTATATCTGGGATCCTGGTGGGCTGGTTCACCAGTTGAGTCAGGTCGTGCGTGAGAGCGAATGCGTGGGCAGTTCTACCAGCATGGTCAGTTTTGGAGGAACTTAACCACAACTCGTGGTGAGCATTGAAGTCCCCCAAAAACACCAATTCCGCCGAAGGAAACCGCTCCTGCGCTTCATCTGCCACCCGACTAAGGTGTTCTATAAGTCGAGTTGTCTCCATGTCGCCATTATGTGAT